>QEOQ01000226.1:3007679-3113589 GCA_010279815.1 Brachionus plicatilis
AAAAAATAAAAAAAAAAAATCTAAACTTATTTTAAGATTTAATCTTAATTAAAAATATCAGTAAAAATTCTCCCTAAAAAATTTGAATTTAAAAAAAAAAACTTTAGTTATAAATTTTAGTTAAGTTGACTAAAAACAAGTTAACTAAATTTTAGTTGACTAAAAATAAGTAAACTAAAATCTAGTCGACTAGATTTTAGTTAGCTAAAAACTAGTCGACTAAAAATTAGTTAGCTAAAAGCTAGTCGACTAAAAATTAGTTAACTAAACTAAAGAGAAAACTCCCATCACTAATTTTTTGATAAATATAAAATATTTGAAGATCAAACTTCCTGTGGTTTGAAGATTTGGTCCAAGAAAAAGACTTGACAAAGACCGTATTTTTTTAATGATCATTTTTTGATATTTTGATTGACCAGTTGCAAACTGTTATCAGTTGACCTTTGGCTCATAGCTAATTTGATTATGAACGGAAAATTTAACTATGAAACATTTTTAAAAAGATAGCTAAATTAAAATAATAAAAACAAAATGCTGAATGACTTGGGACAAAAATTCCCAAACCAATGAGAATGGAACCAAATTTCCTATTCCCCAAATCTCCTAAAAACTTAAACTTTTATAATAAGTATATAAATTACTAATTGATAATGGACATTTGACAATTTATAGATTAATTAAACCATTTCGTTTGTTCCTTCCTGTTAGTATTAGGGTGCGGCCGGACTTGAACGGACAAAAGGCGGGCCAGTATAAACGTCCTGATTTGGCCGCGAATTTAACGGCCGTTTATTAGACCGCCCGTAAAATGGCCTGCCGTCTGTGGACCGGTTCTAATTGGTCGGCCATAAAACCTTCCAGAATTAATTAATTTTTATATAATTTCAAAAGGGTAAAAATTATTTTGGTTTTATATGCGAAAGCAAACGATGGAGTTTTGTAAAAGTTGTGACATTTGCTAAAGATTCAAGAATGGTTGTCTAAGTTTTCGTGCTCCTTTGAAACAAAATATCATTTCACGACCTCGGCAAATGATTGGTATTGATTTCATGGGACGTCTGGTCCAAACATCCAGGGGAAACCTGTACTTTGTTTTAGCAAAAGACTTTTTTTCAAAAATTTTTAAAAGGAAAATCGTTGACTACTTTTAGTGCAGATGAAACGGAAAAGTTTGTATTTGAGGAGTTGGTGTGTCGATATGGCGTACATCGGCATACCATCCAGATCGTAATGGTCTGATTGAGAGGACGAACAGAACCATAAAACAAATCTTTAGGGTTTATGTTCATAATAACCAAATGGACTGGGACATTCACTTTAAGCAAGTTAGATGTGCCTACATTTTTTCAGCACATACATCTACTGGTTTTTCGTTGTATGGAGTGATTTATAGGACGAAGCCTGTGAAAGCTTTGGACCGATTAGTTGAAGTGGCTACTGAAAAAAATTCGAAATTAGATGCATAATTTAGTTAATAAACCTTAACTTTTGGTTTGAAGAGCTAAGTAGATTCGAAGGCTTAACTAAATGTTTTACTAAATATGTGCTTCAACTGCATTTAGATCATCCCCTGAAATAAATTGTCCACATCTCTTTTAGATATTAAAAAAAATGTTCAAAAGAATGTACGCTATTTGCCGAATAACGTAATTATCCGAATTTACTGACATGTCATTAATTTTTTTAGTGACATGTCATTATAGAATCTTTTACATGTTATAACAGCGTGTCACTAAAATAGAGTACTCTATTTTAAAGACATGTCACTCAATTCGGATGATTACGTTAATAAAAAGTAAGAACAAAAAAAAGTTTATTATTAAATCTTTTCTTAATACAAAGAATGTGTAGACATTTTTTATCAAATGAATGACTCAGCTTATACTCAATTTCTTCCATCTCTCAAATTATGTCATTTTATTTATATTTTTCAATATTACCTTAATTTAGGAACAGTGAACAAATAGTTCACTAAACCCGAGAAAAAGAATTTTTCTCATAAAAAGTGAACTATGGTTCACCTTACCGACCTGACCAATTTTATTTAATTTAATTTTAACTTATCAAAAAAGGAAATATTTTTATATATTTTTTCGATGTATATTTGAATTTCACAGCACCAATTGATTAGATATTTGAGCAAAATTAAAATCAAAAAGTCAAATCTGAATACATATTTAAAATGTAGTTGTGGCTAGAAATTAAAAAAATTAATGATATAATGAACTTTTATTGGAGGGAAAAAAATGCATTTATATTTTTTAGCTAAAAAATATTCGTTGCAAGTTAATTTGTAAAGCTTATTTTATAAAAAAAATACATTTTCTTTATACCAAAATTGACATTTTTATTTGGAAATCAAAAAAATTAAATAATTTTGCCGAAAGATGAGTCCAAGATCTTTCATTTAATATATAATTCTATATGAAGTCGTTTTTCCTTAATTAATAGAAAAAGGTCCAAATTTCAATGCAAATAGAGGATTGTTCTTTGAGAAGAATTTTTTGTTCATTTGTTGCGAATGTAACAGATTGTTCATCACAAACCGCATATTTATTGACACCAATTAACTTCGGATCAAATACATGATTATGGAGATAATATAGAAACTCAATGGGTTCAAAATTAAAAATAAACTTAAATTTTATAAAAGATTGTAAGTAGCTTTTAAACTTTTTTTCAAAAAATGAAGAAATGTTTATCTTTATCCCTTCAATTTTGATTTTGTTTATTTTAATCGGACCTAAAGAGAAATCCCTTAGAAAGTCCTCAAAATTATTATGTGACAAATTGAAACGATTAATCGATATAAAGGAATCTAAATTTATTTTTTCTATTAAATTATTCGAAAGATTTAAATCTTGTAAAAGATTTTCTTCAGGGAAATGAAAATCAATTAAACTAACAATTTTGTAACCGCTTAAATTAAGATCCTCAAAACGTTTAAAATTCCTGGAAATTGTAAAAAAGACTTAAGTTTGAATGAAATGTTCAATTTCAGTGATCTTTTTGATAAGAAATGGTTCAATTTATTGAATTTTTTATTAGAAAGCAAATGCTTGGAATACATAGATGATTATCAATCTGATATCAGGTGATTAATTTTGTACTAAACTTATTTTAACTAATTATATTAACAAACTCAAAATTAAAATTTAATTTTTTTTGTTTTAAATTTCTATAAATATTTTGTGTGAGTCCTCGTACCAAGAAAAGATTTGAGTCCTTCAATTCAGCTCAGCTATTTAAGACTAAAAATTAGACAAGAAAAAACAATGTGATTACATTAGAAAAAATAATTCAACTAGTTCCTGGGATAATTAAACGAACTTGAGCGTTAAAAGTAGATACTTATGTTTTTTATTTTATTATCAATCATTTCTTTGAGATTTTCATACAAAGTGATGTACTTCTTGTTTAAAATGATCCACTCATTTTTGCAAATTATTTATCTAATAGTAGGTTAGATCTATTTGATACCATGTCTATATCTAGTTAAAATTTTAAAAATTTAAGTCATGACTTAGACTTAAACTTGTGACTTAAAAACAAGTCTGAATTTAACTAATTTCAAAAAAAGACTGATCAGAGGAGACTTTATTCAACTTTTTAAAATTACTTAGGAATATGAATTGATTGAAGTTTGTTAAATGCTTAGTGATGCAAGATATTGGAGGGAATTTCATATTTTAAACTAAGTACAGTCAATAACCGGTTATCCGGAATAAGATTCGAGTTTTTTTTTTCAAAGTCGTCCAGATAATAAATTTTCCGGATAACACGATTTGCTAACGAAAAGAGGGGTAAACACAGTGATAATTGATTTAGAGTATTTATTTAGAACAAAGAAACAATTAATGAATAAAAACAACAATATCACCAATAAATATTAACGTTTATGTTTATATATTAAGGTTTAACAGGAAGTAATACGGAAGCAATGCTGATCTAATTAGCTCAAAGCCTAAAAAGTAGGAAGTTAAAAAGTTCAAAGTTAAAAATCAAAAAGTGCTGGTCCGAAAATTAATTCCGGATAATCGAAAATTCCGGATAAAAAATTTCGGATAACCGGTTATTGACTGTATAGATCTTATTGCTGTAATCTGAATTGCTTGTAATTTTTTGATTTTTTATTTTTTTTGATTTTCTGAAAATGAATTCAAGCAAGGAAAAGAATAGTCTAGGATTGATCTGACTAAAGATTTATAAAGGTGTCCTAACGTTTTTTGATTAAGACCTCATTTTTTGTTTGACAGCTGACTTGGGATACTGACAGTATTTTACTGATCAGTATCAGTATATTTCAGTTTTCAGTATTACTGATACTGTTACTGATACTGATCGTTAAAATATTGCTACTGACTGGAGCTGATAATCAGTATTTCAGTATTAATAATTTTTACATACTTAATTTTAACATAATTTTTTTTTATGTTTCATCAATTTACATGTTTATGTAAAATGGATATAATTGTTTTAAACACAAACAAAAATAAACAGGCGGTTAATAAAAAATTTGAACTTATTTTCTTTCATTAAGAAAAATGGCGACAAGTAGTCAGTTGAGAACAAAAGAAATTGCTTTTTATTTTTTTAAAAATTTGCATCTTGAAATAAGTAGTAATAATAAGTATTAGGATTACCTATAAAAATAAAAATTCTATTTTTTTTGTTAATTTTTAAAAAAATTTTAAAATAAGTCCGATATAAACTTTATTTGTTTTTTTTTGTATTTTTATTTGAATGGTCACAAAATTTACAAAAAGACTGAAATGTATTTTATTAGAAAATTTAAATTTTTTTTTAAAAACATGATTTTATACTGATAGCCTTAATACTGGTACTGGCTAATTTCGATACTATATTTCATCCTCAATACTGAATACTGACTGATACTGATTTTTCTTATACTGTTCACAAGTCTGTTTGACAGTATCTTAATTAGATTTGGCCATGTATTTCAGCGTTCTTTAATCTCGTCAACAACAACAACGTCAAATTTAGTTTAGAATCAAATTAAATACTCAAAAATGTAATTTCTTTTTGGTTTTCTATTTTAAAACAAAGTTGCCAGATTCCAAATTTTCTAAAGGTTTGGCTTTTTGGTCGTAATATTTTTGTTGTTTTGCTCTAGCTAAAGCCAAATTGCTGTTTACAAGCTAGTGTCTTAATCATTTGCTTGTGCAATTTTTTGAAACGTAGCATTATGCATCTAATTTCGGATTTTTTTCAGTAGCCACTTCAACTAATCGGTCCAAAGCTTTCACAGGCTTCGTCCTATAAATCACTCCATACAACGAAAAACCAGTAGATGTATGTGCTGAAAAAATGTAGGCACATCTAACTTGCTTAAAGTGAATGTCCCAGTCCATTTGGTTATTATGAACATAAACCCTAAAGATTTGTTTTATGGTTCTGTTCGTCCTCTCAATCAGACCATTACGATCTGGATGGTATGCCGATGTACGCCATATCGACACACCAACTCCTCAAATTCAAACTTTTCCGTTTCATCTGCACTAAAAGTAGTCAACGATTTTCCTTTTAAAAATTTTTGAAAAAAAGTCTTTTGCTAAATCAAAGTACAGGTTTCCCCTGGATGTTTGGACCAGACGTCCCATGAAATCAATACCAATCATTTGCCACGGTCGTGAAATGATATTTTGTTTCAAAGTAGCACGAAAACTTGGACAACCATTCTTGAATCTTTAGCAAATGTCACAACTTTTACAAAACTCCATCGTTTGCTTTCGCATATAAAACCAAAATAATTTTTACCCTTTTGAAATTATATAAAAATTAATTAATTCTGGAAGGTTTTATGGCCGACCAATTAGAACCGGTCCACAGACGGCAGGCCATTTTACGGGCGGTCTAATAAACGGCCGTTAAATTCGCGGCCAAATCAGGACGTTTATACTGGCCCGCCTTTTGTCCGTTCAAGTCCGGCCGCATCCCAATACTAATAGGAAGGAACACACAAAATGTTAAAAACTGTATTAAAATTGAAGAAATCAATAACCTACTTTTGTTCTTTTTAAAAGCCGGAATGAAACTTCTCTATCGAAAATTGAACCTTTTGATTGGAAATATGCCGAAAAAGTGTGTAATTTTTTAGAGTCATTTAATAAAGGTAATTGATTAAAAAATAGAATTTAGTTTTTTTTCCTAAAATGGTTTTTGAAAAAATACCGGATTGTAAATCCTAATAAAATTTTTATAGAGTCAATATTATTTCTTTATGTATATAATATTATATCCAACACTAGTATTGTTTGTATTTTTTGATAGATATTCGAGTGTCTGGATTATTATTCACCATCATTATCTGATCTCTATCTTATGACAGGTTTTTTAATTTGTTTGTCACTTTTAACAGAATCAGTTTCATTTAGGAATGGTCGACAAGCTCGAATAGGCTTTTTTCAGACTGGCTTTTAAGAATATACCGGATTGTTAATCCTAATAAAATTTTTCCAGAGTCAATTCTTTACATTCAATTAAAAGCTTCTACGGATAAATAAAATTCATTCACAAAACAAAATTTTAAACTAACATACTAAGACTTGAACAATAAATATATTTTACATTGAAAAAATAAACAGTGAAAAAGACAGGTTCATTATTTTTTATAAAAAACCTCATCTTTTTCTAGATTTTTAGCTCTTTTAAGATTGGTTTAGATATTTTTAAAAAATGGATATGAATTGACTTATCCAAATCATATTTGAAAATGAAAATCTATCTTTCCTTCTTAATACATTGATAACTAAATAAACGGGCCAAATAGTAATTTTTGAAGATTTAATGGTGACACCCCATCTTGAGGTCGAAGTGAATTCGATGCAGTTCAACAACTTAATCCAATGTCATAAAAAAAAATGATTGACTCAAGTGCCAGATGATGATGAACTCTTCACAGTATCAACATTTCTAATCACTCCATTAAGCCGAGGAAGATAGCGCGTTTACGTTAGAAACAACCTAAGATTTATCACAAAATATTTACAATCATTCGTTCAATGAAACTGTTTTACTTGCCAATTCAGCTAAGGAAATAACAAATGGGTTTTTGTCAGCATTTGGTCGCATTCAAAAAGAATAGTATCCGTAATTTCATAAAAGTATGCGCAATAAGTAATTTCAAAGACAAATGAATTGGCGTCGAAAAGAGTGATAAAAAATGTTTGAGAAATGATTTAGAAGCTTTAGAGCCTTCGGCCACCACCGACAATTTTCAAATCGACTGGACACTATTATATGACAAATGGAAAACAATCGACAATCAAAGAATTCGAGAATTACTTCACGATTTTGAAAATTTTTGATGCGTGAATATACAATCGGGTGGTACGAAGGCTATGAAATCGGCTTTCCATCTACAAACAACGCGCTAGAATCAACAAACAATGTTATTAAAAAAGAGGCTACGTTTGCGAACAGCTTTCAATGAAAGATTTTGTACAATTTCTTGAAAAGTTTATAAGTGAGTGGTCTAAAGATAGTGTTCCGAAATTTGTCACAACTAAACGTTTCGTTGCGCAACCGTCGATTTCAGTACGCCAATGGACAAATGCTTTTGAACATCAGATTGGACAAGTGAACAATCAAGTTGACGCTCAATCAAAAAGTGTATTACATGTGTTCATCGTCAGAAGTGACTTATTATGCAACAAAATCAATCTGCAAGGGCTATTTTGAAAAGAGTGAGTGGTACTGTTTTGCGAGTTTTATAAAAGAACAAAATGAATTGCGTTATGTAACATTTAATAATGATCAATAGCAACTTAGCGAACGTTCATGTCCAGTTTGGAATAAAATTATATTTGTAAACATGCCATTGGTGTGGCTTACAATCTTGGCTTATGTCAATTTCCATCTATTGATTTAAACATAGAATGCAATTCAAAAAGAGGAAGACGAAAACAAGCAAATATGGCATTAGTGACTAGAAGATCTACTGGACCAACGAACCCAATTTTAAAAAGTATCAATCATGAACATCAAATTTCAACGGTCGATGAACAACAACAAGATAATCAAATGGAACCTATCAAAACTATCTACTTAACTAATTTGACAATTCACAACTATCAAAACAAAAGAACAATGTTAGCAATAGATTGCTCATTCAACCAACTTCGTCAATAACTATTAAAAGACTAACCTTAAGAGGCTCCTAAAAAAAGAGGCCGTCCACCAATAATAAATAAAAAAACAAACAACTAATTTACTTTCTATTAAAAATGTGTTATATTTTTTTTATACTTTTTTATTTTTTTGGTTACGAAAATAATAAAATTGGTAACGATTACTTTTGTAGCGGAAATTTATAGTGAATTTAAAAAATTAATTAAAAGAGAAATTTGTAATGAAACGCTATATTTGAAAAATATTAAATTTTCTAAAGAGTAAATTTGTTGCGAAATGCAATAATTACATTAATAAAATTAAAAATATTCGAAAAAAAATAATGAGTTCAGCAAATAACAATTTAATTAGTTATTTACCAAATCTTAATTTATAAAGCCATTTCAAAATTTCAAGAAGTAGAATCGGATGCTTCATTAAAAGCTAAGAACAACGAAAAGGCTCCGCCAAGAAGAAAGCTTAATGTGGTCAATGATTCAATACTCAACAATCATAGACAGATGCTTCGTAACGATGAAATTTCAATCGATACGTACACAAAATATGTAGTTATTATGTTTGACATCAATTCAATGGACAAGAAAAAGAAAAAAATCAAGAGGATGATATTTCAACTGCCAGTGAATACGATTCAGACGAGAGTGATCTTGAAGAGTTTTCAGAGTGACTTTCAATTTTTTTCAATTTATTAACATAATAAATTCGCTATAAATTTTATTTAATAAAAAAGATAATTTATCGCACTTTGCGTTTCGCTACATTTTTTTTTTTCTAAAGTGGAAATTTATCGCGGTCCCGTCGCGATTCGCTCCGCTTCAAAATTATACTGAGTCATAAAATTAGCTACGAAAATAGTTTGTAGCCATAATATAAATTTTACCTATTTATCAAATTAATTTCGTTATCTTTATCTTTTAAATCTGATTCATTTTTTGAAGAGTTGCATATATTTTGATTTTCGAAAAATTGTTCTTGAATATTGAACTGATTTTCAATTCCAAGCATTCTGCTGTGTTATTTATTTTTTCAAGTTGGGAATCCGAGTCAGCAAAGATTTGCAAATTATCAGAGAAACCATTAACATTACTCCCCAAGAATAGACGCTTTGAAGATCTTGGTATAGGTTTAGATGAGTTTAAGCAAAGATATTGTCTACGAAATTTTTTTTTTACATTTTTTAATCTATTGTTACCGAAACTAAAACTAAAATAAAAAAATTGGTTTAAAAAAAATAAAAAATCTATAAAAAAATTGCTTTATAGTCTAAGTTTAATTAAATATTTAATTTAAATTGAGCTTTCATGCATTTTTTATACAATTACTTAAAAGCAAAAAAAATTTAATGATTAAATCAAAATTATATAGAAAAATAACCAATAATTCATATTGTCGATTGAAACTAAATTGCCATTAGGTTTTTATAAACTTTTCCTATTTTTTAATGTTAAAAATTGATTTCCAATTAAATTCTGTAATGAATGAGTTATTTAAAAAATTAACTGTCCATAAAATAAAACAATTTTTCAAATATAAAAGAAAATAGTATTTGATAGGAAATAATATAATATTTTAAGTGTCATTTTTCGTAATATTTTAAAAGATCATATTTAGGATTTTTTCATGCAGTTTTTATTACGAAGAGTTTTCGTAAGTTTTGCGTAAAAAAATGTTGATCGCACAAAATTTACGAAGATTTTCGATGGTTAAATAACTGGGATAACACCTAAAATAATACTTTTATAAATCTACGTTCTATTTTCTATTTTTTTATATAAATTTTTGTTAAATACATTAAACGAATCATCAATAGTCTCTTTAAATTCATTTTGGCAACCTTCCTAAATAATATCAATTTTATCAATAATCAAATCAATAATCAACTTCAATATGTAAAATTTTGAAGAATGATGAAACATATAATGTTTCACCAGATTGAAATTAAAATTTTCAAAAAAAAAAAAATTAACTCATTAGCTTGATATTTTATTTTTGTATTGGAATTTTTGAAAGAAAATTCACAATGCCAAAAAAAGAAAGGTTTTCTAATTTTTTCAAAAATTAAAATCGAGAAATGTTTTTTTATTTAATCTACTTTGAACTCTAAAAATTATATTTTTCACAAATAAATCAAATCTTGGTTCACTAGTTCAAAGAAAATTTTTTTAAAATAAAATCAAGTTTAAAAGAAAATTTATTATGCACATTTTAGTTACCATGGAAACCTTAGTATTTGAAAAAGCAAATTCACTTTTGAGTCCTGTTTATATTTTTATTCAAATTATTAATTTAGTTTAGTTTTCTAAATTAAAAAAATGTTCGGACCCAACATTGAATTAATTGAATGCCAGGAATTGTATAATTTGCTCAATGAAGGCATTGAATTCGCTCGACTTAGTGATCCAAATTATCTCTATTTAATTGGTAAATTTAGATCCTAATTTTTTGCTATTTTTTTTAAATTTTAAGCTAGATTGTAGAGAAAGAAGTGATTACAATGAGGGACACATTATTTGTGCCAAACACATGAAAAAAGTTTGAAAAATTCTAATTTTTTTCTGATTTTTCTAAAGTTTTCTCCACAGGACCCGAATTCCGAAGAATTTCGACTTTTGTATGAGCCCGAGCTGGAATGCAGAAATACCATCATCACTTATGACAGTAATACATCAAGTTTGCAGGACAAAGGGGCTGCTGTAAAATGTGCCAAACTTCTTTCTGAAAGTGGTTCGAAAAATTCAGTCAAAATTCTTAAAGGCGGATACGAGACATTCTCGCGCCTCTATCCATTTCTTAGAACCCAGCAAATTATCTACATGCCAAGAGTACTTATTAGTTAAATATTTTACAATTAAAAATAAGAAAATTCGTTTAAGGAGCTCGATCAACTGAAAACCTATCCTAGCGAAATAATACCAGGCTTATTGTACTTGGGAAATTTAAGACATGCTACTGAGCTGTATATCCGCAAAGATTTAAAAATAAAATCTTTTGTTGATTGTTCCTCGTCGGAAACTACAGAGTAAATAAACTTTTAAGACTTATCGGCAAGAATTTTAAAATGTTAAGTTAAAAAATTTTGTTTTAGAATTTAAATTTTTGAAATATTAAATTTTCATGTTTCTTGAAGACAAATTGTAAATTTTTGATGCCAAAAATTTTTTCTGTCATAATTTATCTACTTATTTGAAAAAATTTTAAAACATCGAAAAGTTAATAATTTTTTAAACTTTACAAAAAGTAAAATTGTTCCAAATTGTAGGTTTTTAGTAAAAATAATGAAAAAATTGACTTCTTTTTAAAAATTTTTAATTAATTGTTTTAAAAAATTTCAAAATTTTTGTAAAATTTTTAAAACAATTTTTTCAAACATATTTCAGTATGAATATATTAAGCCGATTTTGTAGAAAAAATATTTTATTAATTTTATTCTTAAGTAATTTTATTTAAAATTTAGAAAAAAATTTTATAAAGAATCAACATATTTTTTTTATTTGAAACCATCTTTAAAAATTGTATAATTTTTTAAGATGGTTTCTAAAATCCTATAATTTTATTATTTAATTATTTATAGTTCAAGCTTGAAAAAATTTTTAAATTTTTACCTGTGGAAAGTATTTTTAAAACAGGATCATTTATTTTTTATTAGTTAGATTTCCAAAGAAATAGGCCCATATCCTTTTATAAAAAGCAGCTCTAAATGAGAAAGATAATAAAGATATTTGATTGAAGCTAAACTAACACTTTCTTCGATCCGGATCCGACTTTTAAATATAACCCACATTCGAACTCAAATGGCAAGATTTTTTTTCTTTTTAAAATTTTGAATCTTTAAGTAAAAAAAGCTCAAAAAAAATGGTTTTATTATTTAAAAAAAAAAGGTTAATATTCAAAATATCTCTTTTTTTTAAATTAAATCAATAGATAGTTTTTCCAGTTATCATTTTTTAAAAATTGAAGTATCATTCTGAACTTATTTATTTTTTCTCGAAAATCGGAAAAAAATTTTACAAAAATGTCGTACTGATTTTCTTAAATTTTTAACAAAATAAAGTTCGATATTTGTTAATTATTTTTTTCTAATTTTTGTTTTTTGATTTTTTTAAAAATTAATTAAAGTATAAATCAATGAATCTAATCATTTAATTTTTACGTTAAAAACTATTCATTTTTTAAATTAGCAATATCAATCCTCGTTTATTTTCCAAAAAAATAAATATTTAATATATTTTTTGAAATTAATAAAAAGAGGTTTTTTGTTATTAAGATCACTTCTAATTTAAAAATTATTTATTTTTTTGATTTTCGAGTTTTTGTCTACCGGGTTTATTTAAAAAAAAAATTTTTGAAAAAATATTTTACACCGAGAAATATATTGCTTAGAAAATTAATTTTAATTGGAATTTTTTTATAGATATTTACAAGTTTAATTCAAAATTTTTACTTTTCGTGTAATTTAATATAAAATGAATCAAGGTTGTTTTTCGACGAATTTCTCAAGGTGTTGTGTTCTCGGATTAAAAGAATTGATTAAAAATTTGGTTTAAGTGCATGATTAGAGATATTTAATTACACGAAATTCATACAGAAAAATAGAGGATATGGTGAGAAAATAAATAAATATATTTAAAATTTTCAAATCTCTATCAACACGAACTTTTGAGTTATTTGGGCAATTTTTTTTAAATTAGTATAAAAATCCAATTTCACTCACTTTCAAATTTATTAAAGGATATACCTGAACTTTGTTACAAAAAATTGAGAAAAATTAAATTGAATGCTTTTTTTGAAAAAAAACTAAATGACTCAATTATCTAAAGAAAGATTTTAAAATATTTTAGTGAAAAATTTAAAAAAAAACTAAATTGTTATTTAGTTAATAACTAAATCGAAATTTACCAATTCATTATTTTTTCAAATTAAATAGGAAAATTTAAAAAATTTAATATCAAATTTCAAATTAGCTCAAAATTTTTGAACCAAAGTTGAATTAAAGTGATGCGATAGATTCATATTTTTAGCCAAAAACTTTTTACTTATTCTAAAAAATTTAAGAAATAATTTTAATTAATTTTTTTTTAAATGTGTAGGCTAACCTTTAGTCATCTCTCAATAATTCATGGCATTCATGGCTTTATAAAACTCTGTTCATAAATGTCCGATTTGTCTTGTAAATATTTGAATTTAAAGCTTGGCAAAATTTATTTTTATTTATGAAAAAAAGTAATGGCTTTGTAAGCTTACGTTTGAATTTGTTTGATAATATCTTAAGTATAAAATTTGATTAAAATTTATATTTACTATGTCCAAAGTATTAAATTTCTTTTCTTTTTCTATTTTATTATTTATTTTTATTATCTTATTTATTTCAATTTCCACCAATATGATGATTAAAAAATAAAAAAAGATAATTTGTTGTTCATAAAAAAGACTGATGATCATTTTCTCGAACCAAAACTTGAATCAAAAGCTGTTATATGTAATTCATAATAAGTCAACTTTTTCTAATTTAAAATGACAATTACGCCAATCTGAGTCATATTTTTAAAATGTTAAATTTATTTGAGGAGTAATTTTGTTGAAAAATTGAGAAAAACTAATAAAAAATAATATTTAAGAAAAAAATTTGTAAATATTTTTTTCATTTCAAAATTAATTTCTTAAACTTTAATTTAAAATTTGAGAGTTAAGTTTTATTTGAAAAAAAATTTGATAAAAATTTTATCATCATTGATAATTTTAGATTAATCGATTTCTAATAAAAAAAGATAGCAATAAGCAAATTAAACCAACTTTGGGCTATGGATAAAATTTTAGCCTCTAACTGAATGCAAGAATATTTACAATTTAATATTAAGCTTATTTTTAAAATCGTGTATAGTTTCTTGTTCAATAATTTATCCTGATAGACTATTCCAGACATTTCTAATTAAGAATATTTGGTCAAACTTCAAACGAATCCAAAATTATTACTCTTTGAACCACAATTACTTGATAAGCTAGTCAGAGGATGATCATCTTGATTTTGATCTAAGTCCAAATTTTCAATTTACATGTAGAAGAAGTGCAAATAATTTTAGCTGATTTTACTGAGATTTTATTTTGCAAATTAAATTAATCTTGAAAAATTAATTTAAAATTTTAGCAGTTTAAATTTCAACTTTTAAATTTTCAAAAAAAAATTTAGAGGTGCTTATTTTTATAATGTTTTTACTAATCAATTGAAAATTTTGGATTAATTGTTCTATAAAATTTTCAAAATACATTTGAACAATAATTCCTATTGAAAAGGTTTTCCGTTATTTGAACCAAAAAAAAGCTCTTTTTGAAATATTTTTAACATGTCTTTTGAAAAAGTCTTAAAAATAATTCACAAAATTTTTACCATCTATAAATATTTAAAGATTTTAATTGTTGCAATTTTTTTCTTTAAGTTAATTTATACAAAAAATTGGAACATTGAAACAATTGAAACTAAGTAGATAGATACTAAGTTCTAGGTTAATTTAAATTTAAATTTTAAGAGCTCAATATTTTTATTCAAATAATAATCTGCTTGATATTGGAAATTCTTTGTGATTTAAAAAAAAAACATAACATAATATAAATATTTTGATAGCTTGTTTTTTTTTTTTTAAATTTTTATTTAAAATTTTTTAGAAAATTTTAGAAGTCTTTTTTCTTCATATTCTAATGCCGTACTCATTTATTTTCTTTGAAAAATATTCCTACTCTGCAAAGTAGCAAGTTATTTTCTTTGGATAAAATGAAATAATAGCAACAGAAGGTAAAAAGAGTTGTCATAATAAAAAGTTTTAAAAAACTTCTATTGATACTCTTCTTATAACTAGATATTTACGAAGTTTGATATATTTGTCAGCAAATGATAGATTTAATGGTCTATAAGGCTAAAAATTTCAAAGAAATTTATTAAGAAATCATTTTAACAAGAAATATCGAAAGTGTATATCTAAAAATATCCATTTTAGTACAATTTCCTTTTTTTATCACGAGTTGAAAAATTTGACAAGTTCCGTTATCATTTTGTGATTTATTTCGAAAATTCCAGTAAACTATTAAATTAAGTTGAAAAAAATATTTCCTCCTAAAAATTATCTTTCTTAAACGCTTTTTAAATAAAAATATTTTTTTATTTTTTTTAAAGGAAGTCACTTTGGCATTTGATAAAAACAATTTATATCCCAGTAAAAAATGAAAAAATGTTTATTTTTATTTAAACTTTAAGAAGCTCGTTAAAAATTTTCTTCAAAATACTCAATCGAATGAAATAAAATTCTAAAATTTAAAATTTAAGAATAATTTAGAAAATCCATTATATTTAATTTGAAAATGTGAAAACCAAGTGCATTTTTAAAAAATCCAAAATTTGAATCAAAAAATGGTTTAAAAAATTATAAATTTTTTCTATTTTTTGATTCTTTTAAATTAAATGGAAAAAAAAATTCAATTAACTTTTGTAGAACTTTTATTTCTATTTTTTTTAATTTTTGCTCCAAGTTTTCGCATGGCAATTACTTTTGTCGATCAGTTGATGACACTTTGACCAAGACTTTTTTTAGTAAAAAAAATTTAATAAATTTACCTTGCCGATTAGTTTAAAAATACAAATAATTTTTTAATTAATTTTTTTCCTAGAATCCCTGTGGAACAGTCTATAGACAATATAAAAATTGGTGTCAAAGACGAGCCAGAAGAGTCACTAAAAGAATACTTACAAGAAGCTTTAAACTTTATGGGTAAAAATTCCTGGCGAAAAAAAAGTTCCTAATTCCCTAATCTCAATTGATGTCAGGGATTAGAAAAAACAATTAAAAGCCCATTAATCATTTTATTTAATCAAGATGTAAACATCAAAAATCGAAAGCAGCCTTGTCTCGTTTTTTCAGATTTAGGAATTAGCCGAAGTGCTGCAATTGTTATCGCGTATTTGGTTTACTCCGATAAAATGAGCATAAATGTAATTTTTAAACTGGAACTAATTTTAAGTCTAATTTATTTCTACTTTAGGAAGCATTTGGAAGAGTTTTTAAGTGTAAGAAAATACAGCCCCAAATAAGCTTCTTGAGCGAAATAAGTGAATATTTTGCAAATAGATAGATGCCAATTAACTAAACACCCACATGACTTGGAATTAAAAAAAAACTAAAAGCTTACTTGAGTAAATAAAGCATTTTTGTGTTTAATTGTCATTTAATTTTAATAAAATCTTATGACACATTATTTGTTTTATTTGTAATACTACAAACAAGCAGCTATTTTTTTTTCTATTTTATAATCAAAATGCTATTTTGTAAAAATATTTTACAAAATCAATAATAACAAAATATTTAAAAAAAGATCACGAAACCTTAGAAATTTTTCCTATCTTAGTCGTTTATTTTCAGATGCGTGAGCGTTTTGTATAAAAAAAAAAGTTTATAAAGCCTTCCTAACTATTAAATGTCTAAATTAAAAGTGACATAGGATTTAAAGCTCTAAGCTTTTGGAAAACAAACGCCATTCAGATTAAAAACAAGCTAAGCTCTTTATTTTTTTTAAATTAAGAATGAAACAAATAGGCAAATATTTTTTGGAATTTTCACTACTTGGCCTGCTGATAATGAGCCTGGCGACCAAGGCCGAACACTTTGCACCCCAAGACTCCAGTGACCAATTGAGCGAGTACGATACCAGAGAGGATGCGATAAAACCGAACGCGTTCGATGACCAGTTGTTGACAGAAAGCGAGGAACAAGACACCAAAAGTCTTCTTAACCTTCTGAGGATGCGTCTATTGCTGAGCGATGTGCCTAGAAGACGTTCGTTTAGCAAGCGCGGAAAGACCTATGTGCGTTTGATTAACAAAAAAGGTGGATACTACAACCGACCTTGTTTGGTAAACGTAATGTCTTGCTACTTTTTTGGACTTAATTAAAGGTGTTCGAATTCAAATTATGTCAAAATTCCAATTTATTTTATTTAGTCAAATTACAACAATTCCAAAGTATCCCTAATATCAAGTCTAAAGAGTGGTCGAATGTTCCGCGTTGCAAATACGGTTCATTTAGATCTCAGGTCGAAAATGAGCATTTTTAAAGTCGGTTATTTGATTTATTTAATTAATTTAAAATCACACAAGAATCCATTATAAACGATTTGTAGTATTGGATTTTTTTTTCGTATTTTTTTTTAATTTTAATTTTTTTAAATGAAATTTTTGGATTTCAAAAAAAAGTTGATTTTTATTTTAAATTTATTAAATAAAATATTTGGATTTCAAGAAAAAAAGGAATTTTTTTTTAATTTTTGTTACAAGTGCAGTATTTGCGAAGTTTTCCTTTCTGTTTAAAATTTCTGGTAAAAAGCAGCATCCGACAAAAGCAATTGTGCTCAGTCAAACCACGCTTCTGCATTTCTTGATAAAATCCGGTTTTATCTGACGATATTCTAAACGAGTCCTTTAGAAAAAAAATATTTACTATCTTTTTGATACCTTTTTGATTACACAATAAATAAAAATTTAAATATTGTTGTTTAAAATTGATTATTAGCTTTGAAAATGTGGGATTAAGCAACTAACATGATTAGAAAACAAAAATTAGCTAAAAATAATTTGAATGCTATCATAACAAAGGCATATATTTAGGTCTACATATTCAAATAAAGCAATCTAATTTTGAGAATACCAAACTGAGTAAGAATAAAAATGAGTAATTTGTTTGTGTTGAAATTGGTTTTTAAATTAAACTTTTTTTTCACGATGATTTTCGTGTAAATAAATGAACTTGGAGGATAAATGAAGAAATTACATTATTGGGATTGTTTACATAAATGCTCCAAAAAAATTGTTTTTCTATTCTATTTTTTAATTCTTATTAAATGATTTAGTGTAAATGAAAAATTTTTTAATATTGTCAATTTTCGTACAAAAATACCATCATAAAATACTACTAAAAAATTTTCTTTAAGTATTAAAAGGTTGAAACAAACAATCTGTCATTTAACAGTCCAATTTAAAGAAAAAGATAAATGAAAAATTTCCAAAAAATTGAATATTTTAAATCATAAAATTCAAAGGTTGTATTAAAAATGATTTTATATTCGAAAATTAATATTTCATGAGTCAATTAAAATTGGTTTTTATTCTTTAAATTTATTGAAACATATTTTGTTTCATGTTTTTTATCATCTTCAAAATTTATAAAGATCACTTTTGTAAAATTAAATTAATTCTATTTTTTTAATTTTTAGAAAGTTTGTATCAAAATTCGTTTATAAAAATTTTAAATTTTATTTAATAAAATTCAATCAAAAACTTAAAATTTTAAGAATTCGATATTATTTTTCTTTTTTTTTAATTAAGCTAGATAGTTCAAAAATCAAGAAAAAGATAAAACTAAATCTTTATTAAAGTAATATAGTACTTGAAATGGTGAAAAATAAAACAAAAGAATAAATTTATTAAATAACATTGAAAAGAAAAATGTATGTGAGTTTTGTAAGAAACCTTTCAAAAATTACTATAATAAAAAATTGGAAATATTTGTAATTTTAATTTAATAATATAGTTGTTTACGATGAATTATGTAAAACATTCAATTTACTTTTAGAATACATCAACCCCCTGAATTTTAGGTAACCCATATTGCATTATTGTTTATGAAAATGAGATTAGTTTCCTAATCTCTTGGCATTCAGATCACATTTTTTTTATTCAAAAGGAGTTTTATTTATTTAAGCCTTAAGGAATGGAATATTAGCTAAATTCAATTCTCTAGAACACAATTAATGTGATATTGAAGCTTTAATTAGCTTGTTCTATTTTTACTTAATTAATTAATAATTGTTAACCTTTATTACATTTTTCAATAAATTAATTGATGATTGTGCATTATACTACATTTATCAGGTGTAGTATAAAAAGTAGCAAGATTAATTTTTTAAAGACTATGGATTTTTTTTATTGTAACTAAATCCTTTATTTTTTAGAATTCAGCCTGAATTTAAATTTAAAAAAATGGGTCTACTTGACCATTTTACTATTAAATCCTTTCAGAATACCCATTTATCATCCGCCAATTTAATTTTAAATTAAAAAATTAATTGGAAAATCTTGTCGAAAAAAATATCTTTCTGTGATTTTTTTTAATTATCTATTTTAAGAAATTAATCATCTTCTTAAAAATAATTTTACTATTATTAATTTTTTTTATCTCCTATTATGGACAATAAATATCTACTAAAAAAATATTTATCTCCTGACAAAAATATATATCCTTTTTTATTCTAAACGTCAGTTAATGTATTTCTTTGTTCGATTTTGTAGCCTTAAAAATCGAAACTCGACTTTGGTGCATGCAAAAAATACCATCTCGACCATGTTAAAACAATCTTAACTCATACTCTTTGCTCTTAATATTTTTTTAAGCCCAAAAGGGAATTTAATTATTGAAAATTTTCCTAAAAATGCAAAAAAAGATTTAACTAAAAGTAACTTTTTTTATCAAATTTTTCAGTTATTCAATTTTTCAGAATAAAATTTTTCAAGGGACGATTTATAATTAAGTTCGATTTTTAATCAAGAGCTGAGCATCATCTTGGAGATGAGGGTTTTCTTAGATTATTAATACATATTAATTTAGATGAAGTAGATATTAATCTTATATATTAATAGAAAACCTAAAAAAATTAAGAATTTAGGAGATGATTAGGTGAAAAGAACTATCGAAAATCAATTCGAATAGAATATTTTATTCTTCATGATTTAATTTTTAACTTTTTTCTAGTTAAAAATAAATTGACCTTTTGATAGTTGATATAAACTTAAAAATATTAGAAAATTTATTTTCTATTATTTATTGAACAAAATGAAATCTTAAACTTTTTTGATTTCTTGCCGATCCTCAAACAACTTGATTTCGTTAAAAAAAAGCTTTATTAATAATTTCTTTTTAAAACTGAAAAATTACATCTCGAAAAAAAAATTGTTTAAATAGTAAAATAAAATTTTGTTGAATAATTGATTAAAAGATTAAAATATTTTATACTTTTATGTTTATTATGCAAAAATTAAAACTTGTATGTACAATCTATAAATTATTCTTTTAATTGAAACTAATTTAACTTTTCATTTTTATTTACAAAATTGTATCATTATTTGCTGTCTTAAATTTTACTTTTTACATTTTTAATTTTTATACATCGCCAGAATTGGCGCAAAATGAAATAAATAAATAAATAAATAAATAAAATAAACTTAAAAATATTAGAAAATTTATTTTCTATTATTTATTGAACAAAATGAAATCTTAAACTTTTTTGATTTCTTGCCGATCCTCAAACAACTTGATTTCGTTAAAAAAAAGCTTTATTAATAATTTCTTTTTAAAACTGAAAAATTACATCTCGAAAAAAAAATTGTTTAAATAGTAAAATAAAATTTTGTTGAATAATTGATTAAAAGATTAAAATATTTTATACTTTTATGTTTATTATGCAAAAATTAAAACTTGTATGTACAATCTATAAATTATTCTTTTAATTGAAACTAATTTAACTTTTCATTTTTATTTACAAAATTGTATCATTATTTGCTGTCTTAAATTTTACTTTTTACATTTTTAATTTTTATACATCGCCAGAATTGGCGCAAAATGAAATAAATAAATAAATAAATAAATAAAATAAACTTAAAAATATTAGAAAATTTATTTTCTATTATTTATTGAACAAAATGAAATCTTAAACTTTTTTGATTTCTTGCCGATCCTCAAACAACTTGATTTCGTTAAAAAAAAGCTTTATTAATAATTTCTTTTTAAAACTGAAAAATTACATCTCGAAAAAAAAATTGTTTAAATAGTAAAATAAAATTTTGTTGCTTGAAACAAAAATACATTGACTAAAAAAATTAAAATATAAGATTTTTATTGAAAATTTTAAGTTAGTATAGGTATAAAAAAGTATGACTATCTTAAATATTGGTAAGCTACAATCAAAAAATAATTGAAAAAATAAAAAGTTTAAAGCTTTGGAGAATTAAAAGTTATCTTGTAACACTAAAAAGGTATGTTTTTTTTTTTTTTTAATTATTATGATTTATTTTAAGATTCTGACATTTGATGATTTCTTACGCATGCTTAAATGGATATTTTGATTCTATTCAAAAATAAAGCACTTAAATTTTGAAGTCCAAAATTTAAACACTTCAAATTTTAATTTTATAAATTTTAAACAAATACAAATAATTTAAAGTTTATTATTACTTTTAAAGTTAATGAAATTTATACAAATACAACCATTGTTAAATTAAGTGAATAATTGTTCTTTATATCAGTTGTAATATTACTTGATTTAAACTAAATAGAAAATAGAATTTTAAAATTTTCGATTTGAAATGTTATTTTTATGGCTAGTTATCTTTATATGAATGCCTTTTTGAATTTTATTATTTAAAATAAAGAAACGCGTATACGATTGAACACAATATTAAAAATCAAAACAATTACAGTCATCTCTCTTTAAACCGAGTACACTTTTATCCGAAGCATTTGATATTCGGACATAAATGTGCGGGCTCGGAGCTCTTTACAATACCTTTACATGCTAAATACATTTAGTAATTCGAATTTTTTGTTCGGTTAAATTCGACATTCGGACAAAAGTCTCGGGGTTAAAATTGGAAAATTACATAAAAAAATAAAAATTAATTTGTTGAAGAGGAAATTTAGAAAGTTGACTCTAAGGAGGCGTTTGAAGGTTTTAAAAAGTTTTGTTTGTTCATGGAAAAATCTGGTTTAATGAACAATACAGATGTTGATTCAATAGCTAATTTTAAAACACGATTAAATGATGTTAAGGCTTTAAGCCTTCAACAATCAACTCTTGATAATTATTTTTCTTAAAAAATTTGATTAATTAAATTGATTTTTATTTGTTAATTTTTGTATTCCAATTAAAAAACTTAATTTAGTAAATTTAAATAAATTATTTTTGTATAATAAGCTTTATTTGATAATTCGAATATTTTAATCCGAATAAGTTTTTCCCGGGCGATTTATGCTCGGATTAAAGAGAGAAGACTGTAGTTTGAAAAATAGAATAAATAAAAACTTCAAAGAAAACTAAATTGACTTTATTTAGATATTATATTAACTTTTGGATACAAAAATTTCCTAGCTTTCAGTAAAAAAGGAATTGATCCAAATATCCTTTATTTGAAAATCAAAAAATAAGTACATCAACATGAACAAAAAGATTTGCTGCAAATCAAGAGAAGATTTTTTGCGTAATTGTCTTTTTTATTTCGAATCTTCGAATTAACGAACAAAAAATTTAGAAATTTTTTCTAGTTTTTTTTATTTAAAACAATTCCTTTCTTTATTTACCTTGCATGAATGTCCATTTTTCAAAACTCAAAATTATATTTACCCGAAAATAAAAAAATAATCATTTAAAAATCACGCTTACTAACAAAGCTGCAGATCCGACTAGAATAAACACAATCAAAACCATCAATTTTAAATTAACCATTGTTGGAATTTTTCAAAAATTTCCAATTTTTATCTAAAAATGAAAAATATGATTTTCTTTTGAATTTAAAATATTAAAAATTGCGCCTTTTTAACCTCTTATTGTTTTTTTAATTAGTAAACTCAGCTTGTAATATTCCATTTATTTTGTTAATTCCGTTTTATGAATCTAATATTATTGACTAAATTTGAAATAAAAGAGAAGTATCAAATTTTAATTAATTATAATTTTCACAAGTGTGAATCATCACTTTACAAAAATAAATTTTTTAACAAAAAATTTATTAAAAATAAACACTTTCTCAAATGGAATAAATATAATTAGAACTTAAAATTAATAGTAAAAATCTAATTTTTAATTAATTTTTATAAAATTGCATAAATTAATAGATTTTAATCATTTATCGTTATTATTAGAATTTATCAGATTAAGATGATCCTGTTAATCCTACACATTGTCTTTAAAAAAATCACTTGATTCAAATTCAAAAATAATCATTTTTTAAAGCTTTTGAAATTTAATAATTAAAATTCTAATTAATTAAATATCGTATATGTTTATTTGAAAATCTGTATCGAACGTAAGCTCTCCAAATAAAAATAATAAATATAATTTCAAGTCCAGCCCCTAAACGCCTTTGGTTGAGTTTATATCAGTTTAAAGAAAGTCTAAATTTAACTTAAAGCATTTGAAAATTAAAAAGTTAAAGTCTTTTATTAAAGTTTATTAAAAAAGATTGCATCAAAAGGTAGAAAAATTGATAATCAATTAAAAGAAAAAAGAATTTTTTGCTAATTTTTACTATTTATGGATTTTTTTTGTATTTCCTACTCGCATCATTTGAACATCTATGAAAAAAATCGATAGATCCTAAATATCAAGATTATAAAATTTGATGAAGTGATACTTATATTTTAGACTAAAAAATTCGAATAAAATCTAGTTAAGATATTTAAAAAAAATATTAATATTTTTCTTTTTTTTCGAGTATTATCTAAGATTTTATTGATACTTGAATATCTAGTAAAATGATCATTTTAATCTTAATTTTATTTAGATTAATAAATTATTTAACTTAAGAATTATTACCCTTTACTATCTTTTTCAACAAAAATATCAACTACATTAATTGAATTAAAGTAAAAAATGAAATCAAATTTATTATTTATTTATTTATTTTATATAATATATTTTTTCTGTTTGTTTAAACCAATAACAATATTATTTTCAATATGATTTAACTGGACTTCGTATTTTAATTGATATTTAAAAAAAATAAGCATCATTTATTACTTGTTAGAAAATTCAAATTTTTTCTGTTCAAATTATTTAAATTTTGAAAAATTAAACTAAATGTTTTTTTTAGTAATTCTTTTGATCTTTTTGATTTTTTCTTACTAAAAGATTATTTTACTTTAAAAAATTTAATTTAAAAAAATTCAAAAGACCTTTTTAGAATAACTTTTGATTATAGTGATTAAAATTTGATCACAACTTTAATTTTCATAGTTTATCCTGAAATTTAAATTGTCTATCTTTAAAAGATTGTAAATAAAAATAAAAAAAAATAGGAAAATGAACTCTTTACTTAATTTAAATAACAACCTTAATATTCTCTAATTAAAATAACTTGACTCAAGTCTAATTAAAAAAGGAAGGAGGGAAATTGTGAGGTGATTAAGGAAGAAAATTCTTTTGTTTTCATTTTGTGGGTTTTACGGAAATTGAATCATGCATCGACCCAGAAAAAAAA
Organism: Brachionus plicatilis; assembly: GCA_010279815.1. Taxonomy (NCBI): domain Eukaryota; kingdom Metazoa; phylum Rotifera; class Eurotatoria; order Ploima; family Brachionidae; genus Brachionus; species Brachionus plicatilis. The sequence goes on from QEOQ01000226.1 coordinate 3,032,113, forward strand.
TTTAATCTATTATCTTAATTTTAATTATTTCTAATTATTTAAATAAATATTTTGTTCAGAATCGAGATTTTCTAAAGAGATTTCTCTTTTAAAAAATCATCAAATAAGTTATTATTATTTTGTATTTAAAAAAGAGTCTCATGGGCGAAGTAAAAATAAAAAAAATAAAAAAATAAATAAAAGAGAGTACTTCTAAATCAATTTTAATTTTTTATTGAGCTTTAATTACTTTGATTCATGAATTAAATAAATTTAATAACATTTTTATTATTTATTTAACACGATGGTCGATGGGAATTTTAGGCATGAAAATTGGAATATTATATTTTTAAAAATTGGAATAAGTGTAAATATATGTCTAACGACCATTGTGTCAAATAAATGCCCAGAATATACTTTTTTTATTAAAAACTCGTTAGTTGAGGACTTAATATTTTAAAAAAAAGAAACTAATTTTTTTTTAAATTTTTTAATTAGCTAATTTCTAAAAATTTTCATCTACAAACTAACTGCGTAAGTGATTTCACTGAAAAATGACAATAATATAAATAAATTGTTCTTCCATAAGGTTTTTTAAATTTATTGCTTCGTTTAGTGATACATATAAATAGACTAAGGAGTAATTAAATTTTTTAAAGAAATAAAATATTTTTAGAAATAAATCCCAATAAAATAATCTTTCAAAAATGTATGTTAGGCTAAAAAATGCTTAAAACTCAATTTAATCTTTCATTGAGATAAAAATTTATTGAGAAATTAATGGATTGAAAAATTTTAATTGAATAGCATTTAGAAGATAATGTTTTGGTTTCAAGCAACAATAGAATTACTCTTTTTTTAATCAAGGCGTAACTTTTTTTACTAAAAAAAATTACATTAGCAAGTACAGTAGTGTTACGGATTTAGTAATTTACGATAATTTACGTAAAAAATAGTAAATTTACCAAATTTTACGTAAAATATTGTAAAATACTAAATCCGGAACAGCACTTTAAATTGATCTTAAGTATAAAATAATTTAATAAATTGAATAAAGATTGTTAGTAAACTTATCGATCATTCAAAGTTTAAGCCAATATTTTGCTGTTGATTTTTTTTCTAAATTAATAAAATAAAGCATCAAATATTCATAAATTTAAAGCTTTTTCTAAATAATTATTAAATTTGACAAATGGCTAACTAAATTAAACAAAGAGAAATGTGTCGTCATGAAAATTGTAGCCAACAACAAACGCTATGACTATCAGCTTCGAGGCCACATGTTTGGAAAACAACTAAGGAACCTTTAACTAAGAGTGTTACTGATACGAACATTTTTAAAATTAGAATTTACAAGATGTTAAAATAATCATTCTAAAAACCTGCATATTGTTAAATTAAATTATAAATTTTGGTCGAAGGCTGTTATAGTAGGGCGCCTACATGCACAACTACATTAACCGTCTGCCACAGCATTTATACTACTACTACTAAAAATTTTCTTTTAAAAGCATAATGTCTCTAAATTTAACAGCAGTGGTTTGGGGCAAAAAGAAATTTAATTGAAAACCATTTTTATTTGGCTCTATAATATCGATACCCCCAAATATTAATTTTTCTCCCCAATTTTTATATTAATTACCCCTTTTGATTAAATTAGAAATATTAATTAAATTTTGCACCTGAATTAATAAAACGTTGCTTTTTTTAGAATATTGGCCTCGATTAAATTAAAACAACTAATTTATTAAAAAGATACCAATTTTTTTGATACTTAAAAAACCCTTTCTAAGAAATTGAAATTAATAAATGTTCCATTAATCAAAAATGCCTAGTTTTGCAAGTATTCTAGAAAATAACCTTACCGATTTTATTATTGATCCATAAAAATTTACAAGATCCGAATGATCCAGTATCTTTTAGACCAATTTCTTTGTTGAGTTGTCTTAGCATTTTAAATGAGAGACTTACAACTTGGGCTGAACAAAAATAAAATTAATTAATTAATAATCTGGCTTCCGTAGACATCGATCAACTCAAGACATTCTTTACAAAATAATCGAACCAACAGTTCGAAATTTAAAAAACAAAAACAAAACAGGCCTTGTTTTATTCGACTTTGAAAAGGAGTTCGATTCAATTCCACACGCCAATATACTTCAAAAACTCCATAAATACAGGTGCCCAGTAATGATCGGAAAATGGATAAGATCTTATCTAGAAGAACGAAAATTTCAAATTAATGATGAGTTTGACTCATCTAAAAAACCGATTAAATCAGGTTATTTCTTATAGTAAAAAAGTTATTCAAATTTTTCTGAATTGAAATGATCAAATTGAAATGAACTTCACAATCCCTTCTCTTGTACGGATCCCAACACTAAAATAAAAGAATGAATTATAATTCGAATCATTTTAATGTAATCTTTTTTCATAAATTTAAGATTAAGACAAGGTAAATTGTGAATTTGAACTTATTATTTTCTAATAATTGAACTTTAATTAATTAATGAACTTATTTTTTCTTTTTATTTATTTGTTTGTTTAAATTGACGTCCTTAGAATAAAATAAGTTCAAATAATAATCACATAAAAATTCATATATAAAAAAAGAAGAAATATTCATTAGAAAAAATAAATCAGTGTACTGAATAAACCTTTTTTTCGAGATAAAAAACTGTGAAAATTTTAATTAGTCAACTTACAAAACGATTTTAATTAAGATCACTAACTAATTAAAACTGTAGTCTATTTTAGTCAATTTTTTTCACTGCAATACTAATGATATGGACACAAGTATATTCTTTCAAGCAATTTTTACAAGTACAGGAGCTTAGTTCCCATTTATCATTGTTTAATTCGACTCATAGTATCTTGCTATTTAAATAAGAAAATTCATCAAACGAATACATATCATAGTAGCATCTATTCGAGAATAATCATTTTTTTTAAATAATTTTTTATTCAAGAAGTTATTTTGTTTCATAAAAGTATTTGTAGAAAAGTGAGATTTTTGGTGATGAAGAAGCGCCTATTTTCCAAAGAAAAAATATTGAAATTTAATTTTAATTAAGTTTTTAATAATGCTTTCAAGGCTTTTTTTTTCTATCACTAGGATCTAGGTAAGACCGTGTATGAATAACCGCTTTTATTTCTTACTGTTTGGACCTACGATTTGTTTAGATCAAGAAAATATTGGCATTGTGAAATTTGGTACAAAAAACAAAAACAAAATATTAAAAGTGTCATAACATAAGTTCTGAAAGACCAAAACATATTCTGTAAATTGTAGCAGCTGATACATCCTTTGTACCACCAACATACAGATTCTGCAAAACTCTGCAATAAATCTGCAAAACTCAGAAAATAGTAAATTTGGGATACTACATTATATTAAAAATCCAATTCAACTTTAGGTGGTGGTACAAAGGATGTATCAGCTGCTTCAATTTACAGAATATGTTTTGGTCTTTCAGAACTTATGTTTTGACACTTTTAATATTTTGTTTTTGTTTTTTGTACCAAAATTCACAATGCCGAAAATATTAAATTTTTCAAATTTTATTTTAATTTAAAAATTTTTTAATTCTAAAAAGTGCAAATATGTTTGAAAGAGACTTTCAAGATATAAAGTTTTTATGTATGTTTGATATTTTAGTTTTTTTTTTAAATTAAAATATTGATTTTTAATAAAAAATCAAAAAGTAGCTTTTTCTAATGATTATTAAAAATGTTATCTATAAATTCAAAAAAAAATTATGCAGAATATTGTACAATACTTTGATATAGCTAAACACTGTTTGCTCTACATGAAAACATGTCGCTGCGTTTAATTTATTAATTAAAAATAATTAAAAATCTTTTTTAAGATAATTTTTGAACATGATCATGAAAATCTGGTCATAAATTAAATTTTCACCGGTATATTTTACTAAAAATGATAGTATTTATTAAAATCGACTTTCAAAATTTCGATTTTTAATCAAGCTAAATAGAATTAATTTTTACCAAGCAAGAAAAGACTTTTAAGATTATTTCTAATGCACCATTTAAAATGATAATTTATAAAAACGCACATATTAGAAAACTTGTGTATAAACTATTTTTTCAAAATACAAAAGTAAAATAATACTTCATAAGTCATGTATTAATTTATTTGTTAAAGAGTTTTTTCTTAAAACGACTTAAATAAATTTTATTTTTCATTTCAACTGCAAGATGGAAGACTTAAACATTAAGTCAAAAAATAAATTTCAAAATGAATTTTTGAAAATTTAAAAAGTTATATTTATAAATTTCACAATTAGTTGTAATTTTTTATTATTTTTTGCATCTTAGACTTCGCTGTTTACTTTGACCATCTATTGACTGAAATTTTCAACAAGCTAGATGACTACATGGACAGCTTTCTAAGGATGAAGCGAGGGCATAAGCTTATAATGATGAAAAAAAACTTGGTAAATATTTTTATTTAGAAATTGAAAGAAATAAATCACTATTAATAGTGGAAGTTGTGATGGAATAGTGGTTGGAATTGAAATGATTTTTGGTGGAACTGATGATCAAACAACTAAAGTTCTGAGAGAAAGAGAAAGAGTTAAGTATTAAAACTCTTTAAGACCACTTTTATTTGTGGAAGTGCTGATTAAACAACCAGTTTTGAAAATAGAGAAAGATTTCTGTATCGAAACCCTTAAAGATCATACATATTCTGTTAATTGTCTTGCAATTTTCGATAATAAAACTTTTATTAGTGGAAGTCTTGATGAAACAATTAAAGTTTCGAATAATTTCCAGTAATTATTAACTTTATTTTAATTTTTACATTTTTCTACATTATTTTTTAATTTTAATCAATTGTATTTTATTATTTTTTTTTAATAAAAAATTTGATAAATATTTCTTAAATTTTTATTTTTACGAAATCAGTTATTAAAAGAGTGATAAAAGAAGATAAAATGACTATATTTTCTAAGGATTAAAAGTTGGTAAATTTAAAATAAAAGATTTTTTCCAAAGTCAAAGATTCAAAATCAAGCCAATTATTAATTCATAAATCCACTATATAAGCATTAATTTATAGTAGAAAATTTTCCTTTTAAATTTTAAATGATAATTTTACCATGTTTTCTAAATATTGAAGTTTATTTTTAAATCAGAGATTAATTCTGACTGTTCACTTGAGATGATAAGTTGAGTTAATTATCAAAATTGAACTGAACAATTTATTTTATTTATTAAAGTATAAAATGGTTTAATTTTTTGTGTTTTAATTACAAAATGTATCCAATGTTGAAATAACATTGCAAAAGTGCGATGTTTCAAATAAAAAAATAATTTTAAGTTAATATTGCAAGCATTTACATATTTAAAATTAAACTGTTTAGTGAAATAGAAAGAGTTTAATTTTTATTTAGAAATTTGAATAAAATATTGAAAATTCTTTTTTTAAACTTTTAGATAATTTATTTATTTATTTAATAATTTGTACCGAGCTAATGCGGTTATTGCTAAAACACGGACCACCCCTTAGAAACCGAAGAAATAATTAAATAAACTTTCTTCAACTCTTTTAGGACAAAATAGGACAAAATTTTACGCTCTTTCACGCGCAATTGAGACCTTAGCTCTAGGACTTTTAGTTTTTTCCGCACAGATCTTTAAAATAAAAAAATACAAAAAAAATTTACGGTTCATTTTTTTTGGCTAGAACCAAAAGCCCGCCTTTCCGACGCCCACCGCTTGTGTTCTTTAAAGTGCAATTTAGAGCTTAGCTCTAGGACCTTTCCTTCGGGCTGCACAACCGTTAAACTGTCAAAAATTTAGGATTTCGGACACGGACCACCGAAAAAAAACTTTTGCCAAAGTTTTTAATTTTGACATGCTTTGTTGATTCGAACAATATTTGTTCCAGTAATAGATGAGGTTTTATGAAACATTAGTTCACCTAAACTAAAAATTGTTCACCTTATATTTAAGTTTTTTTAACTAAATCACTTTGATTTTAAATGTTTAAAATTTATGTTTTTTTACATGTATTTTTATCTGTGTTCAATCTTTTTTTTGTATAATTAAGTCTTTATCTTTTCTTTTCTTTAATTTTTCAAATTTAAAATTTTTACATTTACTTCTCCTAATAGGAGGTTAATTCAATTTAAATAAATAAATAAATAAATTTAAGTTTTTCACCTAATTTGACATTTGATCACTTAATTCTATTTTGGCTCACCTTTACGAGAACAAAAAATAGGTGAACAAAACCCGAGAACAAGAATTGTTTGCATAAAAGGTAAACAATGGTTCATCTATCCGACTAGACCATGTTTTTCAACGATTGAATATTAAGCAAAAACTAAATAAATTTTTTATCTTTTTTTTCTTTTGAATTATTTTTTGTATTATTTATCTTATTTAACTTTATTTTTAATTTTTTTGATTTATATATTTTTATTCTGAAGGTTGGTAGAGGTACAGATAAATAAGTAAATGATTTAAAAGTTAAATAAAGAATTATTAATATTTTTTAAGATTTTCAAATAAAAATTAAACTCATTCTATTTCAATAAAGAGTTAAATTTCAAATATTTGAAACTGAAAAAAAATATTTGTCACTTTTTCAATGTTATTTCAACATTGGACACATTTTGTAATTTAAGCTCAAAAAATTAAAGGCAACTTCAAGTTTTTTAATCAAAATCTTAATAAAAATGATGAAATCAGATTTTTTTGATTTTTGTTAAATTAAACAAAAGATGTTTATTGTTTTAATTTAAAAAAAAACAAATATTTCTTTTTCTAATTGACCTTAAATTGATTCTTCAAAAATCTTTATTTGAAAACTTTAAAGACAAATTTAAAATCGACATTAAGGTATCTAAAATTATGGCTTTAAATGATATTTTAATATTAATTAAAATATATTATGGTGAAACCAAATAAAATTTTTTATTGCAAAATTTCAAATAATTAAAATTAAAAATTAAAAATTTTATTTACTTCAGATAAAAAATGAATATAATTTTCAATCTAATACTAGATTAAACAAATAATGTTTAATAAAGTTTAGTTATTTATTATTAAAAAATTGATAAAAAAATACCTTTTTATTTAAATCAAAAACTAAAAATTTTGATTTGAAATTTACATTTGATCTTGAACTTCAATTTGTCAAAATGAAAACATTTTTTATTTCAAACAATTTCAGCTTTTACTGTGACAAAAGTATTCCAATCTTTTTCTTTACTTCATTCATTTAAAAAAAAAAAAAACAAAATCCATAAAATATTTTAAAAAAATTCTAAAATTAAAATTTATTTAAAAAAAAACATAAAATTCGACACTCGAATTTACTCAAATTTACATTGAAAATACAACAAATAAATTTAAAAAAAAAATAAAATCGTCATTACATCCGAAAGGACTATTGATTTGGAGGGTTGCGGACAGAATAGCCAGTCATGATGCTACCGCCGCCCGATCCCGAGTTAGAGCTGGGCGGCTGGTGCGAATTTCCCGAGGCAGCAGCCACGGCAGCAATGGCAGCCGCCGAAATCATGGGAATATTGGACATGTTTCCCAAGTAAGACGACTGGGGCATGAACTGCTGCGACTGCAGCAACATTTTGGCCTGTTCCTGAGACAAAGAGTTCAAGTAGTGATGGTTGAAGCCGGAAATTGGCGGCATGTTCGATGGCTGGCTCTGGGGCGGCATGCCTCTCGGCAGCTGATAGGACCCGGACCCGGGTGGAGTTTGCGCTGGCATCGGACCCTTCTGGGCCGATGGCGACTGAAAACTGCCCATGCCCGGTCTGTTCAGATAAGAATTGAAGGCTGACTGCGACTGTTGGTGCCTGGCTCCCATTGATTGAGGCGACTGCGTCACATTGTGGTTGCGCACTTTTTTAGAACTGCTAGGGCTGCTGAAATTTGTGGGCGGCGGAGACGAGGCTATGATGCCGCATGGCGATATCGGCCTCTGCTGCATCAGGTGGCTCTGGCTGAACAAAAATTGGCTATTCATCAAATTGGCCTGGTTGAATGGCGATCTGGACGGAGATGGACTCCGCTGGCGCTTGATGTTGCCCGAAGACTGCTGCATGTTGTGTCTGGGCGAAGAGCTCATCATGTGAGGAGAACTGCTGGGCGATGAGGGCGGCATCAGCATTGCTGGCTGATTTGGCATCATTTGGGGTGACATGGGCATTGACTGATTCAAATACTTAAAGACTTTTGAACAAAAAAATGAAGGAGAAAAAAAGAGAAATTTTTGTTGAAATTTTTTTATTACAGCTTGAGGCATTGGGTGGCAGATGGTGTGGAGGTAGAAGGTGATAGGGTGATTGTGGCTTGGGCTGATTGGCTTGTGCATTGGCTGGAATTGGTTGGGAAAATTGGGAATTTTGTGGTGTGAGCATTTGGGGATGACCGTGGTGGCCCGAGTACATCAACAGGGGGTTCAGAGTGCTTGCTTGCTCGGGCACTGAGCCTTGTCCGCTTGATACGCGAGTGCTCTTTTTTAAATTTGTTTCCTCGTTCAAAACCTTTTTCAGCTGGTTAAAAAGTTCACTTTTTTTCTGGACAATTAAAAAAATTGTAAATTTTGGCTCAAATTTGTTGGAAAAGTTGTTACTAGTTTAAGGTCTTCCAATTTGTGCTCCAGCTGCTCTATTTGCTCTTTGTTCTGCTCCAAATTTTGGGTCTTGATTTCGGCTTTTTTCTTAAAAGAAAAAATGGTTAAAATTGGCTCCAAAAAAGTGTTCGGCACCTTTTCCTCGCGCAGCTTCTGCTCGTCCTCTTCTTTCTTTCGGCGCCTCTCTCTCAGTATGAACCGCTTGAGGTTCTCGTGCATCTGAAGGCTCATTTTGGGCCGTTCCATTATCAATTCTGGCATTTTTGCGTTACAGAATTATTTTTTATTTTTTTTCAAACACTAATAAAATATTCAGTGCATTTTTTGTAAATGTTTTTCTCTTAAATTCATTTAAAACTTAACAAAATGCTGTAGGTTGAGTGCAAACTCATTCCATGGAAATTGATGCGGATCAATGTGAAAATATCTGATAAGACTCAGGGAGAAAAAATAAAAAATTGAAAGGCTCGCAGATTTATTCTGAAAAAAATTTGGAATAAGATGAAGTTAAAATTGAAAAAGAGACTCAAAAGAATAAGCCTGTTCTCAACAGATAAAATTAATTAATTTAATTTTTTAATTTATTTATTTGCTTATCTGTACCAAGCGGTTATGTCTAAAATATACACCCATCAAGATTGCGAAAAAACAACACCGGGTGAAAATAACCAAAATTTTTATAAAAGTAAAATTTTTTTGTGATACATTTATTCCTAATTATCTGAATTTAACTATACACTCATTTTCATCTAAAAAAAAATTTCATCACCTTTAAATTTCGAATGAAAAAAAAACAACCCAAAACACCAAAAAATTCCCTCATAACTTTCCATATACACCCAAAACTGATTATATTTTTGAATAGAGCATAAAAACATCTACTAGAAAATATAGTTTTTATAAATTAAATAATTTGATTTTGCCATTAAAAATCGAAAAAACAACATTTTTGCCTCTTCGACAATGCACCCTGATTTTTTTGCCTTTTTTTTATTTTTTTTCCACAAAATAATAATAGGTTATCGATCCCGAGGAATCTGAAAATAAAATGAGATTTGTTCTATCTGAATTAGTTTTTAAAGTAAAATTATTATTTTTTTTTAGATTTTGTTAAATGTGTATAAAACCTCTATAATGGTCTTAAAGTAAATCGAATATAATGCATAGTATTTTAAGTATTTTAATCTTCAGTAAAATTTATTTAGTAAAATAATACAAAATAATGGTAATAATTTCAAAAAAATAATTAAATGTTCAGTTAGTATAATATTATTAAATCAATATGGTAACCTAGTCTAAAGGGGTTATGGGTTAATAGGGTGAACGAATTTGAAAAACCCCTATATCTCCTTCATTTTTAAAGCTACTACCTAAAAAAATATCTTGATATGTAGAACTCGAGGAGAGAAATCGAATGATATGTGTGAAATATTTAAAAAAAAAATCGTTATGCTTTTTTTTCAAATAAATGCTTTTTTTTCTCTTAAAGTTCGACTACGCCTAATGAGGTGAAAAAGCCTCGAATTAGTGATTCGGGAGAAGGGTGCTTTAAGGCCCTAGGTAATACTTAAGCTCTAACCTATTTCGCTTGATAGATTCAGCACATGCTAAAGTATCTAAGAGAATTTTTTTAGAATTTTAGGAAATATCCTTAGGGCTTCATCTAATGGGGTTTTTTTTAGGGCTTAAAAGGTTAAATATATTTAACCCTATTAGTCAAAAAAATCACCCAATTAGTCCAAATAAGATTCTATTTAACCCATTTAACCAAATAAGACTATAAAAATGCAGTGACGATATTTTTTAATTATTAAAAAATTGTAAAATTATTTTCTCTCTCTCACTCTCAAAATTTTTTTTTTTTAAAGCCGAGTTTTTATTTCAAACATAAAAAAAGCAAATTGTTTAAAAATAAGCTAAAAATGTCACAGAAAAAAGAAATTCAAACTAAAAAAATTATACTGTACAAAATCTAAAATACACTATTAGTGCTGTAAATAGTAATAAGCAAAATAAGAAGAGGCCAAAAATGCCAAAATAGCTAAAAAAGTAACTGGAAGAGGAAGAGGACGACCACGAAAGCTTGTTGAAAGCAAATTAACACCAGATTAAAATGATAACTTATCAGAATCCGAAATATTGTGTAGCTCATGTGAAACAAAGATGGCTGAAGAGAAAGAAAACACGCCAAAATGGTTATCTTGTGAAAAGTGCTCAAATTGGGTTGGTTTTAGTTGTTGTTTATCAAAAGAATTTAAAAAAAAAACAAAAAAAGAATTTTTATGTGATGATTGTAAAGATTAACTTTTACTTTTTTTTGAATTCGTTAAAACTCATCTTTGTTCTGTTTCGAATAAATTAAATTAAATGAATTAAATAATTTTATTAAAAAATTCAAAAAATTTTCTTCTTAAATGTCAAATGGGTTAAAAGGGTTAAAATTCTTTTTTTGGGGTTAAATTTCGGGCTAATGGTATACAATTTTAGGTGTAATCGGGTTAACCGCTTTAACCCTTTTGGACCTCACATAATTAACCGCGGAGCTAAATGGGTTACTCAAAAAATTCGGGAAAATTGGGTGACTATTTTTGAAGTTTTTGAACAAAATGGGTGAGAAATAAGCAATAAAAAAAAATATGGTCACCCGGTTAGACTAGGTTACCATAAATCCATTTAAGTAAATTAATTAAAAAGAAATAGCAAAAATATTTATTTATTCAGTAAATTTATCGAATTTTAGTTAACTGACAGTAAAATTACTGTTTGATGAGTGCTCTTTTAGCATTTTTGGGGCATCTAGGCCCACGTCTCTGTCCAATCGGGATCTACCAATGGAATAACGCAATCAGCCAATTTAATTGTGCAGAAATGGCAAGAATATATTTGCATAAATGCTGCTTGGCGAAGGCGAGACAGATACGCTTTCCTCGAAGATAATAATCTTCGACTGGCTGGAGACAACGAATCGAAATCTGTATACTGGAAATCTTTATGCATCTTCAGTGGCAAGAAACGAATACTTTGATAATTATTTCATGTGTTATTGTTCAATTTGTTTATTAAGTGTTAAAAGTTCAATTAAAAAAATTTTATGAATATAATTTACTTATGGGATAATCATTCTTACTGAATAAATTATTTTATTTACTGATTAATTCTATTATTTTTACTGAAGCGATGATCATATGCGATTTTAATACAGTCCCTGCTGTATTGACTTTACCATGCGTCTAATTTTAATGCTTTAAAATCGCTTTAAAAAAAAAACAGCACAGCGCCATTTTTCTTTTAAATGATATCTAAAAAAAAAGGCTCATAAGCATTTTTCTTAGTAAATTGAGTCTTAAAAAATTCAAATCCAGGGCCTATTTTTTAATAGGATTTTTTTTATTTTTTGATAAAAATTAATAAAGGAAAATCGGGTTTTATTTTATTTGAAAAATTATTCTTTCATTAATAAAATTTACAACAATCCAATTTTTTGCTTTACTGATAATCAAAATATTTAATAAATAATCATATATTTTTTAAATATTTGATTTTTTTAAATTTAAAATATTTCGATTCATTAAGTTTGAATATTTTTTTTCTTATTAATGCTTTTTTAATATCTTTTTATGGTTTTTTATATATTTATTAAATTATATGAATATAGATTAAGACAATTGTAAAAATACTGTATTTAAATTTTAAAGTAAGTTATGGTAATAAGTTAAGGTTTATGTATCAAAATTTTACTGTTTTTCACACATTTGGGTTTTAAATATTATGATTAAATATCGAAAAAAAGTTAAACGTATGACAGAACTTTAAGAGGCAATTGACAAAATGATTTTCTTCAGCGCTATCAGCTTTAGCTATTGTTGGGTTACTAGAAAGAATTTTCTATTAACTTATCTGATATTACTTTTAAACTATTAAAAACAAACTCAAAATCTGCATAAGTGGAATCAACCGTTCTGTGAACAGACTTGGTTATATTTACTAACCGCCTTGTTGCAATGAACAATCTAAAAAAATTAGTTTATCTTTGTCAAGATTTTGTTGTCAAATTTGACAACAAAATCTTTATCTAGTTCAGTTTCTTCGGCTGGCAGACCTATCCGACAAAGTCATTTCCGACAAATCACGATCCGACAATGCCTTTTCCGACAAAATAATTTCCGATAAGTCAATTCCGACAAATCCCGATCCGACAATTTTTTATTTAACAATTAAATAAAAAGTTACTTTTCCGACAAAGATTTTAAGTAATATCAAATAAAAATTGTCCAAAAAAATAGTATTGTCACCGAATTAATTTTATAACTGATATGTCTCAAAGTCAAGATAATACTTTTATTGAGTTTTAAACCACCAAAGGGAAACTATGTATTGGTTTCTTAACTGAAAAGTATCGATTTAAATATGAATCGAAGTTAATTGGATACAAATCTTGAATTTGTAGTGAAAACGAATCTTCTGGTTGCCTAGCAACCATTAAAAAATTTGAAAGCACCATTACCAAACAACCAATTACCGATTTTGGTCACCAAATAGGCAACAAAAAAATTTTAGAAATTAAACCAGATCTTAAAACAAGGACGATTATGAAGGAAATAGAATAAGGTGCAATGAACGCTGCTAAAACCTTTTTAATTAATTATTTTTTATTTAATTGTTACTATTTTTTTGGACAATTTTTATTTGATATTACTTAAATTCTTTGTCGGAAAAGTAACTTTTTATTTAATTGTTAAATAAAAAATTGTCGGATCGGGATTTGTCGGAAATGACTTTGTCGGATTGGTCTGACTACCAATCCGACAAAGTCACTGGTTTCTTCAAGGATGATATCTTTTTCTGAGCACCACAGTTGAAATTCAAGTATAATTATTTTTGAAGTTCCAAATCTTTTTTTCCGAAGCTTACTAATACAATCTTTTAATTTATTTGTTTATCTGTACCGAACTAATGCTCCATACTTTAATATAAAAAATTGAAAATTAAATAAGATAAAATAAGAAAGAAATAAATACAAATTAAAGAAAAAAAGAAAAGAATAAATAAGTCAAAAGAAAATTAAAAACGACATGTTGAAATAAATAGAGGTAAAGCAAGTTTTAATATTTGATAGTTCAGGAAAAAATGAAGAAATTACTAGGTAACAGGAAATAGTTATTTGTTTTTGTTCGAGTCTTCTTAAGTTAGTTTTCGAAGTTTAAGTTACTTTTGCTATTTTTCGAATATATTAAGCTTTCAGTTTAAAATTTAATTATCGTTCTACCTCAAATATAAGAAAAATCGGTCATCAAAGGATTTCTTCAATTCGAAAATTTTTTACTCCAAAAATGAGACTCAAATTAAAAAAAAAAGACTAAAGATTTTTTATTTTATTTGAGTCAAAACAATTACGGTATTAAAAATAAATTAGCATAATTTATTTATAACTTATTCTTAGCAATTCAGGAAATTCATTGATTAAACCTGCTTCTTTTAAAAAACTTTCTTGGAATGGTTCTTTTTGATAGATCCAATTCTGCAAAATCTGATTGATCTATATCTAAAAAGACTTAATTTTTAAATTATTTAATCTGCTATTTTCTTTATGTGATTCATGAAACTGAATCCAAAAATGATAAGTTTATTGGCGTTAAATAGAGAACTCTGTTATTCGAGCAGATTTCGGCTAAGACTTTGCTTATTCTAATCGATGAAGATTAAATTACTGTGAGTTTTAATGAATTAGTTACATTAGCTGCAATATGTGGTGAATTGGAGAGCTAAGAATTGTATCAAAAGAAAATGTTGAAACTTCATTTGGAGCTCTTCTTGACACTAAAGGAGATGTTTGTACCGATTGTAGCTCAATAATTTCAATATCCTTAAATTTTTCAATATATATAAATACTCTTCTTTCTTTGTTCTCGATGCATGCTAAAATTTCAGTGAGTTCTTTTACATTGTAGCTGTTTTACATTTTCATTTTTTTAAAAAAAATTTATCTCTTAAACGATGATAAAGTTACATCTCAAAATTAATGTGATTAATTCCTGTTAAATCACAACAGCTAAATTCTTTTATTATTTAGTCATGATTTTTGATTGTTGCTCTGATTCTTAATTAAACGATTATCGAGCTTTTCACTTAATGGCTTGCGACCTCCACCTCGCAATCTCTTCCTCTCAAGCTCAGCACCCTCAGAACTCTTTTTAGATTTGTTCCATTTTGATTTAACGTAATTGTCCGATAAATATGACATGTCACTAACAAATTTAGTGACATGTAATATTTCAGTGAACACTGATTTTTTAAAATTGAAATATTCGCTTTTAGTGACATGCAACAATAAGCAAATATGCATAAATATTGCTATTTTTTATGAAAATATTATGCATATTCGCTTTTTGTTGCATGTCACTAAAAGCGAATATTTCAATTTTAAAAATCAGTGTTCACTCAAATATTACATGTCACTAAAATAGGGTTACTCTGTTTTAGTGACATGTCATATTTATCGGACATTTACGTTATTTGAAATTAAAGTCGTTACATTATAAGCTGCCATTGTAATATTTTTGTCCTCCGATTTACATATAGCACTAAATTTTAGCTAAATTGGATAAGCTTTTCGACTGTTTAAAAGCCTAGATGAGTATACTTATTCTTTTAAAATTTAAAATGATTTTTTTTTAAATGATGGTCTTTAAATACTTAGATAAATTTAAGCTTTAAAAAAAAATTCAATCAGATGAATGCGTGCTTTGCAACTATTACAACTTTGACGCTTTGATTAGGATCTTACATTCATTATTATTTTGAAAAGTGATGGAAAAAATCATATTTAATCTTATCAAAATGAAATCTTGTTAGAATAAAAAGCTATTTTTCTCACAGCAGAAATTTTTAATTACATCTAGTATCTAATAAACAAAAAATCTTCTTAGGCATTAGCAATGAAAATTTGGCTAAAATCAAAATAATATTTGAACGTTGCAAATAATTTATACTTATTTATTCATAATTTGAAGGAAGGAATTATTTTTTTTTATTTTACTTTAATTGAGTCACTTTTTTTTGAAAAATAACTAAAATAAAGGAAAATTTTTGCCTCAAATAGCAGCAAATCTCTTCTATTTGAAGAAATACGTTTGTTATAAGATAGTTTTTTTAGACAATATTTAATTTTTTAATCATTAAAAGACTCTGATCAAAGCAAGATTTCAAATCTTTGCAATTTTATCAGTTTAGAAGCTAGAAGAGTGACCAACGTGTCAAATTCTAGGGCTCGAGGTTCTCTACAACGTAATTTTTACCGGAGTCAAAAAACTCAGTAAACAATGAAGTATGCACCTCTGAAAAAGTCAAAAAAACCCATTTTTAGACATTTTTCATGAGGCGCTAGTGACCTGGATTGTTTTGTCAGCCTAAATACCGAGACAGATATGGTAAGTACTCTTAATTTCCTTACTTTTGGCTTTTACAGATCGAAAAAAGCTCAAAAATTGACAAAGTTATGTCACTTTAAAGTGGGTGACTCTGATCAAAAAAGCAAGATTTCAAATCTTTGCAATTTAAGAAGCTAGAGGATTGATAAATATAGTTATTTAATTTATAAACAAAGATTTGTATCACCACTTAAAGTTGATTTGGATTTATTGCCAGGAACGAGCATCACGACCAGCTAATAACCAGATGTGTACATAGGAAAATCTAGGATACTGAACGATTTTTCAATTCAAGAATTGAAACCCTGCATTCTGATACGACGAATACTTCAGCGAAACTATTGGCTATCGGTTTTGTTTAATAATAAAATCTAACACTTTAATATTAAATTTAAAAGAAAAAAAAGAAAACAACAAACAAATATTGTTCTTTTACTATTTTATCTGCCATGAAATTTACAATTAAATAATTAATCTTCGACAAATTAAACCATTTATCCATCAAAAGAAATAGACACCACACCAATTTTAAAATCAAATAAAGAATCCCCTGACGTTCTATTCCAAAAAAAAGAACAAGAACAACGGCAGCTAACAAATGTCAACAAACTATGTAACTTCCTATAATTTCTATTCAAAACATTTATCTTTAATTAAAATTTTACATTTCAAATACAATTTTCTGTAATTTTTTATACTTATCTAAAATGATTAATGATTAATAAAAATATTAACAATATATATTTAGATTTTTTAAAATACTAATTTAGCCTTAAAACTCAATGCCTAATCAAAAACAAGCAAAAAAAATCTTTTGTGCACCAATTAAGACATTTTATTTTTACTTTTATTTGATATTTTATAATCTTACAGTGGTGATTTGCTTTTTGTATTTTACAAAAATTTACGTAAAATCCTAAAAGTCCAAAAAAATTCGAATAAATACAAAAAAATTCGATTTTTTAAGTTTTTTTTAAAAAAATATGCAAAATAAATTCCAAAAAAAATTTACCATTTTTTACGTAAATTTACGTAAATTGATAGTAAAAAAAAGTAAATTCTGGTAAAAAGAAGTAAAAAATGGTAAATAAAAGTAAAATAAACCGGTTTTTGATATTTTAAAATAAGATTTATTGATTAACCTTAAATTTTTTTTGATAACTAAATTAATTAAGTCTTTTGAAATTTATTAATGAAATTTTGTTCTTTTTGAATTCAATTTTTTCATTCACATTAACTAAATTAAACATAAAAAAAAAAGTAAACAATTATGGTTTTTTGGAAGCCTTGTCCATTTTCAGGCTATCAGAAGCCTTCTTCCAACAACTAGCAAAAGTACTATTTTTTGGCACAAATTTTAGTAGCTCTCCTAAAATTAGCCATAAATAGATTTGTTTTTGAAAACCAAGTATTTTTTAAATTACTTTTAATGTCCAACATAACATGGCTATATTTTTTCTGATAGTAACCAAGAGTTTTATCTGGTTATTTATTTATTTAGTTTAATTTTAATTTCTTTTTATTTTTATGCAAAACTTTATTTTTTAATTTTTATTTCACTTCTCCTAATGGAGGTTAATTTGAATTAAATGAATAAATATAGCGGATATGTTAATTTTTGTAATAATTTATTAAAAACGCTTGCGCAAGGGAAAAAAATAAATGTTCTATCGCTGCTTAAGCAGACAGAGTAAGTGCTTAAGCGATGCTCTAGAGCTGATTTAGCAGTCCTATAAACACTGTCATCTTATTTCTGAAATGTCCCATAATTTACGTCAATTTACGTCAATTTTCGTTAATTTTCGTTAATTAACGGAAATTCAGGAAAAATCATCATGGCATTACCATATATCAATCATTTTAAATTTTTCTTTGAATAAAAATAATTAGTGTAAAATGAAATATTTCAGTTCCCTTTCGAAAAATGCTTGCGAAATATTTTTGAAATATATGGCGATCTTTGATGTTATTGAAAAGATTTTGATTTCGAAAATTTTTCAATTTTTTTTGGTTTTTGATTAGACAAGGAAGTGTTTTAAAGTAGTCATCTTTTTTAAAAACTTTATTTTATTTAAATATTTTTTATCAAAGCGCTTAAGACACGAAATTGAACAATAAAAATTTTAAAATAAATTTTATTAAATATTCCATTAGCAAAACGAAATAACATCATTTTGATTTTGTTAAAAAGTCAAAAAAAAATTCTTTTTAATAATACAAAAACATCTAATTAACTTATAAATGAAGCAACTTATGGTTAAATTTACTTTGAATTCTAATTTTAAATAAAATCAAACTGAATATTTTTAATAATTTTCAAGATTTTCACA
This sequence comes from Brachionus plicatilis, assembly GCA_010279815.1. NCBI lineage: Eukaryota > Metazoa > Rotifera > Eurotatoria > Ploima > Brachionidae > Brachionus > Brachionus plicatilis. The sequence continues at coordinate 3,050,478 of QEOQ01000226.1, forward strand.
AAAAACCTTTTTACAGTTTAAGCAAACAAAAGAGTTTATTTTTTTCTCTTTGCATCTTTAATTGATGGTCTTGCTTCGTTTTCCTTTTTAATTTCCTTTCATTATCTTCACACTTGAATTCTCTCACTACAGTAGTTTCTCTTACAATTAATCGTGATGATGTTGCTATTGATTCATTTTCTGAACTAGAATCAGTGTCGACTTTTTTCTTTTTAGATGCAGCCGTTTTTTTATGTGACTTTTTTTTTCGTGCACAATATTTTTCATCTCCCTTGCAACCACATTGTAAAGTGCATGGTTTTTTTTTAAGTTTGCATGAACAATTAAATTCCGAACAATTCGATATTTTGCAGTTGCAGGCCATTCAAAATTTCTAAAAAAAATTTTTAAAAAAATAGCAGATTATGTTTAGATTTAAAATTGTGATAGTTCAGAATTATCATAAAAGACTAAAATGGGAAGAGTTAAAAATATATTAAATCTAGCTGACTTTAAATTTTAAAATTATTCAAATAATAGAAATTTGCCATTTTAAAAAAAATTAAGAATTTATATAATTTTATAATTATTATATTTTTTAAATAATTTGAGTGCTGTTACCAGCGAAACAAAATAATCAACTTCTTATTGGATGTAAAATTAGAGAATTCGTAATTAAATTAATGTTCGCACGCAGCAAAACTTTAGCACTATCTGAATTAAAAAATTCAATCTATAATTGGTAATAGAAATCATTCGTCAAAAAAAGATTTTTTTTGATATTTACGAAATAAATGGAGTTAAGGAAATGTTAGAAAAAGGATAAGAAATATACGTCAATGATTTATTTTATAAAATATATTTATAAAATGGTTACTCATCTTTCTTATTTGTTGTAAATTACTTAATCAAAATTTTTTGTTAAAAAACTTCAATTTTGTTAATTTTTAAAAATCAAGCCAAAAATTTAATTTTGTCATAATTGTCTTTGTAAGACATTTTTATTTTGTATTTAATTAATTTTTACAGATCGAAAAAAAATCAAAAATTAAAAAAGTTACAGTGTCGGAAATTAAGTTGTCATATCATCTGATATCATTTAATATCATTTTTTTAAACTCTCCTCATATTAGCTGATATTAGCTATTATCATTTGATATCAGATAATAGGTAAACTATGGTTCATGTATCCGACTAGACAAAGTTTTTCAACGATTGAAAATTAAGCAAAAACTAAATAAATTTTTTATCTTTTTTTTTCTTTTTAATTATTTTTTATATTATTTTATCTTATTTAACTTTATTTTTAATTTTTTTATTTTATATTTTTTTATTCTGAAGGTTGGTAGAGGTACAGATAAATAAGTAAAATATTTAAAAGTTAAATAAAGAATTTTAAATATTTTTTCAGATTTTCAAATAAAAATTAGACTCATTCTGGTTCACTAAAGAGTTTAATTTCAAATAAGAAATTGCTTGCAATATTAACTTAAAATTATTTTTTATTTGAAAGTGAAAAAAATATTTGAAACATCGCACTTTTTCAATGTTATTTCAACATTGGAATCATCTTGTGGTTCCAACAAAAAAAATTAAACCATATGGCAAGTTTTTTTTTTTCTATTTAACTTTTTTGAAATTACGTTGTTTAATTTAAACCCAATACTTAAGCATGTTAAAATTTGAAATATAATTACGCAATTATTTCTAAAAATGTAAAATAGAAAAAAAAACTTGCCATATGTAAAAATATGTAAATAAATTTTTTTTCCTGATATTAGATGATGTCAGTTGATTGCGAGGAACGAAGTGACGATGCTAATAACCAGACACATGTGTATCAGGTATGTGCATTAAGTACTTAAATCGTATTTTCAATACTTAAGTAAATGGACCATATTTTTAAGTAAATACTTATACTTAAGTCCATTTTTCATTTTTTTAAGTAAATACTTAAGTATTTTTTGTACACTGAGATAAACACTAAGTTAAACACTAAGTTTTGTTTCAATACTTCTTTTATTTTATTAAAAGAATAATCCCATAAATATAAAATAAGTTTGTTTAAATATACGGTGCCAAGCCCAAACAAGTTGTTTGATTTTTATTAGCAAACACCACGCAAGCACGCATCTAATGCATGTTTGCTAAAACCACTACATAACATCCTCCCCTCTTTATTTGAATTATATAACACGAAATTAAGTCAAACGGTACAAAAGTACTTTTAAGTGAATAGATGAAGTAAATAAATTAAAAATAATTATATATCTAAATTAGAGTTTTTTAAAAAAATCTGTTGGGAATTTCCATGATTGTATAGTCGCGCCTCTTTGTAGCTAATTTGCCGTTTGCATGCTCTGTCATGTTTCTCTCGCATCGGCTCACTCGTAGCCTCTTCGATTCCATCACCAGACTCGGAAGCTCTCGGTGTGCTTGAGTTAGAGCTTATAAAAGAGAAATACTCGTTTGGTTGCTGCTCAACATCAGACTCTATTGTTGACCGATCAGAACACTCGCCATCCCCATTCTCATGTTCAGACTGGTTTAGGTCCTCTAAACTTGGCATCTGTTCCATCTCCTTTGTTATGTGTTCCACTTTTGACTCAGATTTGACTTGAGAAGGTTCGTTAGCTTGCACACCTCCGAACAGAATTTTCTTGAAATAGCTACAGTTCCTAGTTACCTCCCTTTTCTCATTTTTCACAGTTACCATTGTTCCTTTGACACTAACTACACGATATGGCTCTGGCTCATACTTCGCCTTAAACTTGTTTAGCTTTGGTTGTTTCACCAAGACCCAATCACCAGTCTTTAACTCTTTCGCACCATCGCGCACCCCTTGGTTACAGCGTTGTTCTGCTTTGATTGCCGCCTTTAAGTCATTTTCTATTGCTATTCTCATGTTCTCATTTGGTTTCACCTCCTCGACACATGGTAATTTTGTAAAATTTGATCTATTATACATCAAAGTTACTGGTGCCACTTTAGTCATTGAATGTGGAGCAGAGTTGTAGGCCCTAATAAATACATTCAGTTCTTTTCGCCAGTTTTTCCGAGCCATGTGAGCTCCGGTCACCACTTTTTCCATCTGTTGCATGAATCTTTCGCACTTCCCATTCGCTCTTGGCCATAGTGGAGTAATTTTTTGGTGACGAATGCCTAGGTGTTCACAATGCGCTCTAAAAGCCCTACTACTAAACGGAGGTCCGTTGTCGCTCTTAATTGCTCCCGGAATGCCCAGGACCGCATAAACCTCATCAAGTTTTGAAATGGTTGAATCCGCTGAGGTTGATCTTACAATTTTGACCACTTTGAATCTTGTGCCTTCGTCAGTGATCACTAATCCATACTCACCAGTCGGCAAAGGTCCATAAAAATCGACGCTTATTTGATCCCAAACTTTAGTTGGCATCTTGGACATCACAATCGGAACTTTGCTTTTCTTGTCAGTTGTACAGCATTGACAAATCCTACAACTACCAATCTTACTCTCGACCATTTTGTCCAAACCTGAAAACCAGACTTTCGATCTTAACAAACCTTTGGTTTTTATAATACCCAAGTGTCCTTCATGTGCAATATCAACTGCCATCGCCTGTAGTGACTTTGGTAAAACAATTCTTCGACCACGAAGCAATAGACCATCACTTGTTGCAGCTAGCTCATCTTTAATGTTGTGAAAAACTCCCAAGGCCTTTTGATCATCTCTATTAAGATACTTTTTCTCAAGACAAGACTTCACAAAGCATAAATGTGTGTCTTTCAAGGTCTCTTTTGCAATGTACTCCCTTGTCATCAATTTCGGAACCGAATTATCAGCAACAAAATTCACAAACTCTTCGCTAAGCCACTCGTCCGACGACTTCTCGTCAGGGTCAGGATGCCTCGACAGGTAGTCTGCTATGTTCTCCTTACCTGGTCGATGAACAACAGTGAAGTCATATGGTAGAAGCCTTAATCCCCACCGTTCAATTCTTGCTTGTGACCTACCTTTCGATCCATTATAGATGAACTGGATTGCTTGGTTGTCTGTGATTAACTTAAATGGCTTTCCAAACAAAAAAATATGAAATCTTTCACAACCAAAAACACAAGCCAAAGCTTCCTTCTCGACTTGAGCATATTTACGTTCGAGTTCGGTTAGCGCTCGACTTGCATACGCAACGACTCTTTTGTTTTTGGCATCCGCTGGATCTGTTTGTACTAACACAGCGGCCAATCCAACTGGGCTTGCATCCACAATAAGTTCAGTCTCCCAGTTCGGATTAAAATAAGCTACGGCCTCATCGGATAAAGCATTTTTCAACTTGTCTAAAGCTTGATCATGCTCTCTGTTCCAATTAAATATTTTACCATTGTTCTTCTTACCAGCCTCTCTCAGTGGCTCAGTTAGCGTACTGAAGTCACATATGAATCGAGATGAGTAAGTGGCCATGCCCAGCAGACTCGCTAGTTCGGTGGTATTTCTCGGTGGCTTCAGACACTTCAACGCTTTCACTCGCTCTGGACCGGGTGATATTCCTTTTTCGCTAAATATTAAGCCAAAAAACTCAATCGAGCGTTTGCCAAATTCGCATTTTTCTGGATTTGCAGTCAAACCACTAGAGTTTAATCTTTCTAAGACTTTTCTGAGACGCTCGTTGTGCTCTTCTTTTGTGTTTCCAAAGATTATGATATCGTCACTCACATTAGTCACTCCATCTAGCCCTTCAAGCACATTTCCAATTAAAAACTGAAACATCTCTGCGGCTGAACAATAACCAAAATTAAGCCGCGTATCTCTGAAAAGACCAATGTGCGTGCTGAAAGTTGTTAAGTGACGGCTGTCTGGATGAAGCTCAATCTGACGGTATCCGTTGTTGAAATCGAGCTTAGAAAACCAAGACGCACCATTCAACAAATGGACCAAATCATCAACAGTTGGACAAATATGACGCTCTCTTTTGATCGCCTTATTTACTTGCTTGGCATTCACCACTATTCTAATTTTACCTGTTTGTTTTTTTGGAACCACGTGAATTGGAGAAATCCACGTTGTTGGACCTTCTGCTCTTTCAATGATGCCTTGTTCTAATAACGACTTCAATTCGTCTTCAACCTTTTCCCTCAAGTGAAACGGTATTCTATTGTGAAATTGTTTAGTTGGCTTAACACTGTCGTCCACATGAAATTTGAGCTGATAGTTTTTCAGTTTGCCAATACCTTGACTAAAGAGATTTTCATACTGGCTTTTAAGTTTCTCATATGAGTCTAGCTGATTTACAAAACTAATCAGTCCAAGCTCAGTTGCTGTTTCAAAGCTGATCAGACAGTCCGCTGAGTTTTCGACAACAACAAACTCCGCATTCTTACGTGCTTCGCGAAATTTAATTTCAGTTTTAAATTCGCCAACCATTGGCAGTGGTACGCTTGACTTGTAAGGGTATACTTTTCTCTTACACGGGCGCAAATTTACTAAATTCTTGATCCTACTGTAGCACCTCTCGTCAACAATGTTCACAGTTGTACCAGTATCCACTAAAAATTTAGTACTCTTGCCACATAAGTCTATACTTATAAATGGTAATTTACTAGCTGGTCCAACTGAAAATGCATAATCAGATTCTTCAGTGCTCTCGTGATCAATCGCATTAACCTTACTGCCATAAACTTTCTTTTCCACCGACTCCTGCCGACACTTCTTTTCAAAATGTCCAATCTTTCCACATCTGTTACACTTTTTATTTTTAGCCGGACATTCGCCGACGTGTGGGTATTCCAAGCCACAGTTGTAACATTTCCTAAGACCCAAGTTACCAAACTTAACTCTCCTTTCCCCTTTAACTTGATTCACTAATATTGAAGAGTCAAAACTTTTAGAAATGTCCTTCAATTGGTTGTTGACAACTTCACGTGTCCGACCCCAGTCTAATAACTCGTCCAACTTCAAGTCATTATTCGACCCTAAAATTTTACTTATTATCTCTTTATTGCAAGTTCCCTCTACGATCTGACTTATTATTTCTTCATCAACATCATGAAAACCGCAGTATTTAGAGAGGTTTCGAAGTCGAGTTGCGTATGAGGCTATTGATTCACCCTCTTCCTGCTTGGTCGATCGAAAAATGTGCTTTTCGTAGTAGCGATTCTTTCTAGGATTAAAATGATCACCAAGTTTCCTTTTCATATCCTCATATGTATCAACAGTCTCGGGGTCTTCTTTTCCATCTTTATAGTTTTTTTCCACTGCTTCATAAATTCGAATGACCTCAACGCCAGCATGATGTAGTAGTGCAGCCTTTTTTCTTTCACCATCAGTTACATTCACCCATTTTAAATAGTTTTCTAGTCCCTTGATCCATTCATTCCATTTTGCACCAACTGCAGCATCTTCCAAATCACAGTCAAACATCTGATAAAAACCATTGAGATTCATTGTTTTTCCTCGTCGCCAGATTTTGTACACTGAGATAAACACTAAGTTAAACACTAAGTTTTGTTTCAATACTTCTTTTATTTTATTAAAAGAATAATCCCATAAATATAAAATAAGTTTGTTTAAATATACGGTGCCAAGCCCAAACAAGTTGTTTGATTTTTATTAGCAAACACCACGCAAGCACGCATCTAATGCATGTTTGCTAAAACCACTACATAACAGTATTTATCAGGATACTTAAGTACTTAAATTTTTTTCAATATAATATCAAAAAAAAAAGCTATTTTTTATCAAAATTTTATTGCAAAAATTTGGGCTTAATACAATTTAATTAAATTTAGTACAAAATCTTTTTAGTTGCCTAACAATTAATATAACATTTTAAAAAAATTAAGGAAGAAAAAATTTTATCTGTTAGCCTAGCTCGGTTTGGCCTAAGGATGCTTACCCCTTTGCTAAAAGTTCTTTCAACTGAAGTTGTAAAATTTTCCCACGGTCTTTCAATAGCAGACTTTTCATAGTCAAAGTTTGAAAGAATCCGAGGATGTTGCTTACGTAAAGACGATTATCATCTAAGATAGACAAAGAGAGAGTTAATTTGAATCGAAGATTAGATTTTTTGGATTGGGACAATAATCAAGAAAGGATGAGACTGTAAAGTCTCGGTTTTGGACTTTAGGGATTTAAGCCGAGGAATAAACAAAACAATTTAATTTAGTTAAAGTTTATTTAAATGGAAATCCAAAGTTATAAAAAAAGAGGTAGTGGTTTATATAGTAGCTAGAACATGTGATTCAGCTGCAGTTAATTCAAGATTAAATAATAAGTAGAGACATGTCAAGACTTAGGTCTTAACATACCTTCCCCTTAATAATAAAGAGGCAATTAGCCTCTGAAGCAATGATTGAACTACTATTTAACCATGATATAAAAAAAAAAAAAAGATAACTAATGTATAAACATTTCAAAGGCTCTTCTGGATAATTATATCCTCCTTTGGTTTAAGGTTCTTCTGAGTAAACTCTCCTAAAACTTTTTTTTTTTTTTTTTTTTTTGATTGCCTGAGTACATATTGCATTTTATCATGGTGTTTGATAGAGTTTCTTTTAAAATGCTTCTGCTGGCTAAATCTTATTGGTGTGTATGGTCTGTTTTTATTTAACGATAGGTATTGGGTTTGTATTCCTGTAGACAGTTTGTTAGGTGGAACAATTATCGCTGACAAAGCGTATTGCGACCATTTACTAAAAACCCAAACTATTAATGCAACCACTATTGAGATACTGATGACCGCAGTCATTCCTAGCATCTGTGTGTACACATCTAGTGGTTGTTTGTCGGAGTTATACTCCATTTTTGGTTTCTGAGTTTTTTGTTGTGTCCATTTTGAGAAATCTTTTTTCAACATCTCATCCTGTTGAGAGAAATTACCTTCTATGTATGTAGGTACATTTAGTACTGACAATGGATGTTGTGTTTTTGATATGTTAAACCAACTATTTGGAAAATTGATAAGAGTCCACGTGTTTCTTAATTCAGAACCATTAAACCACTTGATCCCTTTTAGTATGAAGACTAAAACCACTATCGAAATAACGAGTAAAACCGATTGGTTTAATTGCCAGTACTGTAAGAATTGGTACTCTACCTTCTTAGCCGAAATGGACAAAATACTCTGATTTGTTAAGTCGTTCGGGTGTGGTATCGGATTGGTTGAGTTTTGAGTTGATTCTGGCCGGAAAATATATCCCATTAAATTCGATATTCTTTGCCTCAGCATTTTTTCGAATTTTCCACTCATATTGGATTATTTGTTTTTCTCGTGTCACAACACGTGTTTTTGTTCTCTTCAATGGATCCTACTAAAATATATAGCAGAATCCTCCCGTTGGGCACCAAATGTAAAGTCTTGTAATTGGACTTTAGGGATTTAAGCCAAGAAATAAACAAACCAATTATTTTAGTTAATAGTTTATTAAATGGAATCCGAAATTATAACAAAAGAGGTAGTGGTTTATATAGTAGCTAGAACATGTGATTCAGCTGCAGTTAATTCAAGATTAAATAATAAGTAGAGACATGTCAAGACTTAGGTCTTAACAAGACCAATAATAAAAGTTTCTTTGGTTTGTAAAAAAAAAACCGTTGAGAGAATTTTTTTTAAAGCGGTTAAATTTCAAAGCACTGTGTTTTTGACTAAGAGTATTTAACATTTAAGTTACAACTAAAAAATACTTGATTCTAAAAAATCTTAATTCGTAATTGTAAAACATGGACGGGTCCCAATATTTCCAAAACATTTTCAAAGTTTCGGCACAATTAAAGGATTATAAAGAGAGGTTCAAACAAGTCGACTATTTGAAAAATGATATAAAAAAAAGCTTATGCGCGAATATCAAATGTCTGACAAAGATTTACTTCAATTTTATATAAAACTGATTAAAAATTTATCGTTTCGTTACTCGCTATTAAAAAGCTTTGCTTCTTTACGTTATATCATATAATATAATTTGAAATTAAATGATATCATATCAAATGATTTCCCGACTTGGAATTGACTTGTGACTTTCAAACAGCTCTGAATTAGATATTATATACATTAGATATTTTTATAATTAAATTTAGATTTGGTATTAAATAGCAGCCAAAAACAGATTTATGAGATTTTGAGTAAGATATAAAAAATTATATTCAAGCTTGATTTGCTTTTTATATGTTTTCTTATTTTTTACCTCTGTAAAAAGCCTCACAAAACTTTTCTTAACTGTGGGAATAAATAAAACTAGTGGTTTAGTTAACTGTTTATTAGAACCCCCCAGAGGAAAAAGAACTAGAAAGAAACTATGAAGACAAAAACAAAAAACAAAAAAACAACAAGATTGTTGTTTAACATTAAGGTATTACTGCTCGTTAATAAGACGCGACAAAGTGGACAGTTTCGTTTTTCAAGTCGTATGTTCTGGTACATGCAATTTTCACATGCTCGGTGGCCACAAACCGTTTCAACAATTGAATCACAGTTTTCAAAATGTTCTAAACAAATTGGACACGGGCCACCAGTGATTCCATATTCTCTCGTTATTGGTGGAGTACCAAGTTGTCTCTAACCTCTGAAGTGCTTGTTGTTGCCAGAAAGGTCTCCAATCTCTAAGTGGATCTCGGTTGTGCCTCGCTCTTGGACTTGGCGACCTAGGCGGTTGGACAAGGTCGATGCGGTTTCGAACAGTTTGTTGTTCGGTGTTCAAAAGATCGTTTACTAAGTTGTGTGAGTTTGATAGTTGATCTTGTAAGACGGTTGCGACGCTTGCGGCATTGCGTCTATTTGACTCTTCAAGTTGTTGTCGGAGTTCTTGTAGTTGTCGTTGTTGCTCTTCTAGTTGTTGTTCTAGTTGTGCTAGCGGTTGTTGTTCTTGCTGACGTTGAGTCTCAAGTTCGTTACGAATCCTATCGACTTCAGCAAGCTGTCTCGCCACTCTAGGGGTTGCGGATACGCTTTGCAACACATGATGTGCTTCGGTGGGCCTTGGATTAATTTCAAACCGGATGTTTGTGTGCGGGATTCCCTTGTTGAAATGTCTAACCACTTGAGGGTGAACTGACGTATCTCTATATCTCACAATCGCGTAGTTGGTCCTATGAAATCTTCTGTTCTGACCCATTCTTACCCATTGAATTTCTCCAAAAAAGTCCTCGAACTGATCAAGTTCTTCTCGAAGTCTGACCGCTGCGTCGTCAAGGTTAGGGACGCCATGCACCATAATATCGTGAACCATTTTGGTTTACTGGTTGTCGTTTTCTCAGACTCTTTCTGGTACTTTTAGGAAGTTGCTGAGTCTGTTTACGTAAATAGTCAGCTGATTCCAAGGCTGATTCTAATGACTCTTCAAGAACGTTAGTGGTTTGTTTATCTGAGGATTCAGATATTTCTGGAGCTACAGTGTCGGTGAAGTGCTAGATGGACCCTCCATCTAGCACTTCACGAGTGCCTACATCTCCAATAGATTTACTTGTTCTTGACTTCACTTGTTTACGTTATGGCTTTGTTTTTAACTGGTGATTTCAATCAAATTTTCTCTACTTTCATTAATTGGGGTTGTTTAATTTTGAAGGTCTATATTTATTCGAGCAGGGACACAACCATGATACTTTTTTAATCTGTTATGGTGTACTAGCTTCACTTTTGGTTTTGCAGGACCTACTTTTTTAATTTTATAATTAACTGGACCTACTTTTACAACAATTGAAAATGGTCCTCCCACTGGGCACCAAATGTAAAAAGCCTCACAAGACTTTTCTTAATTGTGGGAATAAATAAAACTAGTAGTTTAGTTAACTGTTTATTAGAACCCCCCATTAATGAGGAAAAAGAAAAGGTTTTTTATAGTGGTTGTTGTTAGTGTGTTAGTGGTTGAGCTGCAGTTAAACTTAACATTTATAAGAGGACTAGAGAGAAGAAAAGAGTGATGTCAAGACACGGGTCTTAACACCTCATCTTTATCCTAATATCTTTCAAATGAATTGTTGAAATGCCCATAAATGGAATCTTTTGATGGCCCGTAAGAAATTAAATTTACTTAATTTAATAATCAAAATTCTAAAAAAATGTTTTTTTTTTAAATTTTATTACAAATTAAAAATGATTTCAGTCTTTTCATAAACCAAATACCAAATCAACTATGTATATTCTGGTTTTTAATTTTTCTTGGGATGCATTCTGGAATAAAAACGTGACCAGAAGATATAATGGTTTTTTCGGTATAATCATTTTTTATTCTTTTCACTACTAATTCATAGCCCAAGTGGGTTGCACAGGGTCCATTGTCGCACGGATCAATGTCTAAATTCAAATTAACCTGAACATTAATTGTTGTATCTTTATCAATTTCAACTTTTATTTCAGTTGTTCTATCAATTTTTCTAGTTTTGTTCAATTCAGCTTCATTCACCTGGTAGAGACCCTCTGTGTTAAGTGAGTCATAAATTTTGTTAATACTTTTATTTTCTTTATCTACAATCAGTGTTTCTTTGACTTTTTCGTACTCTCTTTGGTTTAAAAGAGTATTGCCCTTTGAATCTTTTTTCTCCAATCTTTCAATAACTTTTTTGATTGTTTCTTGTGTTTCAAATTTGCATTGGTCAAAATCCTTGCCAGAGTCTCGCAAGTCTACATCGATTCCAAAGTTGTTCTCGCCATTGCCATCTTTAAATTTGTACACATCTCTCTTATTATTCTGCATTATTTTGGGCAGTTCAGACTTGGAATGCTTTGCACCTTTAAACAAAACATCCTGGTCGCATCCAGAGTACTTTATTTCTTGCCAAGAATTCTCTATTCTTTTGTGATAGAAAAAAGGCAAAATTTGATCTTTCAAAGATTGTTCATTCAGGTTCTTGGGCACCAAGTAGTCTACTTGATTTATTGCCAAAGAGTGCTTGTCAAGGTAGCTCACTAATGACTCCTGCTCACCACTGTTTTCAATAAACAGTTCATTTTCGACCAGAAAACATACAAACGTATGATTTAAGCCATTTTCGTAGCAGACAAAAACTTCAGCTCGGTCTGAGCGGCTTTCTAGCATCATTTTCTTAGCTTCCTCTAATGACTGAGTCTGTTCTGTTTCAACATTCAATTGACTGAATATGTTTTTGGCATCTTGAATGGAAGCACCGGATTCTGAGGGCGCAATGCCGCAAGCGTCTGTGAGACTCTCAATGCTTACTTCGAGGATAGAAGAGGCCGCAGCGTGCACACAATTCGAGTTTTGAGTGTTTTCTATTGAATTTTTAATTTGGTGGTTTCTTTCCTCAAGTTTGTTGAGTTTTTTGGCATCTTTTTTCCTCTCTGAATTCTGCACCATTCGAGAGTTGATTATTTTTGGAATTGTTTTTACCAAACTTCCGGTAACAGCCAACAATTTTGCGTAGATTATGTCAGAAAAAACTTTGCTCACATTTTTAATCACCAAAGCAACTTCTGTATTTGCCAAAGGTGTCTTTTCTTTTTGTTTTTTATGTAAAAAATTGTCATATTTGTGACATAACGCTTTGCAGCATTTGATTAAGTCTTTAGTAAGACAAATAGTCTCGATGCAAAAAGAAGCCAATTGAACCCTCCAGTCCTGGCATGTTTTCAACAGACCAGACACAACATTTTTCAATATTTCCTCCAAATCTTCACTAAATGAAGTTTGGAACATTTCTTCCAAAACTTGGTTGTGAGTTTCAAGCGAAAATTTGGCATAAAAATCCCTTTTTTTCTCCATCTTTTTAATAAAGTATTCTTCTATCTTTTGCTTGTATCTGGACAATATTTTATCTAGAGAAAAGGAAACTATTTTGTCAGTGGCAACTGAGATGGCAACACTCTGGACCGTGCCAACAGTGGAAGAAATTAAAGCGCCTTTGATGATTTGTTGAGCACAAATAACCACTTCGGAAATCTTCATTATTTTGGCTAGTTCATTGAATTCTCTTAGTTTTCCAGAGTTTTTCAGACTGTTCAGATACAGTTTTTGATTTTGTAAGCACATTTTTGCGAATTCAATTTTTTTGATTGCAAACTCAATGCATTTTGCCAATTTTTCCAATTGATTGGCAACAAAAATGCATACAGAAGCGAAAGGGCCACCTACCCGCCTCAACTTATCAGCTATCCAGCGACATGCATTTAATGCTTTAGTTAAAAACCAGGTGCTTTTGAGCAATGCTGTAATTCCCAGAAAAAATAAAGAGATCGCATAGCTTTGTATCTAAATTTTAAAATAATTACTAGTTTCCATATCACTGTAAGCGATGCCTTAGTAGCAAAAATCGAGACATTTTGTATTCTATTTGTATTAAGTATGCTGATTTTAATTTTAGATTTTTTTTTAACAATTTTTTCAAGGATCTTTTTTCTAAATTAATTGATTAAATTTTTCCTGCAATTATCTTAAGGTCTCCCCCAATATGTAACCAAGTGGTCACAAAATATGTGACCAAGTTCACTTCGCTCATTCCCATCACTAGTCACATACATATAACCAGTGAATTATGTGACCATGATTTTTTTAATAGAATATAAACCATGGTCATCAAAATTAAAACCGTGGTCACCAATTTTTAAAATTTTTCTTTAGTCAAATTATCCAACATAAAGCTAAATTGATTAAATCAGATTGTGATGTTTCTTTTATGCAAGACAAGTTTAATGACTTAAATATCGCTACAGCAAAAGAAAAAAAGAAAATTTACGAAAAATTGACAAACGTTTCACCCAAAAGCTCAAAATCCACCACGGAATTAATTAAGAAGAATTTGAGTGGAAAAAAATCCAATCTTGTGCGATTTATGTGGTCAATAGATGGAGGGTGAATTAAGTTACTTTTTTTTACCATATTTTTCTTTTTTTACATAAATTTACGTAAAAATTAGTAAAAAAAAAGTTAAAAAAAGTAACTTTTGGTAAAATTTGATTTAAAAAAAAATCTACTTTTTTCAAAATTTATTAAAAAATACAGTACCGATTTGAAAAGTGGATTTATGGTAATTTTAAGTAAATTTACGCAAAATTATAAAGTGGATCTACTTCGATAACCAGGTCAACAAAAAACAATGGGTCGACCCTGATCAAGAGCCATTACCTACTCCGAAACGCGAATTTCATGGAAAAAAGGTCATGCTTTGTGTTTGGTGGGATCAGAAGTGTATAATCAATTATGAGCTACTGCAACCCAAGCAAACGATAACCGCAGACCTTTATTCACAACAATTGATACGTTTGAGTCACGCCTTGGAAACAAAACGGCCTCGCAGAGCTAAAGGAGAGCGAAAAGTGATTCTTTTACATGACAACGCTAGGCCACATGTTGCAAAAACGACTCGGAACCCGAATCTAGGCTGGGAAGTCTTATCTCACCCAGCTTATTCACCAGACTAAGCTCCTTCAGATTACCATTTGTTCCGATCCATGCAGCACTTCCTCAGTGAAAAAAGTTACTCAGACTTGGAGGAAATCAAAAAAGACATCAGTCAATATTTCACCTCAAAACCAGCCAGCTTCTACGAGCGAGGGATCAAAATGCTGCCAGAAAGATGGGAGATGTGAATTTCTAGCGAAGGAAATTATTTTAGTGACTAATTATATTTTATTTGAGTTTTTATAAATAAATAAAGTCAAGAAAAAAACGAAAAAACTTATTAAACAACCTAATAACTTTAAGTGGCTTACAGTAGTGATTTGACATTTTCTACGTAAATTTACTTATGTAAAATTTGGTAAAATTACAAAAAGTTTTTCTCGATCACTATTGGTAATACCTTTATCAAAAAATTAGCCTTTATAAAATTATTTTATCATTTAGGCTTTTTTTTAAACAAAAGTACGCTAATAAAGGTTTTTTGGCTTATTGACCTTGAACTAGGATCCATGAGAAAAATTATCTTTAGTTAATAAAAAGCTAAATTATATTGAAAAACAAAATTTTGTTTGAAAATTAAATAAAGACTTAATGATAACTTATCTTTACAGCGCGATATAGATACTGTTTCAAGCTGGGCGATTACATGGGCGACTGATTTAAACGTAGAAAAGTGTAAAGTTATGCATATTGGTAATAAAAATCCTCAGTTTGACTACAATTTTTAATAAATATGGAACAGAATCATTATAAAAAACAAAATTGGAAAAGGATTTGGGTTTGTTTTTTCAAAATGATCTAAAATGGTGTGCACCTGCTAGCTACTCTTCTGGCAGAGCGAATAAGATTTTGGAAATGATTTGGAAAAATTTTAAATTTTTGGACGCCAATGTAATTAAGTCATTGTATACCTCATTGGTAAGACCTATTATTGAATATGGAGTTAGTGTTTGGAATCCATACCTGAAAGAAGATAACAAGGAATTAGAAAAAGTACAACGTAGAGCTACGAAGTTGATTCCAGCCTTTAAGAATCTTGAGTATGAAGAAACTGACTAAAACTTACCACCTTGGATACGAGAAGAAGAAGAGGCGATTTGATTCAGTTTTTTAAAATTGTAAACAGTCTAGAAACTGTTAAATTGGTAAGTGAAATCAGGTATGTTCAAAGAAATAATTATATTTTGAGGGGTCATGCAAAGATGGTTACAAGAGAACTTATTAAAAATTGTCCATCACGGTTCAACTTTATCACAAACAGGGTTGTAAACGACTGGAACCGTTTACCAAAAAATGTTGTTGAAGCAAATTCATTAAATTCCTTCAAAGCAAGACTTGATGAATGGTTTATGGTACAGAATCTGGTGTGATTGCAAAAAACTGCCAAAAATGACAAAAATGACAAAAATGTTGTTAAAAAAAAATTATGACTAAAATAATTTTTATTTACAAAATATATTTATTCTCAGTAATTAGTTAATTTTTATTTCTTTTTATTTAACAATTATAATTATTTAGAAAAAACATATAAAATTAATAATCAAATAAAAAAAAATATTATTAAAAAATTAAATTAAATTATTGTTTTTCTAAATATTGTTTGGCTTTTTCCTTTCGACTAACTTTAGCTTTAGCTATAATTATATTAATTTTGGCGCTAAATTAACTAATTATTATTTGTTGCATAACTCAACCTTTTTTTTTTATTTAATTGTGATTAAATTTAAACTAATTATTTTGAAAAAAAACTATGAAAAATATAGGTGATTCTCATGCTTATAAAAATATTATATTATAAAGCTTGAATTTAGATTTTTTTTCATATGATTAATTATGAGTTATTATTTCTTCAATTGTAACCCTGTTTTAATAAAGCCACATCATAATTTAATAACGCTTGCCTTTAAATTATTTAAAAAGACATCTCAATTAATATTTAATAATAACAATAATTTAAAATAAGTAAAAGCAAATTAGTTTAGAGAAAAATATCCAAAAATGACAAGTAGTCAAAGTATTATAAAATTATATTAAATGTACTTTTATTAAATTAGACTTAACTTTAATAAATCATATTTCTTTTAATTAAAATCGGCAGCCAGGAAAATTATGGGCCATTATTTTTAAGTCTTTCAAAAAATTGAGAAAAAAAATTCACTTAAAAAAAATTTTTAATTAATAGTTTTAAACAAAGATTAAAATATATCAATATTGATTGTAAATAGATGAAATTTTGTGTCCAAAATCATAACTTTTCAACAAGTTTGGAATAAATTAAAAAATTAAAAAATTAAAATTCTTACTTTTGAATGAATGTAAGCTTTTCTGTCAAATTTGGAATGACCTTGATTTAACAGTGCTAAAATGATGTCGGTAACCCCTTCTGAAATAAAAATCGATGCCAGAGGAACATTAACCGGAACTAACACGGGAACAGCCGCAGCCAATGCCAAAAGTGATGCACCAGCTAATATTTGAGTTTTGGCACAGTTTATTACCTCTTCGTTTACGTCATAAATCTTTGTTAGCTCATAGATTGTATTTAAGCTGATGTTGCTGAGCTCATCTACATTATCATCAAAGATCAACTTTTTTATTCTTTTTTCATCTTGTGAACTTGAATCGAGTCTCTTCAAATAATTTTTTGCTTTTATTCCAATCACCATTTCACCACCTTCTTCATCTTTTTTTTCCTCTTTCATTTGATCTATTAATTTATCTAGATTGCCCAAATAAATATTTAAGCAAGTGTAGCGCGCTTCAAGATCAAGTAGAAAATAATTTTTGTATTCATCTTTAATTTTTGGTGACAAAATACAAACAAATAATTTATTTTTGAAAAGATTATTAAGATATTCTATTTCGATATTTAATGATTCTTTAGCACTATTTAGATGATAGATCGCATTTTTTTTATAATTTGTATACGGGTTCATTTTTTTAATCGAATTCGGCTGAATATTGGACTCACCATCTGAGTCATAATCTGAGCTGTCATTTGATTTATTGCTTGGCTTTGGCAAAAGCTCAAAAATTTTTTTCAAAGCTTTAAAATAGCGTCTTTTAAACTGTCCGCCTTGTTCAATTTCAATTTCAAAATTGAGTATAGATGCCGTACCACAAACTATATCACTCTTACAAATTTTAAGGACATTTAAAAGCTCACCTTTTGACAATTTGAAATAACCATTTTCAGCAAATTTTTCTGCTAAAAGAACACTCAAGTAAGGATTGTATTGAATAATGTTGTCTTGAAAGCAAGTTTTTGTTAGACTTTTAAATTCGTCAAATTGTTCTTTGACCAAACATTTCATGTATCTTCCATTTAACATTCTAACAATAAAATCCGAATTAAATGATTTTTCCTTCAACCAAATTGCCCATCTTTCTTCCATGTCCAAACTGACATAATATTTTCTCAATTTTTCTAAATAAAAAAATATTTTTACTGAATATTTATTAAATTACAAAAAAAAATAATTTTAACAAAATTTCCTCTTTTTTCGATACGTAAATTTACATAAAAATTTTTTAATTTTTTTTTGTGATTTTTTGAAATATAAGGTTTAATTTTTTTTTGGACCGAAATTGACTTAAATCGGTGATTTTTTTAAAAAGTTATAAAAAATCAATAAGGATTGTTTATTATTGCATTTATTTTTATTTAAAAAATTTATGGAAATCTAAATTTAAGTCTTATTTAAAAAATATCAAGAAAATATAAAGAAATTTCTAAAATAAATCTTCCTGGTTTTAATTGAGCAAAAATTAAAAGGTTTTTCAGTGCTGATTTGATACTAGGGTTTTTGCCAATTTTAATTTATTTTTCGAAAAATTACATTTGTAAGAAAAGGTAAAATTACGAAAATTTCGGTTATTTTACGAAAAATTACTTAAAAAAAAAAATCCCAAAAAAATGTCATTTAAAAATTTTTTCAGTGAATTAAACAGATTTAAAAAAATATCGATTTTTCGATTCAATAATAATTCCATTAAAAATTATAAAATTTTTTCTATTTATTAAGAAAACAATTTTTTTTTGCAAAAAACTTTAGTACCAAAAAAATGTTTATCATATTTAAATCATTTAAAAAAAGTATTTTAAAAAAAATTTCTGACTCAAATCATTAATTAATTATTTGTTAAGGTTATCCCAATTGTGATTCAAAATAATGGATACTGGTCAAATCATTAATTAATTATTTGTTAAGGTTATCCCAATTGTGATTCAAAATAATGGATACTGGTCAAATCATTAATTTTTTCCATTTAAAAAAACCTGATTTATTAAAATTATTAAAAATTTGGAATTTACGTAAATTTACGTAAAAAATGTAATTTTTTTTTGTTTTTTTGAAATTTTCTAAAAATTCTAAGAAATTGTTAGAAAATTGGCTTTTTTTAGGCATTTTGTTTTTACCAGTTTTTTCGAAATTTACGTAAAAAACGGTAAAAATCTTAGTCAAATTACCACAGTATAATTATCACCTTAAATTCAGATTATAAACTTTTTTCCAATTTTTCTAAATTTTACTAAACCGTTCCATTTTAGTTTTACGTAATTTTTCGTAAAATAACCGTAATTTTCGTAACTCTTATCAGACATTCTTCTTTATTAAAAATCATATTCATCTATTTCTTAAATCAAAATTAACTAAATAAAAATTTGTAAAAAATTTCAAACAATTTTAATAAAATATTCATTTTATTTCATTTAAAACGAATCTTTAATTATAATCAAAAATTAAAATAAAAATCAATTAAAAAAGTTGAGAACATATTTAGTAAAGGAAAAATGAAATTATTCATTAAAATCAGTTTTTTTTGGCAGTCTCAGTTTTAAATGTTGTTTAGGTGGTTTCAATTTTTATTCTTTTTGATCCTCATCGATTTTAGTACCTCATTCATTTGTTTATTTTCCTTGTAAAATGAGTCAATTAATCAAAATAAATTTTAAAATTTAACTATGGAACTTTTTAACATTGAAATTTTCTGCCTGATTTAACCTGGTCAAAATTTTCTAGTTAAAAAATATGCATCTAAGTTTAAATAAACTATTATTTGACTTAGCTATTTAAAAAAAAAATTAGAATTTAAAATTTAATTTAGCGAGCAGAGTGGTAATATTATTCATTAATAAGATAAAGTGGTCTTCTTCTTTTATTAATCTAGTAGAATACTGCTTATTATTTCATTTTTTATATTTACCCTTAATATTGATCTGAATATCTTCTGTTTCATCATTCTTCTCATCTTTCTTTTTGTCTTTCTTTTTGTCATCTTCTCCTTTAAACAATTTCATGTACTCAATAAATTCATGGAAAATTAAATCATTGAACTCTATTACGGCCACTGCATCTTTTTCTAGAGATTCCAATCGTCTTGATTCTGACGCATCTCGATATTTAATGACTGACCCATAGTCTTCTAAATCATCTAAAATGATGGAAATTATAGAATTAAAAAATATTAGGGTCTATTGCGTTATGTGATCACTGGTTCACATAAAAGGTGAACCAACTTACCCAACCTAAATAGGTGATCAGTTGTGTTCACTTTTTAGGTGAACCAAAAATATGTGTACTAATTAATTAAAATTTTTTTCAAAATGATCACCTAAATTAAATTGTGTTCACCTAAAATAAAAAGTGATCACCTAAAATAATATTTACCAAAAAAATTATGACAAAGTAAATAGAAATTTGATTTTTCAAAATTTAGCAAAATGTGTACTAGTAAATCAAATACTCGTTATTACACTTCTAGAGAAGATATAATTGAGAAATTAGATGAAAGTTTGAAAAATGTCAAAATATCTGATGTTAAGCATCAGGTTTTAACTATTGAAAAAAAAACTTATGAGAATAAATTTTCTTCATCTACAGAAGAAATTGTAAAAATAACTTTAAATAACAAAAAAGATCCTATAAAATGTGATTTTAGTGGAAATTATTTTGAAAAAAATGGTTTTAAGAGACACATTACTGTCAAGCATAAGAATCAATAAAAAAATTTTTTTTTGGCTCACTTATTTTTTTTACATGACTAATAATTTTCTCATCTATTTTTTTTTGGCTCACCTATAGTTCAAAAAAATTAAAAAATAAATTTTGATTTTCGAAATAATTTTTTTTGTACACATATTTTTGGTTCACCTAAAAAGTGAACACAACTGATCACCTATTTAGGTTGGGTAAGTTGGTTCACCTTTTATGTGAACCAGTGATCACATAACGCAATAGACCCAAATATTATTATTATTATTATTATTAATATTATTTAAAAATTGAATATGGTAAATGAGCCTAACCGGGTGACCTATTTTTTTTTATTGCATATTTCGCACTCATTTTATTCAAATACTCCAAAAATGCTCACCGAATTAGACCAGTTTTTTTTGTTCACCTCTTTACCTCCTGCGGTTAATTGGGTGAGGCCTTATTGGGTGAATTAGGTTAACCCAGTTACCCCTGATTTTGTAAATATTTAGCCCAAAAACTAACCTCTTTTTCAGGATATTCACCGAATTCACCCAATTAGCTCAACAAGAATTAAAAAAAGGATTTTTTGTTTTTTTTAATAATATAAATATTTAAAATATTCTTTATTATTATTCTTTTAAATATACGCTACAACATAACTTTTTAGAAAAAAATTTAAACGAATTAATAACGAATTTAAAATAAATTCTATGCTTGATTTTTTTTTAAAAGATTAGTCGAGATATTCATCACATTGAAACTCTAACCCTTTGTTATTGTCTCAGAATGTTGTATAAATTTGAAGCTTGAGTAGTGTTCAATTTTTTTTCAAAAGCATCTTTTTTTGCGTTATAAAGATCTTCCATTGAATACTTCTTTTTTTTAACTTCTTTTTGTTTATGGACGGGGGGTTTTGACGCATAAATACAAATAATAAAGCATAAAAAATTAAACCATAGCATAATGAATAAAAAGTTAAAATTTTTTTTTTGTTTTTTTTTCTCGCATATTTTTTTTTATTAAAGCATAAAAAAATTTTGAAAGCATAGGAATATTTAATTTCAAGCATAAGTTATCAAAAATTTATTAAGAATAAGATAAAAAAAAATATAAAAAAGATATGAGTGGTATAAACAGAGACTTAATTGGACAGTTAAAGATTGATACATAGTCATCTTCAATGACGAGTTCAATTTTTAGGTCTTTAATCGTAAATCAAGAGTAAAAGTAAAAAAGTTTATAAATGGGAAGTTTCATCCGAAGTTCTGTTTACCAAGGTTAACGGTGGAGGTTCAGTCGGTATCTGGTGATGTATATTTTTTTATTTTGGTTTTATTTTTATTGATTGAAGACAAAAAAATAAAAAATAAAAGAGTAAAATAAAATACGAATGGTTAAAAATCAAAATAATACCTATTTTTGTTTTATGCTATAATGTTTTTTTTATTCTTAACTTGCTTTATTTTATGCGAGACTAATTTTTATATGCTTTAATGATACAATCTTTATACTATACTTAATTTTTTTTGGTTTATGCGCTATTAAATTTTTTTTTCTACTATAATTTTTTTTTTTATGCGTCAAATACATTTTTCCTTTGTTTATTCTGATTCATTTTTATAGCATATTGACGATTTTTGATAATACAGAACGAATATTTTTATCAAATAAAATCGGCCTATATTTTTTCGAGTAGCTAATTTATTTTTCAAAATAGCTAATTGAATAAAAAAAAAATATTTTTCGACAGTAGCTAAATTATTTGCGATAATAGCTAATTTATTTTTTGAAGTAGCAACTGATAAAAAATTAATGTTAATCTAAAATAGCACTTAATTGACATCATATAAGTGACAATTAGACAAGAAGTCAGAATTCTATAATTTTTATAATGGTAATTATAATGGTTATTTACATGGTAACTTCAACTGATGTAAATTATGAAGCGACAAAAGAAGGCTGTCGAAATTATTTGAACTCAACAGGACCTTGGGCTGCGTTTAAAGACTATCTGTCATGGAACGATTCTTACAAGATAATCGAAATCAATGAACAAGTATGGGAATTAAGTGAATGTTCTTGTCAGTATTGGAAAAAAAATTACATTTGCAAACATATTATAGGTATAAGCTATGAACTGTCTAAGTTTGATACCTTTCCAGCTTTGGACTTGAATATGGGTCTACTTGACCAACATACTATCAAAGCTTTTTAACATACTAGCCAAACTTTTCAGCATACCCATTTTTCATCCCAGCATACTATACTTTTTAACACACTTATTACTGAAAAACATACCTATCTTTTAAAAGCAATCAAAAAACTGTTTAACATACTTAACTTTTGAAATAAAAAAAATCTATTTTATTTATTTACATTGGAAAAAAAATATTAAATTTTAGTCAAATTAAGTAAATACAGTCAATTTTATTTTATGTTCGCTTAGGTTCGACAACTTAATGTAGGAATAATGAAAATGCTGGAAACTTGATAATCCGGAATTGAGAAAAAATTAAAAAATGTCGGACATCAGAATATTTTACAAAATTGATTTATTTATAAAGCCATTTTTTTAATGAAAATCACCAAAAAAAATTGCATATTAATAAAATAAAATTTTTATAATTTGTTTTAAAAAGTTTATCTTTCACATGTCAAATGTCTATTTTATGATTTCTCTTATTATATTTAAAGTCTTTTGACTAGAAATATTCATTCTTAGATATAACTTCCTTGTTGTCAATTGATAATATATTATCAACACCAGCTGTATCTTTTTAATTTGTCACGATTGCAGAAAAATTTTAAAATTTTAATTAATAAATTAATGTCGGATAATGGAAATAATTTCTTATGTAAATTAAAGGGAAATTCGAATTCCGGAAATTTCAGGCTTGACTGAAGAAAGATTTACAATTTTACCATAAGTATGTTAATCAGTTTTTAGTATATTATTAAGGTATTTGGTATGTTAATAATGCAAGTATGCTGGGATGAAAAATGGGTATGCTGAAAAATTTGGCTAGTATGTTTAAAAGTTTTATCGGTATGCTAAAACAACAATCCCCTTGAATATTGAGCAAAACGCGAAGAGAGGTAGACGCAAAAAAGCTTCTTCTGCACTACAGAGAAACTCAACTGGCCCTTTGAATCGGGACGCATTCAATATGCCAACACAATTAGTCTCAAATAGTGAAACAAATGATTCTCAGCCAGTCATAAATGAATTAACAAATCAATCAGCTCCAACAGCCCAAGAGGTCGCCCAAGAAAAAATAAAAATTAGTTTTTGTGTATTTTTTTGTTTTTGTTTTCTTTTTTTGCTACTGACAAAAGTATTTTTGCTACTTTTTTGAATATTTTAGCTACAGAAAAAAAATATTTTTGCTACTTTTATAATCTATTTTTCAAAAATAAATTAGCTACTCGAAAAAAATAAATTAGCTACTCAAAAAAATATTTGCCAATAAAATCAAATTATTTTTGTAAGAAAAGGAGAAACAACATGTTAAATTTTCCATAAAAAACGGCGTCATTGTGATCATTTTTGTCTTTTAAGCCTAATTAAGTTAAATATTTTATTTTTAGGGGTAAATGGGTGGGATTTTTGGGTATTGAGGTGATACCTCATTAACCTCTTAACCCATAAAAATAACAACATTAGACAACGGACCCATCGGCTATCTTAAAATTCTAGTAAAATTATTTTCTCCTAATTAAGACCTGCTGAAAACGATAAGCAAATAAGGTCAGTTCAAACTTGTTCCGTCATCGGATCAAAAATTGTCAAACATAATTACTAATTTGAAAAATTCTACCGAATTAGCCGGAAAAAAACTTTAAATCAAAAAAAAAAACTTTAAAATTTTTTTAAAAATATTTCATTTATATATTTGGATTCCTCTCTTCAAGATCTACAAGAATATGTACGTTGTTTAAAAAAAAAAATTTTTTTTCTAGATATGATTTTTCAAAATCATATCCATGGATCGATGGGTCAATGAATGGTGTGTTTCAAAGGTCTTGGGGTGACCAAAGTGAAAAAATTATATTTTTTTAACCAGTACTGTTATCAAATTTTGTAAACAAAAATATCATTTTTAAAATCATAATACAATCATGAGTATTTTGGTGAAAATTTAACTTTCTAGCTTAAAAAAAATCATTAGAATAAGAAATTTCAAAGGGGGAATAGTTTTAATTTCAAGCTTTTGTATTTTTTTTCACCAAAAAAAAAAATTTAAGATCAAAATGATCACTTAAAATTTTAAAATCGAATTAATCTAATAATTTTTAAAAATAAATATTTGACATTACAAAAGAGAATAGTTCATTATCAAATTAACATCAAAATGACTGATTTAAAATTTATTTAACAAAAACAAGTTAAATAATTCAGGTTAATTCAGAAATTCATACTTTTTATATTCATTCTTCCCTATTAAAATAATTTTATCTGCAACTCGTCTTAGTAGATCATGACTATCGGCTTGAGGAGGCGCACAACAGACATTATCAGCTTTTGACGGAAAAGTATTCACACAAAAAAATTGCTGAAATTTGGAAGCCATTTACAACAATAAATGGTTTGTTTATGCCCGATTATTATTCAATTGAGGGTCCTACTTATAATCCTGATGTACTTGATGGATCACTTTTTATCCAAGTTGCTCTGCTAAAAATCACTGGATCGTAATTTTAAATTATAATCCAAGTGAGCCTGCTTGTTCTAATAATTGGTACATTTACGATAGCTTAAATAATCCCGGTTACTATTTATACACTATTAAAAATGAACCAAATAGAATTAATGGTAAGTCTAGATTTATCAAAATTAATCATATTCCAGTTTCTAAACAAAATGGATCGATTGACTGTGGCTTGTTTGCGCTTGGTTATGCATTAATTTTTGATCAAAAAAAAAATTAGGGATGATTTCAATTTTAAAATTCAACATAAATCTCTTACTTTATTTTCTTATTAATTAATTGATAATTATTTATTTACAAAAAATGAAATTACTTTCGACTTTAATATTTTATTTCTGATTTATAACTAATTATTTTTGTGATTATTTTTGATATCTCTTTGTTAAAATTGTCAGAAATCACATTTTTTTCCTTACAATCTTGCACTAAATTTTTCTGACTTATTTATTTTTTATTTATACAAATAGTTTAGGCAGAGCCTTGGCTGGTTGGAATATAACTTAGTCCTTCCTTTTAGCCGCATGAGGGTTTTTTTATCTAATTAATTAAAAGTAATTAAAAGTTTGAATGGAGTTAAATTAGGGTTAAAGTGAATGTAAAAAAAAATTTGGTTAAATAAAGATAAAAAATTTAAGTAGACTCATTATGAGAGAAAATAGTTGAATTAAATAGAGTTTAACAAAAAGATTAAAAATTTAGTTTTGAATTAGAATTTTATAAAATTGAACAACCGCAACCGCTGAATTGATCGTTTCATCTCATTTCAATTAATCTATTTTTTGTTATTTTAAAAAAAATTAATATTTAATTTTTTATTGTTAATTATACAAATCTAGAAAACATGGAGAATCGAACTTTTTTTTTTCTGACTTATTTTGCTTCTGACAATCTTGACCATAATCAAATTTCAAGCTAACAAGGGTCAGGGTAATTATATTTTTTATTGTTTTTTTTTATAAAAAAAATTTCACACTTTACGGCTAACTCGAAACTTTTTATGACCCTCCTTCAGCTTCGATTTAACCCGGTTTATCTGTAGATAAATTGAGGAAGTTGGGTACTCATGAAAGCTAACTTTTTCAAATTCTTTTTTTTTTGAAAAGAACTCATGGATTTAAAATGACCACAACTTTGTTAATACTTAATTTTTTTTCAGTCTGTAAAAAGATTTTAAAAATTTAGGATATAGCTTTATTTTGGTGTCTCAAACTTCGAATTTGATAATAAATTGAGGAAGTTGGGTACTCACAAAAAATAAATAGACAATAGAGAATTGATCATGCAATTAAAAATTAAATTTAAATTTTTTTTTGTTGGAATAAATTCAAAAATTTAGACACAAAAAGAATAAATCGCCAAAAAATTTTGGCAAAAAATAAATCTACTTACTTTCTTCAGAATCAACAAGGTCTGTGATCTCTTTAGAGGAAATTAAATTTTGCCCGCTTCCTTGATTTCCCTGTCTGGCCGTTCTACCCATTGCTTGATCTTGTACACGACAATTGCGAGCCATATAAGCCAAAATGACATGCAGACCGCCATTTCTTTCCAGTTCTGTGCTTGTTTTTAAGTCAGTTCCTCTACCAGAGATGTTTGTTGCAATCAAAATGGTCCCAGGTTTTAATTCTTGTTCAGTAACATGTGAGTCTTTCTCGTCTCTATATTTCAAAATTTTCGGTTTTATTTTAGCTCGCTTAGCTTCTTTTTTTATTTCATTTTCTATTGAATAAACTTGCTTGATACTTGAACAAATCACAAGATCTGCTCTGGCAGCATGACTTTCATTATTTACTATTTCTCCCAAAGCAGCCAATGCCACTTTATTTTCAAAAGTTTCTTCGCTAAACACTCTTCCTGGATACAAAAAAAATTTTTTTGTCTTATAGGTCGGTATTTTGGAAAAATTTAAGTCATAAATTTTTTTCAAAAATCGCTGCTCATTTTCAGAACCTACTGTTCCGGTCACACCGAACAATTTATTTGAATATTTTTTGACATAGCCAATGTTTGATATGAAACAGCTGTTCAAACTTTCCGCTGTTAATTTCAGGTTGTGCTTTAGCTGAAGAAATTGGTGCAATAAATTGGAGTAAATTGAGTCCGGCATTGAAACGCCAGTGTTCTGGTTGTCGACCGGAATTATTTTATGTTTTCCATCTTGCTCAATTATTTTGTATTCCACGTTTTCGTCTACGAAATATTTAGCTTTGTAGGCACATTCGATCCAATTGTCCAAGTATTTTTGCGCATAGCCCAAAAGATAGCCCGGTACTATTTTTGTATCAATAAGACTGGATTTTTCTTCAATCAATTTTTTTCGGATTTTATCAAACGCCTTTTCAGTTAGATTCTTTTTGTAATCATCAAACTCTTTTTGCTTTAAAACATTATCGATCTTGGCTTCTCTCAATTCTTGGGCCTTTATTTCTAGTTTTTTGCACAAATTATCATAGACCTGTCTTTCTTTTTCTTCTAGCCTCATCCAAATATTAATGTAAACATAACGCAAACAGTCCATCCCCGGAAACTGTTGCGACAACCTAGCAATATGACTTCCCTGATCTATGATCAAACTATCAATTTCATCTAAAATAACCCATGTTTTGTCATAGTCAGTCGAGCCCATTGTACCCTGTTGCTTTGCATTGTGTCTCAGCCAATCAAACTGAAAATTTGCCATGCTCCCATAAACAACCTGGCTGTGGTAGCATGTTTTTGTGCCTTTCTCACTTTTGTTCAAGTCTATGTTATGCGAAACGCTTATTGCCAATAGCTGATAAAATTTTTGCCTATCCTTGACAGCCTCCTCGGCTAGGACGTTATTTGATGTTATTACATGTACATTGCATCCTTGCAGAACTTTAATGGCGGCCAAACAAGAAATGACAGTTGTTTTTCCTTCACCAGTGCTTATTTCGCTAATGTGAGCTTTTCCTCTTTTATCGTTCAAAAAAACTAAAATAGCTACTATTTGCGTTAATCTTAAACGATTGCCGCCAGTGGCAATTTCATTAGTTAGATCTACAATTGAAATTAAGCTATTTAAATCCGAAAGAACATTCGGTTGTCTTGCTAATGATAAAAAATTTGATTTTTTTTTTAACTCTTTACGACGTGTTTCAATTTTAAGACAAGAGGACTTGATTTGTTTTTTAAAATCTTCACCAAAATTTAACTCCCTAATTACACTCTCCAAGTCTTTACAGCCTTCCTCCGGTACAAAATTAGATTCAATTGATTCATTGAGTATCTCTCGCGCTAAATTGTTTTCTGCGTTTGGTTTACTATTTGATGTGTTGGTAAGGTATGAAATAATTTTGGATCTGATTTCTTCCTCAAAACCTAATGCCTGAAAATACATTTCAAAGTTTTCATTTTCTTCTTTCAACTTCAAAATATGCAAAGATAGATCATGCATTCTTTCCATTAATACTTCATGTCCGTGAATAGATGAAGGATCAAAAGTAAACTTTTCTTGATATCCATAACCTGAATTATTTAAGTTTTCAATTATCTTATTTCTTAATGAACTCAATTCTTCGATTTGAACAGAATCAACATCATCATCAATTTCTATTTCACTTAATTCTTCCAATTTTTGAACGTATAATTTTGTGGCATTTGTGATATCTTCATCCGGAAGTTGTCGGAGAAAATTTTTAAATTTCTCAAGAAACAATTCACGATCAAAAATGTGTTTTTTTTCAACTAATAACGAGATGATCTCTCTTTCATTTCTAATTTTTTGCAGCTTTAAATCAACAATTTTTTTTTCTTCATCATAAAAAAATAAGACAAACAAATTTTTTCTTTGATCAAATTTGACATGGATTTTTCCGATATCTGGCCGACTTACATCATTTGTCACATCATCATTCCGAATAATTCTGTAAGGCTCAAGGTCAAATAAAGCACTTCTTTCGTTCATTTTCTAAACATGACATTATTTTACTCTTAGATTATTGTGAATTTAATTACGAAAAAACGTTTAAAAATTTAAAGTTTAGCTAATTTTTCTTTGAGGTATTTTAAATTATTTCTGCTCGATAATAATACCTTAATGAGCAATTTTCGAAACAAATATTGGCCAAAATTATCAAAAAGCCAAAAATAATCTAAAAATTTAAATATTGTTTAATAAATTTTTTGACATCTTAATTTTGTTATGGTTTCATAAGCTTTTTATCTGAATAAATAATTAAAAAAATTTTTAATTATTTTAGTTTTTGAAAAAATTTTAACTGATACAAAAGAAATAATATTTAGCCAAAACATAATTTATCAGTGGCTTCGCCATGGTAGCCTAAAAACAAGTTTTTTTTTAGAATTACATACATTACCGATTTAAAAAGTGGATTGCTTGTAATTTTAAGTAAAATTACGTAAAATTGGTAAAAATGAAAATGCCAAAAAAAGCTCAATTTTTTAGATTTTTTATTATTTTCTAATAAATCTTGAAAAAAGTAGTTTCTTATTTATTTGATTATATTTTACCAAAACGCACTTTTTTTTTACTTTTTTTTAACGTAAATTTAGATAAAAAAGGTAAAATATGGTAAAATAAAGTATTTTTTGAAAGAATATTAGGAAATTTTAATTTTTCCTAATAAACTAGCAGTCCGACTATCCGCCATATTTGTTCAACACTATATCAATTACCCATAAAACAAAAAATAAAACATTCTGCCAAAATATCTATTTACAAAAATTGATCCTTATTTTCTTGAAATGCCTTTTTAATTTAGAAATGATAACAAAAGAACAAAAAATACTTTATTTTGCCATATTTTACCATTTTTTATCTAAATTTACGTAAAAAAAGTGCGTTTTGGTCAAATATTATCAAATAAATAAACTACTTTTTTCAAAATTTATTAGAAAATAATAAAAAACTCAAAAAATTGAGCTTTTTTTGGCATTTTCATTTTTACAAATTTTGCGTAATTTTACTTAAAATTACAATCAATCTACTTATCAAATCGACACTGCATAAAATAATTAAAAAAATTATTATAAAAATTTTTGACATTTTTGACGAAAATTTACTGTTAATTACTAAAATTAAAGTAAAATTTAGTAATAATTAGTGAAATTAATTATTTATTTAACTAAATAAAGCGAAAAAATCTGAAAAATTATCATAAAAGCTTTTTTTTTGGACTTGAATTTTTTACCATTTTTTGTAAACTTTCACAAAAAAAAACAGAAAATTCCAAGGATGGTGACAACACTTTGAGCCCCTTTCCTCTAAAATACAGAAAACCAAAAGAAAATTATTTACATTTTCATATTTTTAGATTTTTTGTGAAGTATCATATCTGCCGGAATTCTTTTAAAGATAAATCAAAAATTAGAAAATTTAAAATGTACGACATGGTTAATTTTGAGCCAAAAACTAAAAACAAAATTTTAAAATAAGATAACTTTTTTTTTCGAGTCAAAAACTCGTTTTGCATTAGTTACACAAAAATTTAGTTTCTGCAATAACTCTCAAAATTAATTTTAATGATCTACTAGAGTTTATGCAGAGACTTAATTTGAATGAAAAAAAGTTAACATTCGCTGAATCATTAGTGCAAGTTTTAGAACTAAAAAAAATTATTTTAATTTAAAATTTTTGGCATCTTGAAGTTGATGATCAATTCAAAATATCATTTCAATTCAAAAAGTTTGTCTCTAGATATTAAACTTAATCTTTGATTTTATTTAACATGATTTACATGCAATGTAGATTTAGAAAATAAAGAAAAAAATTGAATAAACATTTTCTCAGTTCATTGATAATCGATTTTCAATTTAGTTAGCTGATTTTTTGTAAAGTTTTATTTTCATTTTATTACCAATTTGGAATTTTTTATTTGAATTTTTTTTTTAAATTTAATTGTGAATGCTAACACAAATACTTTTCAAATAAAAAATCCTAAAAAACTTTACAAAAAATCAGTTAATACATTTAAATATTAAAATCGATTATCAATTGACTGAGAAAATGTTTTTTCAATTTTTTTTTTCATTTTCTAAATCTATATTGCATGTAAATCATGTTAAATAAAATCAAAGATTAAGTTTAATATCTAAAGACAAACTTTTTGAATTGATCATCAACTTCAAGATGCCAAATTTTTGTTGTTGTTTCATACTTCAAAATTACTAATAACACGACAATCTATGACTTTAGTTTTCAGATTTTGACTTTTTAAGCCTAAAAATTAAATAATTTAATCACATAAATAAATATTTAAAATGTTTAATTTAAAACAATTGAAATGCTAATTCAATGTTTTCAAGTTTGATAATATCGAAAAAAAAATATTTTTTTGAATTTATTCAAATATGGTAAAAAAAATGCTTTCTTAATAATAGCCACCACCCCAACCAAAATCATCATCATCTATCCATACTTTAGACGGGCTGCTATCTCTATAACAAGGAGGACTATCAGCTCTTCGCGAAAATACCGTGCCACAATCACTATCGCTGCTCAATTCATCTTTAAGATCTCTGATTTTCTCTCTTTGATGGTCAAGTTTTCTATTTAGATCCTTTAATTTTTTTTTGTGATCTTCATTGAGGGTCTGAAATGAATTAATCAGCCCACAAAAATTTTGATGCAGGTTATTAAGCGTGGAAGCAAGGTTGTTCTTCTCCAAGTTAATTGACAAATATTTTTCATTTGAATGCCTTAAACTTTCATCTAAAAACTTAATCTTTTGGGTTATCTCTTTTGCTCTTTCTTCTTTTGTTCTAGTTTGATTTGTCAAGCTATTTAATTGATTGTGTAGTGAGTTGATATTTTGCTGCTTTACTTCAATCTCTTTTGTCAAATTTTTAAAATTTATTTCCAAACTTTTATATTTAATTTTAGCTTCTTGTATTATTTTGAGGTATTCATCTTTTAATTCATTTAAAATTAGACGTTTTGACTTTAGCTCGTTTAAAGTTTTGTCCAGTTTATATTTTTCCTGTTTTTCCAATTCCCTTGCAGCATTTAATTCCTCTTCAAGTTTGACTTTTTCGGCTGAATTTTTTTCTGAAATTTTCAATTTTGAAAGACGATTTGCCACTGAAAAATCCGAGAGTTTAGGTTGTGACAAACTTGGACCGCTAGCAGGATTAATATCTGATAATTTAGAACTCCAAATCATATATAGATTTAATTCTTTAAAAATTAAATTTAACAAAAAAATAATATTAAAAATGAACAAAATTTTATTTGAGAAAAAAAATATTGCTTTTTAAAAATTTCGATTCATCTATTTATAAATGTTTTTAATTTAATGGCTTAAATAAAAAGAATTTTTAGTCTGGGAATTTTACCAAGAAAATAATTTGAAATGCAAGCATAATTATTAGCAATAATTTAAAATCATAAAATCATTTAATTCATAAAATTCTCTTGATAAAATTTTATCAAGAAACTTAACAATTTTATGATTTTAAATCGGTAATTTTTTAAGAAAAAAAGTATGCAAAAGAAAAAGTTTTTTTTCACAAAATTAATATATAAAATATTTTATCATTGAAACATTTGAAACATATCATTATTTTATAGAAATAAAAATTCAAAATTTTCATATATTTCAAAAAATTTCAAGACAGTATCATGTAAAAGAGATGGTATGGTGTTGGTAAATTATTATACAACAATATTTTTTTAAATTATTAGGTTAATTTATTAAAAAATTCAAAAATCCAGCAAAACTTTTTCGAATGTTTATTTTTAAAAAAAAACCTAAACTTCATATTTTTAGATGAGGTTCGATTCTCCTCAAGGCAACTTGTCCCAAGAGGAAAGTATTTCCAAATTAAAACAAGAAATTGAAAGTATGAATAAAGCAACAAGTCAAATAAGAAGAGAGGATCAAAATGCTCGTGATGAGTTGGCCATGATCGAAAAACAGATAAATGATCAAAGACAAACATTAGAAGCTTTTAAAAAAAATAACCAAGTCGAATATTCAAAGCTGAATTGTTCAATTTGGGAAAAAACTGAGGATCTTCGAGTAAAAGATTATCAAATTAAATCACTGATGAAAGAAAAAGAAGAATTAGTGAGCAAAGATTGGCAGCTTACGAGAGATTTGGAAATGTCTTCTCAGATATTTGACAAAAAGAAAAATGATGATGAAAATTTAAAGCTCAATATTAATTCTGTTCAAAATCAAATTGATGATTATTCAGGTAAAATAAGAATCTGTCAGAAAAATTGTGATGATTACAAATATCAAATTTCGAATTTGTCAAACCAATTTTATTTGCAAGAAAATAAATTGGAAAACAAAATTGAAAAAAAGACAAAGAAAATTCGAAAACTAAAAAGAAAACTCAAATAAAATTAATTAAGATTCAGTTTGAATATTTTATTTATAATTGATAATTTAATTTTAAATATTAAAATTAAAATAAAATTTTAGTCATGTCAAACTAATTATGAAAAAAAATTATTTCTTTTTTTATTTTCCAGTGTATTAGACTGATATTGTCTTACTCGATTGTAGTTAATTGCAATTTTTATTTTCCATTTTTCTGGCCGTTAAATTAAAAAAATACAGTTTAGAAATTATTATATTTAACCAAATTTTTGAACAAGCTTTTTAGTTTTTTTTCTTAATATATTTATGCAAATTTGCCAGTATGTCTATTCCAATTCAATCAAATTAAAAAATTAAAAAGAATTTAACAGCTCCTTGATCAAATTTCTTTGAAACTAGTGTTAAAGCTCAAATGCAAAAGACATATATAAACTGACGATGACCAAGAAGAATTGGCATATAAAAACACAAGATTTTCTAATTAAATAAAATATTCTTTTCAAATTTTTGCGAAGAAAATTCCAAATATTAAATAAATGCTAAAAAAATTAAACTAAGACATCGCTTTCTAAAATTAACCTAGTTATTTTTTTCAATTTTAAAAAATTAATTAAATTTGATTTTTAAGTTTTTCAAAGTAAATTAACCAAATTTTTAATTCTTAAACAAATTAAGCTCCAAGCTACAACAAGTAACATTTTAGAATTAGTAAAAAATACACTACATAAAAAAGATAATTTATCATGGATAGATTTAAATGATTATCATCAAAGTTCCTTAATTTTTCAGACTTTTCTTGATATATCTAATTGGAAACAAAGATCATGTAATTGTAGAGGCTTTCAAAAAAATTATATTTATTTTCATATCATAAATAAGCTAGTTGAAATTCCAGAGGAAGCTAAAAATATCCCGATTGGTGAGAAACGTAAGCGAGGTAGACCAAGGAAAACAAAGTCTGCTTTGTACTATCAAGATGACTACATAGAACCAATAACTAGTGCTACAGCCATCAAAAGAGGTCGTGGTAGACCTCCAAAAAAAAAAAAAATTGTATGAATTTTTTAAATCATTTTGTCTTTGGCTTCTTAATATTTTGTCAAACATTTAAATTTTTTCTGTTATTTTATTTTTATTATTTTTGTCAAATGAAATTAAAAAATTTTGACAATAAAATATTATTTTTGATATTTCTTCATTTAATTTAGTCATTTGTTGTAAAAAAAAATAAGTCACTGAATAATTTATTTTTTTGTCGGTGAAATAATTACAACCCTTTTAAATGTAATTTAAATTAAACATAAGATTTTTATTATTTTAATTGAAAAAGAAACAAATATTTTCTAATTGATCTTTAATTGATTTTTCTAAAATCATTATTTGGAAAGTTTAAAGGCTACTCTAAAGGTTACTCTAAATTTAAAATTCACATTAAGATAAAATATTGATTAAGATTTTAATTTTTTTAGAAAAAAATCTATTTAATTTTCCATCTAATTATAGATTAATCAATTCATGTTTAATAAAGTTTAGATATTTGTTATTAAATAAATGAAAAGAAAACCTTTTAGTTTAAATCAAAAACTAAAAATTTTGATTTGAAATTAACATTTGATCATGAACTTCAATTTGCCTTTATTTTCATGTTTTAAGAAAAGTAATATAAACGATGTAACCTAGGAGGATTTTGTGGCCCATCAAAAATTATTATTTTTTTTGTAACATACATTGAATATTAAGCTTATTAAACCTTAAGTTCTAAAGTCTAAAGAAAAGATTAATTTTAATGAAAAAGTAGGACCAACAAGCTAAACCATGTTGTCGTTGTTTTTAAATATTTTAATACTGTCCATAATAAATTTAATATTAAATTACATGAATTTTCTTAGAATTCGGTAAAGGAATTTATAATAAAGACCAGGAATTTAGAATTTTTTTTTTAAATCGATATTTATTTTTTTAATTTGAAGAATATTTAGAAGATGAACCCAGATATTATATATGGATTGATTTTCTTTTATTTGTAAAATCTGGTCAAACAGATTCGTGAATTTTTGATTAAAACTAGAGAGCCCGAATTTTCTATTAAATTTAAGCCCAAAATGTGTAAAAATATGTAAAATATGAAACTATTTGTGAAATAAAATTTTTTTTTGGTTAAAAATAATGATTTAATTAAGAAGTTTTTATATAAAAAATAAAATTAGCTTGATTAGAAAAAAAAATAATATTAAATTTCAGTCATATAATTTACATAGTCAACCGTTTAGTTCTGTGGACTAAGTTAGTAAAAGACATTGATGCATGGGTCTTAAGAACTCTAATAAATTATTACAATTCATCAAAAGTGGTTGTTGCAATAAATCATGATGAAACTGCTCCATTCAAAATTACACGAGGGGTCAAACAAGGCGGACCACTTAGTCCAACTTTATTTGCCATTTATATTGATGAGCTAGGTAGTTTTCTTAATACTCTAAACATTGGCATTGGGATAGAGAGCTTAACTATTAATAATATATTTTATGCTGATGACATCTTACTCTTAGCTAACAGTGCATCTGAACTAAATTGTTTACTTGAAGTAACGGAAAAGTTTGGAATAGAGTATGAAATAAAGTTCAATCCTACCAAAACTATTTACATTGTAATGTTCAATAAACAGATCAATCGTATTAGACCTCAAGAATCAAGAATTGAAAATAAAGTTTTCTTCCAAAAACAAGAGGTAAAAAGAGTTATTTTATTCAGAAATTTAGGAACCTGGATAGATGAAGCACTCAAAAGTCAAACGCATGTGAATAGCAGAATAAAATTATTTACTTTTGGCTATCAAAACTTGAAACAAATTGGAATTACCTCCGATATCGTACTAAGTAGCATTAAGCTTTGCTACTACAAAACATACATTAGACCAATGCTTTATTATGGGATTGATAATATGGTAATCAAAATAAAATGTTACAAACACTTGAGTCGAAATTAATCAAGGGTATGTTTAGGATCAGTAAAAAATCAAGAAGTACGGCTTTACTTAGAGCAATCAACATTGAAACGGTAGAAGAATTGACGATAAAAACCAAGATCAATTTCGCAAATAGATTAGCTAAATTCGAAATAACGAAGCAGTTACTTGAAGAGCTAGACAAAAATGATCCTTTGGCTAAGATAGATAAAAAAAGTTTAATGTATGAACTAAAAGTTATTACAAAAAAAGAAACGATACAAGAAATATTAAATCAAGGAAATCAAATAGTAAGTGATAATAGAGCGAAAAGAATGAGAGAGAGAAAAACTGATAATGTGAGGCAGATCAATGAAGTGCTGAAGTATACTGGAGAAAAAAGAAGAAGTGGATTGAATGAACTGCTCAAAATAGACTATTAAATCATATTGTTGACTTGTTATCAAATTTTGTGATTTTTATTTATCAAATCAATTTTGATTATTTTTTACTAACTGCTGATTATATCTTTTTTTTGAATCGTAATATTGTATATACTTTTATTTTTTTTATTTTTTTAATTTTTTATAAAATGAACATTTCTTGTAAAAGTAGAGTTGGAGATCCATGAAAGATGCTCCAGTTTTTCTATCGCCTTATTGGCGGCCTTTTGGTACCCAAATAAATAAATGATTTACATTGCTGTCATTACACCTTTAAAAAATCGTAAAAAATAGCGAAAAATAGGAATTAATAACTTTTTCACTAATTTAAAACACTTTTGATAAAAAGTTTTCGTTTTCTGCTTTCTACATTTTCCAGTTATTAAATAAAGTTTTAAATACAGTACAGTCCGTTTTTAACGAACACGCTTATAGTGAAAATTCGTTTTTAACGAAAATAAATTCTATATTTGGCAGAACAAGAATCTTTTCAATAATTTCTTATGGATATAACGAAGTTCGGATATTACGAAAATTCGTTTATTACGAATCACTTTTTAACAAATATTAGTGCATTTCTCTTGGTTTATAACGTAGTTAGGAAAAAAAATATTTTTGGTTTGTTTGTTTTTGTTTGATTTTCAAGAATAAGTACTAATTTATCTAATTCTAATATAATAAGACTAATCTTTGAATATTAAAGAATTTATTAATTACTTGAAAATTCACACCTTTACCGAAATTGATCAAGATCTGACCATGCATCAAGAAAAAACAGACGACGAAACAATCAATTTAATTAATAAAAAAAACGTACAATCGGACGAAGTTGTTAATGAGTCAAGTGATGACGAATCAGATAACGAATCTTCAAATGTTATCGGTTCATTTCAGGACGAAAATATATCAAATCAACAAGCTTTAAAATTAATTGATCAATTAAGAAAACATCTTTCAAAATCTACACACAATTTTGAATCGTCTTTTGAAAATTTGGAAAGCATTGAACCGAAATTTTAGGCTTAATGGCCAAACAAAAAACAATATTGGATTATTAAAAAATTAAAAAATAATTTTTTTGATTTCTGATTTATGAATTATGATTTATTGTACTAAATTATGCTTTTTAAATTAGTAAAAACTTTAAAAATAACCTTATTTTCTCTTATTTGGAGAAAAAAATGTTATTTTATAACGAAATTCGTTTATTACGAACTGCTTTTGGAATCCCCCAGTGACTTCGTTATAACCGTACTTCACTGTAATCGTTATACCATAAGTTTACCTCATAGATATGTCAGGACAGAAGACTCGGACAACAAGACAAGACCAACGAAGGAAAGTATTTCTTCTTTGCTGAATGACAATTGAAGTTCATTAGTCTCATAAAAAAACATTAGTACATTATAGTACTATTTTATCTTATTCTAAATGAGCAAAAATAATAATAAAGCACTTCTATATATTAATGAAGTAATTTGATATTAAATTACATGAATTTTCTTAGAATTCGGTAAAGAAATTTATTTTTTAAATTTATAACAAAGACAAGTCACGGAGGGGGCTGCGCCCCCTCCGTACCTCCCCAGCTTTGAAATTTTAAAATATATTTACAGACACTTGATTTTACAATTGAGGTTTTTTGACATGTCATTAAGATGTTGTCTGCTTTTGAAAGTTATTTTAAAAAAAAAAATATATATATATACGAACGTTTAGTTTAAACTATATAATAAGTATTCACGAGTTTAAATTCTAGGCTTTTAAAGTGGTGGGGAATAACGCAGTGTAGTATTAATTTTTTTTGTAGAACCAATTTCAAAAGAGACTGTGAATTTGCATATTTAGAGATGTACAATAACGCTAACCTATTATATTGAATATATCTATTAAGGTTTTTTATTTGTGGAGGAATAGCATTTATTTCCGCGAAAACAATAACGGTTTATTTCCTTGAAACGCTATGCTATGATTCAACAAAACGAATCCTTCTTTGTTGAGGTGAAAACACCGATGAGATTTGAGCATTTGATCCATATTTTTCGTCTATTGTCTTTAACATCATGCCAAGTTAAATTGTTTGCGAAAATTACTTTTAAACAGTAATTACATATAAAAAGAATACAAAAGTTATTTATTCAAATTTGGAATAAATAACCTAATTTTAAATTTTTTAAAAATTAAAAATACTATAATTTACTCTAAAACAATCATTAAAAAACTGAGAAGTATTTTTTATGTATAGTTGATAGCCCTTCTTAATTTGTGGCCAAAGTTGAAATTAATCTCAAATTTTTGTTAGTAAAATATTCCAAAAAAAATCCTGCTTGAGATTGGATTTTTTCCCATCTTATTAAAAAAGTTTAGAAAATTTTAATTCCAATTTTTTTTTATTAAATTGCTTAAATTTTATTAATTTATCAGTTTAAATAATAAGCTCTCTAGAGTGCTTGAGAATTTAATATTGATATATTGTTAATATTTTATAATGTTAGAATATTTCTTCAACTTTCTTGTTTGCTATTTCATTCTTTAGTTAAGCTTACCATACTAATGACTTTTTTAAGAGATGTACTTCCAAAGTTGTTCCGATATAAACCTTTGATTATTTAATTTTTTTGTTAACTTTCTTTTTTTAATAAACAAATTAAAATAAGTTAGTTAAGTTAAAATGCGAATAAATTTGAGGTCACGCGAGAATAATTAAGCTATAAATTAATGGTTCATAGAATGTGGCCAATTATTTTATAAGAAAACTTTAAAGGGTACCATTTGGAGTAGGCAAGTTTTTTTGCATTTTTCATGAATAGTATCTAGAATAAATTTAGTAAGCAATTGACTATTTTAGAGTTGGAAAGAAATTATTGAGTTTTTTCTAAGATCGTTTCTTCAAGTTTACTCAAAAACTACAATATCAATTTAATTTATATTACCCTTAATATTGTGCGCTTTTTGATAATAAATTTTCAAAAAATTAATCAAATTAAATTCGCACTTTTTTTTAATTAATCAACTACTAAGCAATAGATTAATTTTAAATAATTCGACAATAAAACACAGAAACTCCTCCTAACCTCGTATACCCATCTTTTAACATTGCCAAAAAATTTTCAATTCAAGTTAATAGGAAAACGAAATATTAATTTTATATTGTTGTAGTGAACAAGGAATTTAAAAAAAACGTTTTTTTTTTAAATATTTAATTATTAATTTAAAAAATATTTAAGAGACGAATATTATCTATGGATTGATTTTCTTTTATTTTTAAAATTTGGTCAAATAGAGTTGTAAATTTTTGATTAACACTAGAGTCCGAATTTTTTTATGTCATCAAAGCCCATAATGTTTAAAAAACCTATTTTAAAATTCAGCTCTATTAGTGAAAAAAATTTTTTTTAAGATTTTTATTACCAGAAATAAAATTAACTTGATTTTAGCAATAAAAATAATTCATTATATTTTTACTCATATCTTCATATTGCAGCCATTAAACCTTTAAAAAATGGTAAAAAAGTAAAAAATTCAGAATTTAAAATTTTTTCCATTTTCTAAACACTTTAATATAAATTTATCGTTTTTTGTTCTTTTCTTCATTTTCTGGTTATTACATAAAGTTTGTAATAATCGGTTTACCATAATTGCTAGACCACATCTACCTTATAGGTTTACCAGGACAGAAGACTACCTTGGACAACAAAAGACCAAGCATTTATTCTTTTCTAAATGACAGTTGAAGTTCATCAGTCGCAGAAAAAAAACATCAGTACATTCGAATAACATTTTGATCATATTCAAATCTAAAATGAGCCAAAATGGCCACAATGCTTTTAATTCTTGCAGCAAACCTTTTAGGGCTACTTTTTTTTTAATTATGATTTTTTTAAATTTATATAAAAATTTTGTAAGCTAAAATTAATCACATGAAGCCAAAAATAAATAAAAATAAAGATAAAATAGGATCTAGTAATTAAGAGAACGTTTTACAATTTTAATTGATGAGATGTTTTCTGATGAATCTTTTTCAGAGTTGGTTTTTTTAGTTGGTGCTGAAAAATCGACAAATCGAACTTTGTTTTAAACTTTACTCTCTTTATTTTTTTAATAAAATATTTTCTAAAGATACAAAAGGTGTTGAAATATATAGAAAAAAAAGGTATTGAATCTCTGCTGAGCCAGTATGATAATTTTATGTCATCAAATTAATATATAAAATCTTCTTATCTTGATTTAACAGTTTTTGAATAGATGTCTTCAAATTTTAAGGTCTATTGAAGATTTGAATTAAGCTAATGCCAAGATGCTTTTAGATGATCTTTTGGGATCCATTTCCATAATTCATCAAAAAAATAAATAAAGTCTATTCTTTAAGTTTTACAAAAACAAAGCGATACAAATTTAGAGGGCTTTTTTCTATTAATTAAGAAAACTTTAAAATAATAAGATCATGGAATAATCTTTCCACAAATATTTTATTCTTAATAATTGAAAGCAATAAAAGTCAATGTCATTTTTAGAATTTTATATAATCGAATTTACCCAGTGTTCAGTGTTAAATAGTCAAAACTTTAACTGGGTCTAAAGAAAACCCTCCGGAACTCAGTATAAATTTTTTTATTTCTGACATCAAATATTATAATTTTTTCAAGAGAAAATATTACCTTCATGTTGAAATTAATTAGTTAAGGATTATTTTTCTGTTGTATGTAATGACTTTTTGTTGCAAATAATTTACTGTCGAAATTAGTTAGTTGTCAATAAATTGTTGAAAATAATTACTTTTTGTTTAATTTAATGAGTTTATCTACAAAATAATTAATTTAAGTTGAAAATTATTAATCAAAATATAAAAAAATTTTGGAAAAAAAAAACAAAAAATGTATTTGATTATTGGTTAACTAGACATGCTTTTGCTTTTCCTGGTCTTTCAGCTTTAGCTCCTAAAGCAAAAGCTTTCTGAATATACTTCAGTGCCATTGCTAAAAGCTTTTGGTTCATTACTATAGAAATAATATGAGAGCAATAATAATTCTTTAAATAAAAACTACAAGTGCATCTACTACTTAAATAATCGGGTCTTGTCACCTCTACGGACAATTGTCCCGGACAATTGATAAAATGTAAATTTGCGGACAATTTTTTTTTGTTTAAGATTTACCTGTAAATATACGGACAATGAGAAAATTACCTGGACAATTAAAGAAAAAATTAATTTTATTATGATTATACTAAATATGTTTTTGAGTTTTTATAAATTGCATAATTAGAGGCTAAATTAAGAATTACAATTTTTTGATTTGCTACTCCTTAAATTGTATTTATTTTGAGAAATTTTATTTTCAGTTTCTTTATTCTGAGACGTTGTTGCAACAATATTTTCATCAACAATAACCTTCTTTGGACGACCTCGCTTCTTAGGAGTTAACTTATCTTTACTTGGTGGTTTTAAAACTTCGTCAACGGCAGGATGATTTGGAATACTAATAGTTGAAGCTTTCACTAAAGAGTATTGGGTCACTGAACGATCACGTACTTCTCCAACTACAATTGAATATTTCGACAATTTTAATACATTTTCATTGGCATTGATGTGTTCAGTTGTGTGACGTACGTTTCTTTTTTCAGCTAACGAATGAACAAACTGACGTTGAACAACATTTTTTTATGGACAATTAATTAAATTAGTGGACAATTATTTTTTTACCTGGACAATCAATTTTTTTAGTGTCCGCCAATTTACATTTTATCAATCGTCCCGGACAATTGTCCATGGTGGAAACAAGACCCAAATAATCATTACTATTAAATTTTATTTTTTTTTAAGTTGAAATGAAATCAATTGATCAATATTAACTTTAACTTAATCTCAACAGAAAGAAATTATTTTCAACAAAAATGAATTGAAATAAACAATACTAAATAATTTTAAACTTGTTAAGTTA
Organism: Brachionus plicatilis; assembly: GCA_010279815.1. Lineage (NCBI taxonomy): Eukaryota > Metazoa > Rotifera > Eurotatoria > Ploima > Brachionidae > Brachionus > Brachionus plicatilis. The sequence continues at coordinate 3,093,104 of QEOQ01000226.1, forward strand.
ATTTTTTTTTCAAAAATAGAATTTTTATTTTTTCAACAAAAAGTAATTAATTTCAACAGAAGGGAATTATTTTCAAAGTAAAGGCAATTAGCAGCCATTTTTGAATTTAAACATAAGAATTATAATAAAAAATTATTTTTAAATTGAGGATAAAAGTAATTTTGAAAAAAAAGTTTTTTTTCTACAATTTTTTCGAAAAAAAAAACTCATAGGTCTTCTAGTATCAAAATAATCGGCAAAGTTTTAATGAAAAAATTTAAACAAAAAGATTATAATTGTCTTTAAAAGACAAAATAAATTTTAATTTTAAAATTTTGCTTTTATTTCAAATCAATGTATACACACTATTATGATAAAAACAATAAAATTTTAATTTTTTTGTAACAAATTTATTGTGAATTAAACATTTTTGATGATAATTGAACTTTTTAACCTATATTGGAATATGTTGATTTTAAATATAAAAATTGATTAGGAACGAAATTAATTTAATAGTCAATAGTTTATTTTAGGCCTGTACTTTTTTTATCAATAATTTAACTTCACCTGTATTTCCTTTTCAATACAACACTCCAAAAAAAATAGAAATTTTATTTTATATTTTATTTTGATAAAGATAAAGATAAAGATACAGATAAAAAAATAAAACATTTCTACTTTTTATTTTTTATTTTTATATATTTATTATTCTGAAGGAGCATAAGCTCGGTACAATTATTTAATACAAAAATCAAAATAACTCAAAATGACTTTTTAACTCTAAAATAATAATAAACATAACAGATAATAAAATAAAAAAAATTATTTAAATTTATTTAAACAATATGGAATCTCTGGCTAAATCTATAGAAATCTTTTTTTTGGCCATCACTAGTAGACGCCCAACCAAATCTTTATTGTCCAAGTGATTGAAGAAAAAAAAAAAAAAAAATCTGTATTTTTTTAATTAAATTGTTCAATTTGTATCAAAAAAAAAATATTTTTTTTTATTATATTAGAGATGAATTCGTTCATTTTGTAATAATTCTATTATGTCAATTTTTATTTAATAAATTACATTACGTTTGAATTAGATATTGTCATAATAAATTTTTATTTTCCAAATTGAATTTTTGTTTACTTTAATTAAATTTGTTATTGAAAAATATCAAGAGTCTTTCTTATTTTTTCAATTTCAATTCATCTCGAATAATCAAAAAAAACATGGCAAATTGAAGTTGATTATCAAATGTAAATTTCAAATCAAAATTTTTAGTTTTTGATTTAAATAAAAAGGTATTTTTTATCAATTTTATTTTAATAATAAATGACTAATCATTACTGAACATAATTTGTTAAATCTTTAATAAGACAGAAAATTAAATGAATTTGAATAAGAAATAAAAATAAAATCATAATCAATATTTTGAAATTTTGTATTACAAAATTTAACTCTGTTTCGCCGTAATAAATTTTAATTAATATTAAAATATCATTTAAAGACACAATTAGGATACCTTAATGTAGATTTTAAATATGTCTTTAAATTTTTCAAATTAAGTCTTTGGAAAAATCAATTAAACATCAATTTGAAAAAAAAGATTTTTTTTTAAATTAAAATAATAAAAATTTTATGTTTTATTTAAAAAAAAAATTAAAAAAAAAAGCTAATTTTATCATTTTTTTTAAGATTTTTTAACAATTAAGTTTTGATCATATGATCTTGAACTTCAAGTTGCCAAAAAACCTTTGTGTAAATTTATTTTCAAAAGATTGGAAAGGATATAAAAAGTTAATTAGCTAATTAAAAATTGATCTATTTAAAAGATAAAGTAATAACGCATTTGTTATTTTGGATAGATAATGTTAGTGTTTAAGGAGTGCTATAAAAATAAAGCTTTGATATCGTTTTTAAAACGAAGTTCTAATAAAAAATAATTTGAAATTTGAAAAAAAGATGAATAGACAAATTTGCATAATTATTTTGACACCAGATTCCAATTTCGTATTTTAAAATATTTAAAAATAATCTTTTTAAATTATAAAAATAATTGTTTTATTAATTGTTTGTGTAAAGAGAAAACAAAATGTCATTTCGACTCAAAGACTAGATTTTAAGCATGAACTTAGAATAATTTATTTGAGGGATTTATAAAATATGAAAATTTTACTTTTGAATGCAAAAAACGCCAAAAATCGATTTCTCCATGAATGTTTCGACTAAAACTCCAAGACTAATTTGGCTCAATTAACAGCGCAGTTTATTTTTCTCTTCTTTTCATTAGCATAAACTTTTTTTTCCATTTCATTCAGAGTGATTCATGCACAACCCTAGAAGCCACTATCTAATCTTCAAGGACAAACTTGTAAATGCGAAACTGCGCTTGAAAAATAAATCAATAGGCTTAATTTGAAATAATTATGCGCCAAAGAATGGGTATAAATAAAATCTTCATTTCTATTTTGCATTTTAACAAAATTTAGATTCTAAAATAAAGAAAAATGTCCGAAGTGAAAGCCGACGTATTGGTCCTACAGCCTCTAGTCAGACAATCAAGCAACAAGCAAGTGTACAACAGCGACTACCTGAGCCAATACGACGAGTATTCTCTGGACAACGAAAAGTATTTTGTTGGAGGCCAGGGCGGCAAGCAAAGAACCAAAAAAGACATCAAACAAAATTTCAAACATGATCCCTGTGGTAATGTCAGACTGATCACATCTAAATTGCAGAAATTCGAGCAGAACAGACGCAAATGAGCGTCAAGTTTACTCCTGGTCGCCAAGCTCGACCTAATGTACATTTTTTGGACACCTTTTACTTTGGAAATTGGTTTTTTTATTAGAATAATCTCAACCTTAATTAAAATTTATTATTAATGCTCTTAACAAAAAATTAATGGTGACTTTTTCTCAATTTGTATTTATGATTAATAAAATTTTTTACAAAAATTTTTTATTTTTTAATAGTGTTTTAAAAAAAAAAATGAATTAATAACCCGACAAGTCAAATTTAGTTGTAAATTCTCTTGAATACTTGGTCAGTGAATTTTGGTAAAAAAAATATTAAAATTACCAAAGCTTAAGTTCTGCTAGGTCAAAACATGTTCTGTAAACTGTGCACCAACATACTTAAGAAACAATATAATTAAGAAAATTTTTAATTTGAGATAATGTATTAAAGATAAAGATGTTATTGTTAAAAGATTATTTATTTAAAAAAAACGTAAATAAAATGTATATTAGTTACGACGCGTTTCGACCAAATGGCCCTCTTCAGGTTTTAAGACTGAAAGAAAGAATAAAACTCATTAAAAAAAAATAATAAAAAAGAGGAAATGAAATTTTTATTTTATACAATAGAAATAAATGCTTTTCAAATTTTTTTATAGAAAAGAGATAATTAGAATTAAATTAATATACAAAAATAGTTTGTGAAATTAGTGTAAAATTAATGTCGAATTTTCATAATTAAAGTTTTGTTTTTAAAATTAGAATAATTTTTTTAAACAATTCAAAAAATCAAAGTTAACAAAAAATAAAAATAAAGAATTTTTTTATGAAAAACTTGAAGTTTTTATATATTCAATTTTAGAAATTTTTTTGTTCTTAAAAGGTATATTAAATTTTAAGAAAAAATTTATAAGATCAGTTTCAGTTGCTTTTCGAACAATGTCTGGTCAGTTTTAACTATATAGAATGAAAAATCATCTTCAGCAAGATTTTTTTTATTAAAGTGAATAGACACTTCTGAACATGAATTAAATTATTTAAAGATTTTTAATATCATTTTTTAATTTCCTAATTGAATATAAATGATCGAATATTTTGGCTTTTATATATAAGATAATTTACATTTTTTACATTTAATAATATTAATCATTCCAATCGATTCTAAATTTGATTTGTTTTTATAAATACCTGAAATTTAAATAAAAGAAAGTTCAATCAAGAATCTACTCAAAGTAATAAATCTAAGACTTGTGAAAAATGTGGCTCAATTATCAAAAAAAAAGGATATTTTTATTGTGATAATTGTTGATTTTTTTAATTTTTAGAGGTTAGTATTAACTTTTAGCGGTTTTAAAATAAAATTGCTTTTTTTTTTTTTAATTGAATACTTTTTTTATATTTTGCTATTTTTTTAATAAAAAAATAGTCCTTTAATAAATTTGAGGTACTAAAAAACTTTATTTGGTGAATCTACAACTCAAACATCCAAAGATATAACACTTATCTGAGTAATTTTTTTTGGAATTATTTAGTTTAATATTTAATATAAATAAAGAGCCTATATTTTTCTGAATTTTATTTACCACCATTAATTTCTTTTTTTTCAAAAAACCAGATTCCATTTTTTTCTTTTGAAAAGAATCTTTAACAATTAAATTTAGCTCTGAAATATTTGTATCAAATTTATTTAAAAAATTTTAATTTTAAATTAGATAAAATAGACTTTATTTTATATGGAAGAAGATCACTTCTTTCTTTTTTAGCTATACTACGACATATTCCTGAAACTTTTATAGAATCATTATCTTGTTTAGTTAATTGAACTATCAGATCTTTTGAATGGGCTAAATAATCTAAATAAAAAGTAAATATCCTCCTGGGCCAAAACATGTTCTGTAGTTATTTTCGATACAAATCTAAAATGAAAAAATCAAGTGATAGAGGCTACAAACAAAACAAATCAAATGCTAGGTTGCATCAGGAAATCATTAGCTATTTTGATTGTAATTTGATTGTAAATTATTTAAATCTCTGTATTTAACTTTTGTTCGTCCTCTTTTGGAATTTGCAGTGCCTCTTTAGTCTTCAATTCTTAAGCCAGACTGTGAGAATGTTTAAAGGATTCAATGCAGAGCTATGAAATTTGTTTCCTCACTTAGAAATAAACCAAATGAAAGCATATTGGAGACTTTGAACATTCCAAATCTGGTGGAAAGAAGAAAAAGAGGTGATCTAATTCAATTGTACAAGTTCCTGCATGGAATAGAATTGGTTGAAAAAAGCAACAATTTTAATGTCACAAAAACCATGGAAAAGGTCACTGCTTCAAATATCCCAAAGAAATTTCGAGGCTCCAACACAGAGATAACTTTTTTTTCAACAGAACCGCTATCATATGGAAATCGCTGCCAAATCAATTAGTTAAAGCCTCCAATGGTTGCATCTTTAAAGCAGGCATTGATTGCTGGATGAGCAGCAATCAATAACACTAGCTGTATAAGCTGTGTAATAACACTAGTCGATTATTTAATCGATTAAACTTTTTCAGTCGATTATTAAATCAACTAATTTTTTTTAATCGATTATTAAATCGACTAATTTTTTTTGTCGACTATTAAATCGATTATTATTTTAGTCGACTATTAAATCGAATTATTTTTTCTAGATGACTATAATACTTCTAATTTATCTCGAAATTAAAATTTAGGAGGGCAAAAAATATTATTTTTTAATAAAAAAGGTTTTTAATTGATTTAAAATTATAGATTTAAAGCAAAATAAAAATAATTCGATTTAATAGTCGACTAAAATAATAATCGACTAAAAAAATTTAATCGATTTAATAGTCGACTAAAAAAAATTAGTCGATTTAATAGTCGACTAAAAAAAATTAATCGATTTAATAGTCGACTAAAAAAAATTAATCGATTTAATAATCGACTAAAAAAATTTAATCGATTTAATAGTCGACTTAAAAAAATTAATCGATTAAATAATCGACTAAAAAAAATTAATCGATTTTATAATCAACTAAAAAGAATTAATCGAATTAATAATCGATTAAAAAAAATTAATCGATTTAATAGTCGACTAAAAAAAATTAATCGATTTAATAGTCGACTAGAAAAATTTAATCGATTTAATAGTCGACTAAAAAAATTTAATCGATTAAATAATCGACTAAAAAAAAATAGTCGATTTAAAGTTAGTCGATTATTGAATCGATTATTGATAATCGATTGCCAACACTACCCCTAATGCAGCATTTATTTTCAGAATTCTGGATTTTGATGCATGCATTTAACACACTTTTTTTTCCAGATACGCTGCGACTAAAAATGCTGCAGTTAATGTCAAAATTTTGGTATAAATGCCGCATTAAATATGTAAAAAATAATAAAAATATATTTTTCTATTTTTTCTAAATTTTAAACACAAAAATGTTCTTCGGACATAATGCATGCATGTAAAGTTAAAATTTTGAGTTTTAATGCTAGTTTATTAAATTCATTTTTAACGCTTTTAAGTGTCCAATTTTTTTTTTTAATTTGTATTACTATTACCATAATTCTTACAATTATATTCATAGCTGCAGCATTCAAAATAAAAAAAAAAGATCATGCTAAAAATATAATTCATATAATTTTTTTTAAAAACAAATAATTTTTATACGGAAAAAGACGGTTTGCACGTATTTTCACATCAAGATATTGACCTTATTTACACGTACTAATAAAATAGAGTTCTTGTGTGTTAAAAATATGATTTTATTTTTTTTTCAATTAGTTTCTTTCCAGAGATATACGCACTCAAAGTAGCGATACTTAAAAAATACATTTTTTTTGAGCATAAAAATCTCAAGAACTGAACACTCGACAAATTACATTAAATCCAATTATGAAAGAGCATAAAGTCAAGTTTATAGTGCATTATCAATATTTAATAAATTTTTGTTCTGAGTGAGATATTCTAATTCAAAGTTTTTGTTAGTTTTTGAACTTTGACGTTTTTTTTAAGGGTATCCCCAACCGAATTTCAAAATATTAAGTTCAAATTCGTATTCAGCATCTAAAAATTTACTTAGATACAAATTTTCATGATGTCATGGCAAAAATTGATTGAAAAAAATTGAATTAAAATAAGAAAAACAAAAAAAAATGTTTTTTTTTTACTTTTTTTCATAAAAAATTTAAATTTTTTTTATTAACTAAACATACATATTCAAAAAAACTGATAAAAAAATGCTTTTTTTTTTGTTTTATTTAAATTTAACTTAACAAAATTTACTTGGATACAAATTTTCATGATGTTATGGCAAAAATTGACTGAAAAAAATTGGATTAAATTATGAAAAACATAAAAAAAAGCATTTTTTTATCAGTTTTTTTGAATATTGATTTCGATTACGTTCAAAAAGAAGAGCGCCTAATTAGAAATGATGTAATGGCCCATGTGCAAAATACTGTCCAAAAGCCGGGCCTATAATCCATTTGGGTGCCAATTCTTGCTACGTGACTGACAATGCTGATCTCATGATTGTCAAATTTTATTTTATTTTATTTTATTTTATTTGAATTTTACTTAACTTAATTTTTATTTTTTATTTTTATTCTGAGCTTAAGCTGTTATTACTAAAACACAGACCTCCAGTTTTTAAATAAAACACGGACCCATACTTATCTCCCCCATTAAGACTATGCCATTTATCCCCCACCATTTTTCTAGTACAAAATTTTACCAGCTTTCACGCAAGACCAAAATCTAAGCTCTAGCACATTTGGTTCGTCCTTCATTTTGATTTTAAATCAAAAAATCTTTATTCAAATCTACGTACCCATACTTATCTCAAATCTAAAGTGTTTCAATAAATCAGAAGAGAAAAGTTTTATATAATATTCTAACGAGCCCAAAAAATAATATAAAAATCTCAACAATAAAAATTTTTTCAATATTTTAAAATTTTAAATTAACAATAATTTAATAGAAATTATTAAATCATGCTAATGCAAAAGTTTTATTTTTGATCAAAAATGGGTTCGTTAATATGGACCGATAATTATTCCAATCAGATAATTTTCAAAAAATCAGAATTCGGTGTCAATTGATTTTTCATTTAACTTTTACTCTAAATAAAGACAAAATTTAAAATAAAAGTTAATTTTTAATTTTTAATTTGACTCCACAATTTTACAAGTTTATTCCAGAAGAAATTCGAAATTATTCTAAGAATAAAAGCAAGTTTTTGCGCTTACTCTTAGTTTAAAGTCAGGTTTCAAAGTTTATTCTAAAAAAAAATGAAATAATTTAATTGCATGGCTTCCAAGGTATTATTTGGGTTTATATAGAATTAACCCAAATTTTGACATTGTTCCAAGATTAGTGGTACCGAGTTTTCGGTAATTATTTTTATTTGTTGAAAACAAATGAATCGTTTTTAAATAAATTAGCTAAAACATTAAGCGATTTTTCTTATCGACCTAATATTTATTAATATCCTTCCTCTATATTTTTATGTTTTTTAATAAAAAATAATAAAAATTAATTATCAATCTCTTTTGCAATCGATGGGGGAGATAAGTATGGGTCCGTAAATTTGAATAAAGATTTTTTGATTTAAAATCAAAATGAAGGACGAACCAAATGTGCTAGAGCTTAGATTTTGGTCTTGTATGAAAGCTGGTAAAATTTTGTACTAGAAAAATGGTGGGGGATAAACGGCTAAGTCTTAATGGGGGAGATAAGTATGGGTCCGTGTTTTAGTAATAACCACTTAAGCTCGGTACAGTTAACAAATAAACAAAATAATCCTATAAAAAATATAAGTGGCTTCAACGTTAAGAAATTCGATTAATCCAAAAGATCAAACAATTAAATAATCTTTTTAAAAATTTTGAAAAATATAAAGAATCATTGTTATTAACTCTGCCTATATGGCCGGTCCCAAGCCCGGATGAAAAAAGAGGAGGGGTGATGATGACGCAGGCGCATAGAGGCCGAGATGAGGAGGCTTGCAAGCTAGAGCTGATGATAGTCTGTTGGGTCCGAGAGCCTTAGTGAAAAAAGTAAAGTTTCTTTAGTTTGGATAAGCTTGTATCCAGATATAGATACGCTTGGTTTGTGGTTCCAAGCTAGTCTAAATAGTTGCCGAGTTCGCAGCCATTAAGTGCTCGGATGAGTGGCGCTGTTTATGATGAACGTCCCATATGTAACTTTGGCCGCTGACTGTTGAGTTGCAATCATACCGTTGCCGGTCCCAATTATTCTTTCCCTTCTTCCTTTTCTTCATTATCACTTTTTTCACTATCGACTTATTTTTTGTCTGGATGTTGATCAGTATGAGGATACTGATCTAGTGGTCGGAGATCGGCCTCAGCTTTAGAGTCTAAAGCTGTGACTCAAATTAATAAATAAATTTACATTTTTTATTAATTGATAATTGAAAATAGTCCTATTTCCAGTATTTTTGTTTTTCAAATAAAAATTTATGTTATTTTTTTATATTATACGCGTGCAATAAATAGTTTATTAACCCAGTTAAATTATGTTGGTAATTATTAGCCCTACGTTATTTATTATTTAATATAAAATATATTCAAACAACTAATTATGGCTGTTTTTTATTTTTATACCAGGTGAAATATGTTTAAATTTTTCCTAATTAAAAATAAAAAAACTTGAGTCATTTTAGAATCAAATACAATAAAATTTTATCCTGAACAAATATTTGTATTATTTAACCAGTTAGGTAAGAAACAAGAAAAATATTTTTCAGTTTTTTTCTTATTAAAAAATTTGAAAACAAAAATTTAAAAAAAAATTTTATTGTGGTAAAAATTCTAATTTACAAAAAAATATAAAAACCTCCCTAAGTCTATTGAAAATTTAAGCGGCTTCAATTAAGCATCAACACATGTTTTTTTGCATATGTATATATTCGTTTTTATTTTTATACTTATTTCGAATTCTAATAAATTCTTTTAGACTTTTAGTTAAATAAAGCTCGTTTTATACGGTAGATTAAAAAAACAAAAAAATCCAAATCAAACTTTGCATAGCATCCTCTTTTTTTTAGCTTAAAATACTTATTTACTTATTCTTTAAATCTATTTTATAAGCTTGAAAAAATATAAATCACACATTTACTTGGAATTCAAAAATTATTCAGTTTACTTAAAAAAAAAAATTAAGATCCGATGAATTATGGAATACAAAAAAATACATTCAAAATTTTTAAACCTTGATTCTCTTCCACAAGTCACAAATGGCCGTGGCTTCAGGATTGCATTTCCAAGGCTTCAAATTGGTAAAATGAATAACATGAACATCCTTTGGTATTCGAGACACATTGTACCCATAATATTTTAAATGCCATACTATGCAATTGTATTTGTGGCCAAAATTGTACCATTTGTTGCCATACCAATGATTCAAAAATGTTTGCTCAGCAAAATAAGGGTCTAAATGATGACTTTTTGAAGTCTTAAGTTCCATTAAACGCTTGAATTCGCTTCCATTAGGTCTAACAATAAAAACTCCAGCATTAAATCTCAAAATTGTATTGTACCGATACTGAAAATCAATGTCAGGAGCAGCGGCAATAAAATATCTATCAAATTCTATTTTTTTATACACATAAAAAAGCTCTGTTATATTTCCTATAGCAATTGTGTCAGCATCCATGGTTACAATGCCATCATACTGACTCATGTTAAATATGATTAATTTTGTAAAAAGTTCTCTGTAGATTTTAACAGGTCCAGTATTTTTTATCGGACCTATTCGATTAACAGTACAAATAAAGTCCCAGCCTGATTTCAGAAGAGTTTCTTTCATCTTGTCGTTCAAGGGCTTTTCTTTTAGTTCCAAAATTACTTTGTCATACTGCACTTTTTGAGTATTGTTGATCACTGTTTGTAGTAATTTAGCTGCTGATTCGATGTATTGTTGATGGTCAGCTATGGCCAGTGTGACAAATGCGAGTCTATTTTTTGCTCTAACATCATTTAGACAAGAACCAATTCGATTATCAACTAAAAATTCTGATTCACTTTTTTCACTTGTTATACTCAGGTTTTGTACACTCACCGAATATTCGGTTTTAATATTTTTTAAATTGATCCATTCGTGAAATATGCTTATTGGGATGATAATTATTATTAATGTTAATATTAAGGACTTTAAAAGCTTGTGACGCATTTAAATTCTTTTTGTAATTTGACCCGATTGATAGATGATTTTAATTAAAAAAAAAAACAAGTTGATGCTAGAAGCTAGAAATATGCGGTGACAAAAATTTTGAAGCTAAATTATAAAATGAATAAATATTTATGTTATTTTCATTTTTTAATCTAAAAAAAATTTTAATTTATTTCAAAAATATTAGATTGATTTTTTTTGTGAGAAAAATTAGAAAAATTAAACCACCAAGTAAAAAAGATATCAGAAATGAAAAATATTTAACGATGAAAATTTTAAATTTTTAAGGTTTCGTTTATTAAATTGAAGCATTAAAATTGTCAATTTGATAATTTAGAGATCTATAAATCAGATTGAGAATCTTATCTTTTTACTTCTCAGAGAGTTTTCAATGTTTTTCCTCTTAAGAAGATTTTCTTACTTATTTTATTATTTTGATATCTGATGATGAAAATTGATGATGTCTAAATTTAACAATTGACTAAGAAAAAAAATAGAAAAATTTTAAATAAAAATCATTTTATCTTAAAGCGTTTCAGAATTTTATTTTCTCAGTATCTTAAATTTTTATAAAATTTATTTAATTTTGAGAATAATAAAGATTTTGAAATAAATTTTTATTTCGATTACGATAAAGATATTAAGAAACATAAAGTTTTATGATAAATATTGCTAATTCTTAATTAAAATTTTATTTATTAACTTATTGCTATTTAGTTCAAAGCCTTAAAATACATCGCTATAAGTTACATAGCTACCATTAAAGTAAATAAAATCAGCATTTAAATTTTATTTTTAGAATTAATTTCATTTTATACTTTCTGAAGCTAGTCTAAAAAAATTTTAATTATTATTAAATGATTGATATGGTAAATGTTTATATTCGAATCTTAGAATTTTCATTTTATGATAAAAATTCTTTAAGACTTAAATAGATAAATAGTGCATTAAAAATATAAATTGAAACCAAAAATCAATATTTTAATCTAGAAATAAAAAAATAATTTATAACAATTTAAATTTCATAATTTTAAGAATTTCTCTTGCAAAATAATAAAATAACCTTTAATTTTAACTTTTTTGAGCATATTTTATTTTAAAATTTATTTAAAAAATTTACGTTTTTTTATTAATCAAAATAAAAGTGACTAATGACATCTTTAAAAAATTTCTCATTTTTATTGTTTTAGATTTTTACTTAAAAAATTTTTTGATTTTGTATAAAAAATAGGTAAAAATAAAGAATACTTTTGATCATTTCAATTCAGCTAAATTTAAATTTTTTTTTTTCATTTCCAAAAATAAATTGCCTTGAAAAATCATTAAAAGTGAAGGATTTCTTCTGCCAAAAAATAATGTTCACGACAAGATGAAGTTTATGATAAATTTATGATGCTCAGAATTATCAAATCAGACAAAAACTATAAAATAAATTTTAATTTTTTAGTAGAATTAGTGCAGAGGTAATTTTTTGGTTTAAACATACTTTGTTAAATTTAAAGGTAAAATCTGCAAAAGCTTGCAAAAAGTTATCCATTTAAAATAGCATCATTTTGATGATTTGCATTCTGCATTGTGCATTTTGATATTGCAGAATTTATTTTTTTATCTAACATAGTATGTTAAATCCAAAAATGTATCTCTGCATTATTTCTATATAGAAATAACAATTTTATTATTAGTTTTAGTTTGATTTGATCATTTTAAGGATGGCTAATTAAAACAAAGTCTTTTTTTTTCAATAAGTAAAACTATTTTTTCTAAAGTAATATTTGCTAATATAAAGTAAAAGCTTTTTAATTTAAATCAAACTATATTTCTCTAAAACAACTACATGCAAAAATAAATCATTTAATTTTTTACTATAGTAAATTTAAGTATTTGAATAGTACTTTTCTTCTATTCTAAAATCATTTCATTGTTGTTAATAAAATGACTTAAGTATATCTCAAGTTAAATTTGATTACAGTTTGAAACGGTTAGGGCAAAAATTGTCATAAATCAAAGGGGTAAAATATGTCAAAACAAATTGTCATAAGATATAAAAAAAAAAATTTTCATCAAAAAAATGTCAACCAATTAAATTTTTTTGATTGTCAATTAATGATTGGTTATATCTCTGAAAAAATAGATAAAATAAATAAAGAATATGAAGTCTTTAAAAAAAGAAGTAATATGAAGAGCGGTAACATAAAATAAGAAGTAATCAAAACCTAATTAATTAATTAACTAATTTCAGCTTTTTCTATCCGTAATGTAAACTTTATTTTGACCTAAAAATTTAAACAGGATTTCTTTTTTCAGTACTTTTCTATGTGTTATGTGCAAGGAGCTACCATAGGTGACCTCCTAGTAGGCCATCTCCGCAAGCTAGTCTTGCTGTAGCTTATATATATTATTATTATTATTATTAATTGATAATACTCAATTATCGGATATAAATACAAAATGATAAATTTGAACAAAACACTTAAATTTGTAAAACATACACTAACTTATCTAAACCTCAAACAACCATTCCAAAATGGACATCATCTACGTTGACAGTGATAAAAGCAACTTATTTGCCAATATCAACGGTATCAGAAGAACGAAAATAAGTCTGAGTGGTATAGATGTGTAATCCGAACATGTGGTGCACTATTCAATCCGGTAACAATGGAAAAGAACGACATCGAACACTACCACAAAAGATTAACTGACTGTGAGATTGACTCCTTCTTATATTTTAAAGAATGCTGTGAAGTTGTTAAAAATAATCATGATATATCATTGAGGGACGCCTACAATCGACAATATGAACGACTCATTGCAAAGTACACGTACGAAGAAATTGCCGCAAATTGGAAACCGTTTGCAGAAAAAAAATCCAATCTTAGTTATCATCGGAAAAAGTCGAAACCGGCAAATCCGAAAGAAACAAAAGATATTCAAATAAATGAGATTTACGCCAATATCAACAACGAACAATTCCTTCAATTCGACAACCTAAATAATTCGAATCGGATTTTAATATTTATGTCACCAATCGGCATCAGAATTTTAACTAACTCCAAGCGATGGCACTTAGATGGTACATTTAAAACGTGTCCAACTCATTTTTATCAGATCTTTTCGATCCATGGATACTATCAAAATAAAATGTTTCCATCGGGGTACATACTTCTTCAAAATAAAGAGCGTGACACGTATGTCGAAGCCCTTACCAACTTCCAAAAAATTTTTAGCAACAAAAACGAGTTAAAACTTGAAGAGACACTGTGTGATTTTGAGCTCGCGATGATGCAAGCAATTAGTATCGTTTTCGAAAATACAAGAATGCAGGGATGTTGGTTTCACTATAACCAAGCTCTTATCATATACTTGTTCGAACATTGTCATAAAAGAGCGTTATATTACGATAGTTTTCAATTCAAAATATGGTTTCGAAAATTCGGAGCGCTTTCACTGGTACCATTAAAAGATATTATTAGTGGATGGAACAACATTTTAGATACAATACCAGTCGATTTTGATATTGACATTGTTAAATTTATCAAATATTTCGTCAAGAACTGGTTACATGGCAAATATGGCTTTACATGGAATCATTTCGCAAACGATGGACCGCGTACCAACAATCACCTCGAGGGATATCACGCCAAACTCTCCAAAATCACGTCAGCAACGTCGAACAATGTATTAGCATTTATCAACATGATCAAGAAATCAGAAACAGAAACTTGTAACAGATTTTATAACACCGAACGTAATCCAATCGAAGAGCCAAAACAACTGCCAAAGAACAAGAGAAAAGACGATATCTTAGCAAGACTAAAGGTTCAGTACACATAAAATATAATCACGTTCGAACAGTATTTCGAAAAGCTTGCCGCTCATATAGTTGATCCGTATGAGGCAGTCAAAATCAAATTCGATCTCGACGACGAAGTCAAAGATGAGATAGAAACAGGCAAAAAAAGAAAAAGAAAAGTTGTTTTTGAAAATCCACTCAAAAACCAAGAATTTATGGATCGTATAGATTTTATCAATTTCAATATCTGGCCCAAGCCCCAAGTACAAATAAGCAATTTCTTTTCTATCGAAATGTTCACGGTATTGAAAACGCAAATACACATTTACAACAATTTCATTGTTAAATACCAACCTGTTCGTAAAGACTTATTCGATGCTTTACAACTGTACACAAGTCAACATTTGATGAAATATGAACAAGTCGAATTTGAACCAATAGACCAACCAAAAAGAGCAAGATTAGATGACATTGGCGATATTCAGTTTTTAGAAGTACGCTTTTGGAGCCAATATGAGAGAATTCCAATCTCAATGGAGCTTTTACAACTAAACCATTCACAATGGTTGAATAATTTCCATATTACTGAATTTCAAAATCTTATCTATAAAAAATTTCGATTGAATGGCCTTTTTATGCCTGATTTCTATACTATCGATAATGCTCCTTTTAATCCTGAAAAACTTAGCCAATCTTTGTTCGTTCAAGTTTTACATGCTCGTGACCACTGGGTCGTTGTTTCAAATTATAATCCGAGCTATGTTGATTCAGACGATGGCTATTTTAACTGGTTCCTTTATGATAGTATGAATAATCCAGAGTATTATCTAAATTTTATTAAGCCAGCGTTGAAAAGGCTTTCCGGTGGCTCAAGATTTTTTAATATTATAAATGTAGAAGTGTCTAAACAAAAAGGTACTAAAGATTGTGGCTTATTTGCCCTTGGATATTCTCTAGCTTTAACTAAGGATAAAGATCCTGGTAAGCTAGTTTTCGATCAAAATAAAAAAAGAAGTGAATTTAGTAAAATTATAAAAAAATCAAAATTTGTTCCCTCATGCTGTGAAACAAAATTATAATCCAAAGTTTACTTCTATTTGTGCTGATTTAATTTAAAATTCATTTTTGTTCTTTTTTTTCTTTTTTCATATTTTAATCAATAAAATAAAATTAAACCAATAAAATTTGTTTCTCTTATTCTTTAGAAAAATTGTCATAGATGAGTATTTTTACCTTGACAATTTTCTTATGACTTTTTTTTGGACTTTTTTTTATGACAATTTTTGACATCCCTTTTAAAACGTGATATAATTTTTATCGTTAAAGCAGATGAACTAATCCTGTCGGACTTCAACATGATTGATTCTTTGTCTGCTTACAGAATTGTCAACAATGAAAACAAATATTATGTATTGTTGAAACCCTCTTATTGCAGCTGCCTATATTTTCTTGAATTTGGCATATGTAAGCATTTTATCTGTCTGTGCAAGTTACTAAACTACTACTCAGACGATAATGTGAGAGAATTTGTTTATGTTAAAAAAAAAAGGTAGATCAGCTAAATCAAACAATGGTGCTTTATCAAAGAATTAATTTTTTTCTCTAGTAAACTATGACATTACTTTAATTTTTTTTTTCTTTACATAAAAACATTTTTACTAAAGTATCAGTTAATTTAATTTATATTACAATACTTTTACTTTAATTTCAAATAAATCATTTATAGATTTAATATGCAATAATAAGCTTTATTCTAGTGATAAATTACTTTAAAAAACATAAAATTTACTTTAAGTTAAATATTATCCGATCATTTTAAGCTTAAAAAATTGATCATAAACTTCAAGCCTAATGAAATGATGTTGCCTGTCTACACAAGCTTTAAATTTCTCTGTAATTTGGAAAAAGAATTTAATCAAATTTAAGCAATTTTTCTCAATATTGTGTTAAAAATTTAAATTTAACAGAAATCATCAAACAAATTATGACCTAAAAGAAAATTTTGTTTACAGTTTAACTTTTAAATAACGGGCGATGCAAAAGTAAATGGACAAAAATATCTCAAAAAATAAAAATGATATTAAGTTCTGTTTTGTTTATGTTGTAACGAATCTATTTTTTAATAGAATTGTGATTTTTAAATAATGAAATAACTCCATCATGTCCCATTTTTCTGAGCTTACCTTTAACCCTCGCCATAAGGGATTTCTCAAAATTTAAGTCGAATTCCTTCAGGTTCAATTTAATACCATTAATCAGCTGTTGCTCAGTTGAGGCTTACCAACCTCCCACGTATACTTTTTCACTTAAACAACCCCAAAAATTTTCGATTGGATGCGCTTGAGGGACATTTAGCGGGTTGATATCCTTGGCCTTTATTAATACTATTTTTTTTTTCAATCAGTAAAAAGACTAGAAAAATTTAGTAGAGAATTTCCATTTTGAATACGGTTGATCGTATTATATATTGGGGTTTGAGAGATTCCTTGCTTTGTGAATTGCACCACAAGGTAAATTACGCAGGATTTTGTCATTTTTGAAATCATATTTTTGACTGCTTTTCGAACGCATAATATAATAAATACCTATTTTTTTATTAAAAAATACCATAAATTTAATACATCCATATATCAAATAAAAAATATTTGTCTTAATGATCTAGTAATAAATTGATAAAAATATTATCAATTTTACTTATTTTGTACTTAATTTATTGGAAGTAAACTTTTTTAAATTAATAAATACCTAAATTGTCACTTTAATTAATTAATTAAAAAACTAATTTAACAAAAATAATTGACATTAATTAAATTTAACTATACATAACAACAAAAAAAGAGACAAAAAACTACTGAAAGTATGAGTAAAATGTGCGAAACGTGTGGTAAGCCTTTACAAAAAAATTATATTATTTTTGTCCAACAAATAAATGTAAACAAAAAAAAAAGTAACTAGTTAAAAAAAATAGTTAATTAATTATAGGATATATAATTACTACTTTGGACTCATTTTTTAATTATTTTTTGGCCTCTAAAATTACTAAATAAGAGTTACGAAATTTCTTAAACGATAACAATTTTTATTTTAATATCTATTTATTTTAAATGAAATAAAAAAAATAAAATTTCAAAAATAATTTTATTAAGCAAGTAAAGAATTATTTGAGTTAAATAAAAAAATTTATATTTTGAATAAACTAAAATAATAAAGAAATTTATAAACAAAGTAAAAATTAATTTTTGAGTAAAATTGAGAAGATAATGAAATAACTATATAGCAGTTTACTTAGGTCTACCTCTCTGTCTTTTAACTTCTTGTGTAACTGAATGACTTGAAGACTGTGCAGTTGATTTAATCAAGTTGTTTGCTTTGCTTCTTGTTTGTCTTGTTCCATCTTGTTCTTCCAATATTTCATCAATATTCTCGGTCATTCTATTTCTTTTGTTTACACTTTCAACAGGAGAAGCTAATCTTTTTTGTGAAGTTGTTATTGATAGAACCGGCATCAGTAAACCCTACAACTTGAACAGGAAAATTATTTAAATTATTCCAAATCAACTTGTAAGTTGAATCAGCTTGAATGTATTTGGCATCTGAAACTAACGTCATTAATCTTCGAGTGGTAACGAAAATTCGGACAGAGAGCGAACGAATACTGATATTGATATCTTCTGGAAATTGAATTGTACCATCTTCATCATCATCAATTTTAATTTGATACCTAACTACAAATGGTTGGTTATTATCTGTTGGAACATTTTTGTTTCTATGACACCATTCATTTAATTGTGCAAAATTCATTGCATTCGTACCTTTCTTTTGATGTTGTAGGTAATTGTATAACTGTTTATCAGTTGGAAAATTTATTCTTTCATATGTTTTAGTCAATTCGGCCAATGTTGTTAGTATAACTTTTGGAGTTATTAGTGGATTTTGAGCAAGGAGGCGTTGAATTTCTTGTTTAGTTGATTCATTGATGCTTTTTTATTAATGTAATTATTGTTAATGTGTAATGAGCCCATTTCAGTAACTGGATGAGCCCGAATAAATTCGACCCTTATTTTATTATGATTTAATAAATTTATGGTAATTTAATGATATTTTTTATTAAATATATGATATGCAGGTGTACCGTCCCTTTTCGAAAAGCTTCTCGTTCAGACACAGAAAGTCCCATTTAAATTTTTTTTTTTGTAATTTAATATCTAATATTTATTTATTTATTTAATTCAAATTAACCTCCATTAGGAGATGTAAAATAAAAATTAAAATTAGAGTTTTGCAATAAAAATAAAAAGTAAAGTTAAATACAGATAAAAAGTAGAAAAAGAAAAATAAACAGTTATTGATAAAACCTCATCTGGACCAGAAGAAGTTAACTGATTTAATTTGATTTTATTAATTCATTTAGAAGATTTTATATAAAATTTGAATCTTAAATTTTTCAAACAAAGCTCTTTAGAGTCCGAGATGACGTCACGAATATAAAAGTGCCGCTTAAGATCCAACTTCAGCTGACTGATACTCTTTATTACTGATTCAAGATTTTTTTAGTGAACTGCAACAATCGCTTGAGATCATTTCCAAAGGAAATGGGAGAGCAATGATTTTATAGCAATTATAAAATTTATAGCATAAAGACTTAAATATTTGTAATGACAAATGATTGAACCCAATAGAACTGATGAAAGACATCTTGGAAAAAAGACAAAGTTGCTCAATTTCAGAAAGTCTAAGAACACCAAACAAAATGGACAAAACCGAAAAAATACATCAATGCAATTGCTGAGTTAGCTCAGCCATATGCCGTTTTTATGAAAGAGCTAGAAATTGAAACAAGCAAGGACCAAGAACTTCAATCTCTTAAATCCACAATCGAATCAAGAAAATCTTTATCTAAAAGCCTCTTAAAAGCATCTCACACTTCAACAAAATCTACAATGAAATCTGCCAAACCAGCAAAGGATTGCTACTAAAAGGTAACAAAAATCATCGTGCCAAAGTCACTGCAAAGACGAGTGATCGAATTTACATGCCAAGGGCACCAAGGAATGGTCAAAACCAAAGCACTCATAAGATCGAAAGTATGGTTAGTTGTAATTGACAATGCAGTTGAAGACATGGTAAAGCACTGCAAAATATGCCAATCAAATTAAGGCAAGACAAAATACGCACCACTAATGCCATCAAAAATGACGAAGTAGTACATTCCATTTACTACTTACTATCTGGATTCGCTCAAACATCCGGTATACCGCAAAAAGACAACATGAGCTTCAAAAATTTAAAAGAGCTCTATGAATTTGCGAGAAAAAATGATGAAGAGGCCAAAAAGAAAATCAAAGAAGATTTTTTACCGGAGAATGAAAGTCAGTGAGGCTCAAATCAAAGTTGGTGCAAGGGTGTACTAAAAGTGGAACGCAAGATAAAGTCCGTCCAATATGGGATCCCACACCATTCACAGTAATCACCGTCAATGTCACAATCATAACAGCCAAGAGAGACATTCGACAAGTGACAAGAAATGCAAGTCTTTTAAGCCGTATTATGACTATTGCGGAAACATAGATTATATTTAATATTTATTTTTATACTAATTACTTATTTATTGTTTTTATTTTCAAGTATAATTATTTCAATTTATTTTATTAGTTGCAGATTAATAAAAAATGAAAATGTTATAAATATTAATAACATTTCATATTAATTTTGTAATTGATAATTAAAAAAGGTCCTAACTTCAGTTTTTTTGTTTTTCAGACTATAATTTTTGTTATTTTTAAAT
>QEOQ01000226.1:3114364-3198056 GCA_010279815.1 Brachionus plicatilis
TAATTTTTTATTAACTTAAGCTGGCTAAAAGAACGCTCCGCTGAGTTGGAAGACATGGGAAGAGTTAAAAAAATACCAATTAGAACAAAAATATTGGGGAATGTATTCATTTGTATTCATTCTATGTATTCATTTGAAATCGGCCGTACGACCTCTCCTAAATCTTGATTGAATTTTTCTTTCTCTCCTAAATATTCATTTGTTTTTTTTTTAACTTGCGGCTTGTCACAAATTTCCGCATGTGTTTCATTTAACAAAGAGAGGCGATTGTTAAAAAAATTTAACTTTGTTTGAACTAAAGACATTATTATTTTTTAATTTTTTTATGAAGATTAAAAAACAACTGTATTCAGAAATAAACGCGCACAATCCAAAAATATACACATAAAAATATTTTTTTCCAATTTTGTTGTATCAAAGTAAAGCAAATAAAAAAAAATTCCAAAATTTTGCTAATTTTTATATTTGAACTTTTTAAATTTTTGCTCTTTGGGGCATTGCCATACCTTGCCCTACCGTGGCGCCGACCCTGCTCTTTACTATGAATAGAACTATGTCCTGATCAAATGACTTTAATTGACCCATTTTAGTTGGTTTATTATGACACAAGTCTTTATAGATAATAGATGCTGATTTATTTTATTTTATTGTATTAATAAAAGAAAGTTTAGCAAAGACATACGACATAAGACATATTTTTAAGTGCATTTAGGACATTTATTAAATGGCGTCTGGGTTTTAGGCCAATGATTTGTCGAATTAGATTGTTTTGAGAAGAATTTAAATAGTTTTTCGTCATTTTATTTAAAGCTAAAGTCTCAAGACCGTATGTGAATTGAAACAAATAGTAGGTTTTGTGGATAGACGCTTGCAGGACTAGAGAAATGTTCTCTTTTTTTAAACCTAAGTATGAAAGAGAAAACAAATCTTGTTGTACTTTTATAAGTTTACTGACTGCAACATTTTGATAACCAAAGTTTTTTGGTATATCAACTCCTAAATATTTAATTCTATTTACTCTTTCCAAGGTGTTTTTTCCCAGATAAAAAGTTTTCCTAAAGATTTGTTGACCAAATTCCTCTATTGAAGATTTCTACTGGGCTTATTAATAGTATATCATCTTCATAGACAATTATACTCATATTTACAAAATTTTGTTTTTTTTTTAAATATTATCCAAAAGTTAATGTCCATCCTTGATATAAAATAAAGAGGAGTCCATCTCTCCAGACTTTATCAAATGCCTTTTCTGCGTCTAGGGATGCTACTTTAAATTCAGAATTATTTTTCATATATTTTAGAATAGCTTCCTTAAGAACAAATATTACATTATAGCTGATTGATAAAAAGGCTTATTTTTTACGTGTCTTCTACTTTGAAAACTTTAAATAGGTTTATTTTATTTGGTCTAGTCCATAGTTCATTTATTGTATATTAACATAGTATATTGACTGCATAGTATATTAACTGGGTTAACATACTATACTATTTGTATTTTATATTATAGAAATACTATATTAACCCAGTTAAGTTATGTTGGTAATTATTAGCCCTACGTTATTTATTATTTAATAAAAAATATATTCAAACAACTAATTATGGCTGTTTTTTATTTTTATACCAGGTGAAATATGTTTAAATTTTTCCTATTTAAAATAAAAAAACTTGAGTCATTTTAGAATCAAATACAACAAAATTTTATCCTAAACAAATATTTGTATTATTTAACCAGTTAAATATTGAAACACAAGAAAAATATTGTTCAATTTTTTTCTTATTAAAAAATTTTAAAACAAAAATTTTAAAAAAAATTTATTGCGGTAAAAATTCAAATTTACAAAAATATAACAAAAATATATTAACCTCTCCAATTCTTTTGAAAATTTAAACGGCTTCATTTAAGTCACAAAAGCATATTTTTCAAATGTAACTATAAATTTTTTTTAGTCTTTATACAGTACTATTTTGACATAAAGTTTTTGGCAATTTTTACGGGAAATTACGTAAACTTACGTAAAAAGTAGTAATTTATGTAATTCTACGTAAATTTAACACACAAATAGTAAAAGGGCCAGAAATTATTGTTTTTTGTTAATTTTGAAGAATTTTTGGAATTTTTTCAATTTTGTTCTATAAAAAACAGTTATTTTTCTGTAGAAGAATTTTACGTGAAATTACGTAATTTTTTGTAAATTCCCATTCTTCTTCAGTAAAAAAAGGTGAAATAAATAAAAAAAATAAAATATAAATAAACCTAATTAGTATTTAACTATTCTCAAAAAAAAATTGTTTTAATCATTTATTTTGTTAATTTTTAGAAAATTTTTAATCATTTATTTTTTATTTTTATTTGACTGTTTTTTAAAACTGAAAAATGACCTCTTTTAAATTGAAAAAAATTGAAAAAATTTCAAAATTCTTCAAAAATTAACAAAAAACAATAATTTTTGACCCTTTTACTATTAGTGTGTTAAATTTACGTAGAATTACATAAATTACTACTTTCATACGTAAGTTTACGTAATTTTCACTAAAAATTACCAAAGACATCATGTCAAATCAATACTATACTAATTTCGAGTTCTAATAAATTTTTTTAGACTTTTAGTTAAATAAAGCTCGTTTTATACGGTAGATAAAAAAAACAAAAAAATCCAAATCAAACTTTGCATAGCATCCTCTTTTTTTTAACTTAAAATACATATTTATTTATTCTTTAAATCCATTTTATAAGCTTGAAAAAATATAAATCACACATTTACTTGGAATTCAAAAATTATTCAGTTTACTTAAAAAAAAAATTAAGATCCGATAAATTATGGAATACAAAAAAATACATTCAAAATTTTTAAACCTCGATTCTCTTCCACAAGTCACAAATGGCCGTGGCTTCAGGATTGCATTTCCAAGGCTTCAAATTGGTAAAATGAATAACATGAACATCCTTTGGTATTCGAGACACATTGTACCCATAATATTTTAAATGCCATACTATGCAATTGTATTTGTGGCCAAAATTGTACCATTTGTTGCCATACCAATGATTCAAAAATGTTTGCTCAGCAAAATAAGGGTCTAAATGATGACTTTTTGTAGTCTTAAGTTCCATTAAACGCTTGAATTCGCTTCCATTAGGTCTAACAATAAAAACTCCTGCATTAAATCTCAAAATTGTATTGTACCGATACTGAAAATCAATGTCAGGAGCAGCGGCAATAAAATATCTATCAAAATCTATTTTTTTATACACATAAAAAAGCTCTGTTATATTTCCTATAGCAATTGTGTCAGCATCCATGGTTACAATGCCATCATACTGACTCATGTTAAATATGATTAATTTTGTAAAAAGTTCTCTGTAGATTTTAACAGGTCCAGTATTTTTTATCGGACCTATTCGATTAACAGTACAAATAAAGTCCCAGCCTGATTTCAGAAGAGTTTCTTTCATCTTGTCATTCAAGGGCTTTTCTTTTAGTTCCAAAATTACTTTGTCATACTGCACTTTTTGAGTATTGTTGATCACTGTTTGTAGTAATTTAGCTGCTGATTCGATGTATTGTTGATGGTCAGATATGGCCAGTGTGACAAATGCAAGTCTATTTTTTGCTCTAACATCATTTAGACAAGAACCAATTCGATTATCAACTAAAAATTCTGATTCACTTTTTTCACTTGTTAAACTCAGGTTTTGTACACTCACCGAAAATTCGGTTTTAATATTTTTTAAATTGATCCATTCGTGAAATATGCTTATTGGGATGATAATTATTATTAATGTTAATATTAAGGACTTTAAAAGCTTGTGACGCATTTAAATTCTTTTTGTAATTTGACCCGATTGATAGATGATTTTAATTAAAAAAAAAAAACAACTTGATGGAAAAAATAAGCTAGAAATATGCGGTATTGACAAAAATTTTGAAGCTAAACTATAAAATGAATAAATATTTATGTTATTTTCATTTTATTTTTCTAAAAAAAATTTTAGATTGGATTTTTTTCGTGAGAAAAATTTGAAAAAATGAACCACCAAGAAAAAAAATATTTAACTATAAAAATATGATAATAATAATTTTTAATTTTTTTTTCTAGTTTTAGTTTTTTATATTGAAGCACTGTAATTGTCAATCTAAAAATTAAGAGATCTTTGAATTCAGATTGAAAATCATATCTTTTAATTCTTAAAGCTGAATAATTTTCAATGTTTTTCTCTTAAGAGGATTTTAAAACTTATTTTGCTATTTAAAAATCTAGATGAAATTCGGTGATGTATAAATTTAAAAATTGAGCAAGTAAAAAAATAGAAAAATTTTATAAAAAAATTATTTTCTCTTAAAACGTTTCAGATTTTTATTTTCTCAATATCTAAAATTTAATTATTGCAAAATTAATTTAATTTCGTGAGTTATAAATTTTATTTCGATTTTAATAAAAACATCAAGAAATATAGAGTTTATGATAAATATTGCTAATTCTTAATTAGAATTTTATTTATTAACTTATTGCTATTTAGTTCGAAGCCTTAAAATACATTGCTATAAGTTACATAGCTACCATTAAAGTCAATAAAATCAGCATTTAAATTTTATTATTAAAATTAATGCATAAACTTTTCAATTCATTTTATAATTTCTAAAGCTAGTCATTAAAACATTAAATTTTCATTATATTATTGAAAGGGTCAATGTTTATATTCGAATCTTAAAATTTTCATTCTTAGATTTTAATTTTTGTCATAATCTTTCAGCGTTAAATAGATAAATAGTGGCACAAAAACTAAATTCAGACTAAAAATCAATATTTTAACCTTGAAATAAAAAAATAATTTTTGAATATCAAAATTTCACAATTTTAATTTCTTTTGCATCAAAAGCAAATAGCTTTTTATTTTAATTGTTATTTTTTTCCAAACATATTTTTGTTAAAATTGTTGACAAAAGATTTTCTTCTCTTGTAGAGCGTATTCTGAGTCCTCTTTTAATCAAAGCTAACTATGTTCATGGACTGAAATTCATTTTATATTTCAACCAGTGACAATTTAAGTAAAAAAAATCTATATTTAGATACTAAGGATCACTAAGGAAATCCAATACAGTCGAAATTAGGCATATACACGTTAACATATTTTAGTTAAAATTTATTTAAAAAATTTATATTTCTTTAATTTATAAAAATAAAAGGTAATAATGACATATTTTAAATAGATGTTGCTAATTTAAGACGTTTTAGTTTTTGATTGAATTGACTTTGTTTCATTTTCGTTGATTTAGATTTTTCCTTAAAAAATGTTTAAGATTTTAAATAAAAAATAATTTAGAAATCAAGAATATATTTAGTCATTTTAATTAAGCTAAATTTAAATCTTTTTTGCCATAGAAAAAACAAATTGCTCTGAAAAACATAAAAATTGAAGCATTTCATTTCCAAATAAAATTTAAAATTTTTATCTCCTGTGTTAAAAAATTTAAATTTAAATGAAATCATAAAAAAATAATGACCAAATAGAAAATGAAAAATTTTGCTTACAGTTTAATATTTAAATATTGACTTGTTTTCGTGCAGCATTTCGAATTTAAATTTCGCTTCAAATCTATAAACTTATCCACTGAGCGATTGAATTTTGTTGCAAAAAATTCCATTTCACTCTTGTCTATTTTCGTAATTAAAATAATTTTATGATATCTTAAATAATAGATTTTATTTAATTAGAGTTTTGTGAACCATATCATTAAACATTAATTATCTGAATAAATTATTTTTAGAATTTGGATTTCAAAGATGCTCATAATTATAGGACATCTTCTTTGACTTTAAATAAAAAGAAGTGATTTCCTTTGATTTTCTGTCATTAATAACTCGCAAATATAATTTGCTATAATAAAAGATTTAAATTCAAGTCCATACAAAGCATCATCAATTTATTATTAATTCTTGTCTAATAAATGATTTTTTGATGAAAAAAAAAGATAAAAGTTTGATAAAAATGTTTAATCTTTTAAATACTAAATGTTTACGGATGAGAATTAAAAACAAATAAATAGAGATTAAATTCAAACTTTCGCAAAAGTCAGAAAAAAAATCATGTAACATTTTTTGAAAATATAAAATAATTGCTATTAGATGATGATATTTTTTTTCATATACAGTCAACCCTCGTTAATCCAACATATAAATAAAAAATAAATCGCTGCTAAGAACAATATAATCGAAAATTTAGTTAAAAATCAATTATATCTAATTTTGTAAAAATTTTAAATTTAAGCAAATTATGATGAGAAAATTCGAATTTTCATCATCCAAATAGTCCAAAGATTTTGACTCAGCCACGTAAACCAATTGGAAAATTTGGTGAAAGGTAATTAGGTTAATATGGTTTACCTAATTACCCCATTTTTTAGTTGAATTAGACTGAAAGGTAACCAGAAATTTTATCCTTTTGCTCAAAAAAATAACAAAAAAAAATAACCTTATTGACCTGTAAAATTTTCTAATAAAATTAACTAAAGTAATTATAAATTCAACTGTAAATCAGAGTTGTTTTCAGTTCACAAAAAAAAGTCCAAGTCCAGACTTTTTTTTTTAAATCTGCTTGATAAGGCCTATTATCCAAAAATTTATATACTTTAATAGCGTGCGCTATTAAATAATTGAGAGAGAGGGAGAGAAAAATAAATAAGCTTTCTATTCTACTTCTTTATTCTATTAAAAAGAAAAAAGTGACAAAAATATTTAAAGAAATCCAGAAGACCGAGGTCTGCTGGAGGGGGTTTTACATTACTCCCTCGCCATGGGAGAACGGCTCCCGACGTTCGGGGAAACAAAATACAAAAAATAATAAACAACAAAAATAAAAGGTGACGATCTTGCCGGTTCCTAACAGACCTTGAATGTGACCGATCATATCACTTAAGGGTAAGCAAATGAATCACGATTTGCGGAGTGTGCGACACTGGTTCGCTTGTGGGTGTAGATCCTATCTGCGGCGCATCGTCGTCGCCAACCAAAACGGCCAGTTGTAAATTAGGGCTGGATACTGAGACGGGAAACAAACACACGAACGCTTTGGTTTGTTTACAAGAGGTGCTCTGAGTTTGCTCTTTTCTGTTGAATTTGTCGCTGTTGAGACTGGCTCAACTCGGCTGTACTGTCCGGCAGGTTCTGATGATAGAGACTGTAGTCTCTCTTTTTGCAACCGATCAGGAGGTTTTCGAGCCTTTTTAGGGCGCACCAGTGACTCTTGCTCTTCAAAGGTGCTTTTTTCTTCTTGAACAGCTTCTTCCTCCTACAGCCTTCAGGAAAAATTTCTGAATTTGGAACAACCCAGTTACTTTCTTGGTTACATACAACAGTACTGAGATGAACATACTAGGTAAATGAAAGCAATTCCAATGTGTAATTACTAACTTGTTTTTAGAAGAAAGATAATTAAGAAAGTTTTTTTTGTTGTTTTCGTTGATTGGTTGTTTTGCATACTTTTGAGTCTTTAATTGCGCATAAGGAAAGCGTTAAACTCGTTCATCAATATTTTGGTCTAAGTTTTCTATTGCTTGTTTCTTTTGTGTACTTGTTGGTTATTTGAATCGTTGAATGAGGTAGCTGATGCAACCCTTTTAAACTTTTTTCATGTTCCTCCTAGAATTAACATTGAATTGCTTCTGCCATTTGTTTTATCTATCCCTAATCCTTTTTGTAAGCTGCCTATTGTCGGAGTTGACTTATCTATTTCATCGTTAGAGTCGCTCTCACCCATATCATCAAATGGTTTAAAACAAACTATTTACTCTTCTACTTTATCTGAATATACCAGTGTTTTCTAAGATGATGAAGTGATATACAGATGAAGCAGTTAGGTCTCAGTTGGATATCAAGGATCTTCCAATCTTTGAATTTTGTTACACCAATGATATTTTGAATCGTTGATATTTCAAATATTTGATTTTTATTCTAATTGAACCACTTTCAACTTTAATTGGAGGCTTATAACTGTCTTCAAGTACTATTTCGCTTATTCCCTTTAGATGTGTCTGTTTCAAGTATGTTTTCTTGATTCTTTCCCTTTTTTTCTTTATAAAAATTTTTACTCCATTCAAATCAGTTGTCAACGGAAGCCAGTTAATCTTGAATCTACAATGTTTAGAACGGTAGTTGTAGTTGGCGTCTTGTATTTCTAATTCTTCATCAGCTTGTCTGATTTTTGTCCGTATAAATCTCCATAAATGAGGCATACCAGTTTAGAACGCTATTAATTTGACTTACTCCTTTGATAAAATTTATAAAATGATTTGTCTACATTTATAGCGCCTTGACGACATCTTTGATTTTAATACTTGGATTGTCTTTTTTCATCCTTCTTCGAACCGGGCATTTTTGCCGTGTTATCCATGATAAAATTCGATTTCCGTAGTAGACAATTAAAATTATAAATATGTTTATTTTTTTCAAAATTTCAAATTTTAATTTTTAATATTTTTTATGATGCTGTTTCTGACTGGAAGACCATGAATAAAGCTGCTCTTGACGCCTCTCCGTCAAAAAGTCAAAAATGACGCACAAGATGCTTAAGCCGTAATTCGCACAATTAAAACAGAGGATGGAAGATGGTGAAATAAGAGACTAACAACCATGTAAACCAGCCAAACAACAAAAAAATACAAAAAGAAAATTTTCAAAACAACCTTTTTTAAGAGTAAATTAGTAATTACACATTGGAATTGCTTTAATTTACCTAGGACGATTCATCTATTAGAAGAGTTTTTAGCTCAAAATTGTTCCGACATTGTTCTTCTTAATGAAATAAAAACAAGTCCGAGTGATTTATATTTTAATTTTAAAAATTACATATCAGTGGTTGAGGCTCAAAATAAACATGGTGGAGTGGCTATTTTAGTAAAAGAAGAAATTGAATTTAAATAAGATAATTCAAGCTTGGTACAAAACTTATGTGAAATTTAAACTTTAAAAAAGCAAATTGCGGACTTTACCGAGATTCACTTATGTCTTCAAATAAGCTATTTATATATTATTTGGATAAGGTCGTTTTTGCATTTAAGATCTTTTAAAGTAAGTATAAATGGTCATCTAAGTGATAATTTATCTATTAAAGTAGGAGTTCCACAAGGGTCAATAATTAGTTCAATTCTTTTTAGCATTTTCACAAATGACATATCGAAAAGAAACAAAACAAACTGCCAATGCTCTCTTCTATTTTTTACAGATGATTCGGCTATTTTTTTTACTTTTAAAACGATAGTGAATCTTGAAAGAGTGATTAATAAGTATCTAAAAGAAGTAGAAAAATGGCTTTTCAAATGAAATAAACCAAAATTAACCAAAATTACAAACTGTTAAGATCACTGAATGAAAAAAAACTAAAACTAAAAATTTGTGATTATATCATGACGAAGTAAATTTCAAAATCTTTATTTAAGGACAGGATTTTTCAATTACTGAAGCTTTATTATTTTTAATTGAAATGAATAACCAAGATATTTTAGAACTAAGTTCTAGAGTAAAAAAATTTCAAAAATTAAAATTTTTGATTTATTTTTTTTACAAAAATAAAATATTTCTTTCAAAATTTTTTATTTAAAACAAGAAAAAAATTTATTCAGTCTACAAACAAACAGATTATTGTTTTTTGGAAAATAATTGAGCTAAATGAAATATTTTAAATTATATAAAATTGTCTGTTAAAAAAATATTATTATTCTTGATTAAAAATTTCTTGTAATAGTCTCGGGTCACAAAATTTTTTTCTGGTTCACATTTTTTCATTTT
The DNA here is from genome assembly GCA_010279815.1 of Brachionus plicatilis. Taxonomy (NCBI): domain Eukaryota; kingdom Metazoa; phylum Rotifera; class Eurotatoria; order Ploima; family Brachionidae; genus Brachionus; species Brachionus plicatilis. The sequence continues at coordinate 3,124,145 of QEOQ01000226.1, forward strand.
GGACCACATTATTTGACAAAATTTTTTATTCTTTATTTTTTGATCACATAATTTCAGGTCACGAAAGTTGTGAACAGCTCGGGTCACATAATACGAGAAAAGATTTAGGTCACGAAAGTTGTGAACGACCGGTCACATAATTACCAAGACCCCATTTTTCAGATATATGATAAAATTTTAAGCATTTATTAAAAAAACGATGCAAAATAAATTTCGTAGATAAAAAATTTGATATAAGTTTACTAGTTTGAGAAGTTAGTATGTAATATATTCTTAGAATTCGATTCATTTTTCAAATTTAAAATTTATTTACAATGTTTAAAGTTAAACTGTATAATGGGTAAGATTACGTCATTTTACGTAATTTTACGCCAGAAAATGTAAGCTTACATAATATAGCATCATTTCTTGTATGTAAGAAAATGTAAGATAACATAACAAAAACACTTACGGCCAAAAAAAACTGAATTTTAGAGGAAAAAGTGAAAAATTAATAAAAATTTGAATTTTAGACAATTTTTTGAAAAAAACATTACACTTTATTACTTTTTTTACACCATTTCACGTAGGATTACACAATTTAATGTAAGAATATCTAATTTTCTGTCATATTTTTTTAGTAATGTAAATATTAGGAAAGTAGCCATATTTTTTTGGTCAAAAGATGATTTTAAAAATAACAAAAAACTTTATGCAATTAAAAATGATATTCAAATATGTGATTCTGAATTTAGAAATAAATCTGAACAACTCCAACTGGAAAAAAAAATTAAAGGAGTATATATAGAAGTGTATCAATTACAGATTATCATGACTCTAAATTTCCTAATTTCCCTCAAAATTTCACTAAATCTAATTATTTTTCAAAAAATTAAACAAATTATTATTTATTGTAAAGCTGGTCGAGCATAGATCCTTCAGCAATATAAAGAAAGTAAAATAAAAAATAAAAAATAAAAAAAAGAATAAGATATAAAAAAGCTAATAACTTGAAGAGACCCCAATCATTACTATACAGCCACTAGTTAAAAAATAACGTGGTAGATCAGTTGGATCAAGCAAACATAAAAAAAGTAAATTGAATATTATTTTTGTCTATGTTTAATTATTTTTGTTCTAAATTTATATAAATTGCATTAATTTTTTTTATCTACGGTATTGCTATGATAAACAGTTTTTACGTAGTTTTACGAAAATTTAAATTAAATTAAATTTTAGTAATTTTATAAATGGCGATTTTTTTGAATTTTTCTATTTTTTTTTAGAAAATTAAAATGAAAATTGAAAAAAAAAAAATTACGCAATTTTACGTAAATTTACGTAAATTTTATTATAAAAAACGAATCAAAAAATCGGGAAAAAAAGTAAATTTTGAAATAAATTAGTTTAATATTTTATGAAAAATATTTACAAAAGTTAACGATTTATTTCGATTTTTAATTCTTATCTGTTTTGAGACTATCTGCGGCTTTTTTCCATGACTCTTTGAAATTTGAGTTTATCGGAACTTACTTCAGCAAACATTCTAATAAAATGAAATCTAAGTATTTCTCACAATTAGTAATGAATTTAAATATTAATTTTTATTTCAACAATATCGACCGGATAATTTTTTGCCATAAAAACATAAGGCATGACCAAGATCGTTTTTAAACCTCTTTTTGATTTCGTTTCTTAGATGATTTGTAAATGGTTTGTTGTTAACTTAAATTATTTTTAAATTAATCATAAATTACCTAGTAAATTAAATAAAAAAACTTCTTTTTTCATTCCAAGAGGCGTCTATTCGGTTCGCTGATCGACCAATTTATCATTTAAGAATGCCTTCAAAATATCCAAATTCTTTACCATGTACATCAAAGCATGATGGAAAAATTAATATATGGGCTGGGATATCATATAAAGGGTGCACAAAATTTGCCGTTAGATTTTAATCAGAAAATCCAGTCTTATAAAAAGGATAAATATTATTTATTAAAGGTTTTTCAGGTAAACATGAATTCAGAGTTATATAGAGAAATTCTCGGTGATTATTTGATGCCTTTTGGTGTAAAAAAGTTTGGTAATGAGTTCAATTTGTACAATGACCCAAAACCTAACACATTGTTATGTTCATCCTTTTTAAACACAAATTGGATACTTTATTTAATAAAATTCATCATGTAAATAAATAATCTAGTATTAAAAAGATAAAATCACCTCCGAAATCACCAGATATTAACCCAATTGATTTGTTTTGGAATGAGCTAAAAGTTTTTGTAAGATAAAAAATGGTCTTATCCGATTTTGATCCCATTATAGCTATTAGAGTATTTGAAAAAACAATTACGCCATTTAGATGTAAAATATATATAAATAACTTAAAAAAGGTATTATTTAATAAAAAAGATATTTATTTTATATTTCTTTAAGTTTTGTGAAATTCTGTAAAAAATGACAAAAAGAACAGAAAAAAATGAAAAAAAATTGAATAACTTTTTTTCTAAAGGTTTAAACTTAATTCTGTAAATGCAACATAGTGCAACATTCAAAGTTGCATAAAATATCAAGGTCTGCTAAATTTGCAGAGTTTAGCAGAAATTGAATTTCAATAAAATCGAGCAAAGTGCATTTTGCAGAGATTTTGCACATCATTAGCAGACTTCTACAGTTAATGCAACTTTGAATGTTGCACCATTCTGTATTCACAGAATTAATTTTAAACTTTTAGAAAAAAAGTTATATAATTTTTTTACACTCTGTTCTGTTCTTTTGTACTGAACTTCACAAAACCTTTCTTTAAAAGTTATTAATTTTTACGTAGTTAAAATAGTCATTGAGAAAAACGGTGACTGTTCGGCTCATTAATAATTGCATTATAGTTGTGATTTTTTTTTACGATTTTTTTTCTCGTTTTTTTACTAAAATTTTCCATTTTTTGTTGTATAATAAAAATTTACGTAAAATTTCGTATTTTTTTTTTCAATTTTCATTTTAATTTTCTGAAAAAAAGAGAAAAATTGTAATTTTTTCAATTTTTTTTTGTCCCTTTTTATATTTGCTTAAATTTACTTTTTTTTACTTAGTTTAACGTAATTTTACGTAAAATCGCGTAAAATTTCGTAAAAACAGTTTATCATCAGTTTAGCAGTACTGTATGCACCTTTTTTATTAAAATAGAAATAAAAAAATGAAAAATCCATTTTATTGTCAGACCATCAAGCCATATACGATTTCAATTTAGCTGTTAGTCGTCTGTGCGGATAAAATGCTTTCGCAAAATCAAGCAGAATCACATCAACAGGAACACTTTTGTCTAGACTCATTGAGATGAAATCTAGAGTTTCCAGAAGATTTGGTGTACATTAAAAACTTGGTAAATTTTTAAAAAAGTAATTAAAAAAATTTAAAATTTCAATTGTTTGTAATTGAGCTAAATCTGAAAAAACAGTGATCAAAAAATTAATATGCAACCAAAAGAGGAGATTTATAAAAAGAATGGATGGAAAACTTCGGAATAATAAGAGTCTTTAAAGAAAATTCTCAGATCATACTCGAACAATAAGAAAACAGATAAGTGCACATAAATAAGCAAAATTTTCAATTTTTTTTTTCAATTTCAAATCATTTAAACAGATAATTTTAAAAAGGAAAACAAAATAAATCAATTGTTTGGATTTCGAAGTACAACAATTCTGAAGTTTTTTAAGTCCTTATTCACTACTGGTCGGATTATTAATAATTGCATTATAGTTGTGTTTATTTTTACGATTTTTTTTGAAAAATAATGACATTAACTGGGTTTGATAGAAAAAAATTCTAAGCTGTTTAATTTATTATATTTAAATAGGGAAAATCTCTTCCAAAGTCACCAGATTTGAATCCTATCGAAATGATTTGCAATGAATTGAAAGAATTTGTGAGAAAGAGAAATATTCAAAATGATGAGGAAGCAGTTGAGGCAATTTTAGAGTTTCAAAGAAAACTTACTCCAGCTAAATGCCAAGCATACATTAATAATTTAAAAAAGGTATTTTTTTTTCAAAAAAGATAATAATAATAAAGGTAATAAAAACCGTGATAAAAAAATGTAGATTGAACAAACTGCTAGGTCAAACAATGTCTTTGAAAAGCATTTTTTCATTAAATAAAATTAATTTACAAAATTTTACCATTTTTTACAAGAAAAAAAGTCAAAATTTACGTAAATTTTCGCTAATTTTCTTTTTGTCAAAAAAAGCAATAGTAGTAGTAGTAGTAGTAGTAGTAGTAGTTAAACTGCAGTATAGATATTTCTATCTATACCAACGCACTGAGGCGTTTAGCCTTATCTAGTGTAAGGCTTTGGCAGTCTTTGCTTCTCACTAATCCAAACACTTCTTTGTCAATTATTGCTTTGAAACTGTTGATTGTTTTCGCATTAATCGCATTTTTTGTCAAACTATTCCAATCCTTTGCCAAACGGTTTGTTAAAAAATTATATCTTGATGAACCTCTGCGATTTATTTCACGGACAAGTCGTTTGTCATGTGGTCTTCTTAGGTTTATAGTGCTGTTTTTAGTGTAGTTGATACCATTCATTAGAGATACTTTTTCTAGAACATTAACTATTTTATACATTTGAATTAAATCACCTCTCAGGCGACGATTTTCAAGGCTCATAGGATTTAAGTCTTTCAACCTCTCTTCATACGGTTTTACTCTGGTAAAATCTACAAGCTTTTTTGCTCTTCTTTGAACTCTTTCTATGATCTTAACATCTGTCTTTAAATATGGGCGCCACATACTCACTGCATACTCTAAGTGTGGTCTAACAAGTGAAGTATAAAGGAGTCTCAGTGTTTCCTGGCCAAGACTCTTGAAACAATTCTTTATTTGACCCAATGTTCTATTCGCTTTCATAGCTGCGACTGTGCACTGCTTGTTCCACTTAAGATCACTTGTTACAAACACCCCCAGGTCCTTTTCCTCAGTAATCTCTTCTAAAACGTGAGTAATTTTTGAATTTGACATTGAATATTCCCCTTTCTCTTTCCTCTTCCCGATATACATAGCTTTACACTTTTTTAAGTTTAAATCAGTTGACCAGATATCAGTCCATTCCATTAGAAGGTCTAGATCAGCCTGAAGTTCTAATGATAGAATCTGTGAAATTTTTTTGTTGAGTGAAAATTTACCAAAATTTACAAAAATTCGGCCATTTTTTGGCCAAAGTAAAATAAAGTAAATTTACGAAAATTTACGTAAAATATAAATTTGAAGAAAAAAAGTATTAAATTTATTATTTTAAATTTTTCGAGGATAAAATAAATCAAAATTTGGTGAATTTTATTTTACTCTTTTCTTTATGAAATAAAACATAAGCTAAATGAGTTAGTGATTTATCAGTAAAAATAGAAAATTTATCTGTTTTCCTACCTTTTAAACCATCTTTAACCTGTTGACCTACTCAGAATAAGAAGAAATCAGAGAATAATGTACATACATGATTAAATTCAATAATTAAACAAAGCTTTTAATCCTTAAACATTTTATTAATTGATTTTAAATAAAAATTTTTCAAAAAAAAAAAATAATAAAAAATAAAAAAGACCAAATTTCTATACCATCATATATAAATTTGAAAAAGTTAAAATCGTTTTTTTATTATTGAATAATTTAATATCTCATTTATCTTTAACATTTTTAATTCTCTTGTCCATTACCAAGACCACTCGAGTACGTACTAATAGAAATGGGACTATTGCTTGTTGTCACCCCTAAATTAAATTTACTCAGCCTATTGTTTGCTTTATTTTGACCGATTGAAATGTTGTATTTGTCAAAGCATTCTTTGTCAAATTTTTCTAGATGCTCGCTCTGCTCGTCCTTTAATCTTTCCAATCTGGCTTGAGAGTTTTTTTCAAAGTCCTCGCATTCAGTCAGAATCCTTAGGTCCAGATCTTTGAATCTTTGCTTTCGTTCAGCTTCAAGTTGTTCATTCTCCCGTAAAAATGTCTCGGCTTGTTGTTGCTTACGGTTTGCATGAGATTGGTACAGCAACCTCATCTGCTTTTCCAAGTCTTCATTTAATTGATCTTGCTCCATTTGCTGAGTACTGTTTAGTTTAAAATTTTGCTGCTGATAAACAGCTTCCACATTTGTTTTATAGTGCTCGTAGAGAAGGCTAAATTTTCTATTTTGCTCTTCTTTTATTTGTTCCAGCTTTTCTTTCACCTGATCCTTAGGCGTCTTGGCCATTATTTCTTCAACATAAGTTTTGTATTGCTTGTTTTGAGTGTTATATTGGTGTTTGTACAATTTGCGTATATTTGCTTGTTGTTGCTTTATTTTTCAAATAGATAATTAATTTTTATTAGACAAAATTTTAGTTTAGTTTGAGAAAAACTAAGAGAAAATTGTTTTAATTACTTAAAAAATGGAGATGGTGATATACTTTGCTTGAAAATTAAAAGATTACGATTAAATAAATTTATTTTTGACATTAATTTTTTTTTTTTTTTGATTCCGAGAATTTTTTTGAAACTTAAAATTATTTTCAGGCAAAATTAATTTAAAAGTTTTTTTAAATCTAATGTTAATTTTAAAATTCAAGGTAATTACACCAAAAGAAACTAAAAATTAGTGTAAAGTTTAGGGTTCTTTTGTCAAAATCTAAAAGTACTGCCACAAATATTTTTAGTTGTTCATAAAATAGCAATAAAAGTGTGTTTTTGAAGCAAAAAACAATCAAATTTTGAAGATTTTATTTTTATTTTTAATTTTTTAAGTCAGTATGTGTTAAAAAAATTTTGACTTAAAAATAAAAATAAAAATGCTTGTTAATTTAATTTAATTAATGTTTATATTACAAGAAATAAATGAAATTTTTAATACATTGATATCTTTTAATACTTCAAATCTTTAATACTTTGATCATTGATATTTTTTCGATTTTTTCTTTTATTTAAAAAATTTTTAAAATTAATTGAAATAAAGTGAAATAAACATGAAGAAAGAAATAAGGCTTGTTTGTCTTCTTAATATGAAAGTATTTTTTTATTTAGATCTTTTAATAATATATTAAATCGAGAGCCGATTAATTTAATGATTCAAATTACAGTAGCATTGTATTATGAACATCTCCATTTTGATGTGAGTTCAGCAACTTTTTGCATTCTGATCACAAAATTATTTCAGAACATTTAAAAATAAAAATTAATCAAAAATCATTTTAAAAATCGCTTAAAAAAATTGAAATTTTACTATAAAAAAATATAAAATTTTTCAGCGCAGTATTTAGAGATTTTTTGATCTAGAAAGTAAAGTTAGGCAGATTTTTAAAAGAATTATTCATGTAATGTTAATGCTTTTAAATTTTTTAGAACTAGTTAATCTTTTTCAATAAAAAAATTTAAATAAAATTAATCAGAATGTTTAATTAATGAAAAAACTTCATCTTGTCATTTAAATCTAATATGATGATGTCACTATAAAGTAATTAAACAGAGTTGTTTAAACACAAGTCTAAAGGCATTTCTCTAAAATGAGCTAATTCGAAACTAACTTTCAAAATCGGTCTTTTTTGTTCTTAATTTATTTTTTCTTTTAATTTTTTAATTTTTTCTCCTCCTTAAAGAAGGTTAATTCATCAAGAGATAAATCCAAGTCAATTCCAAGTCCGAAATTTATAATTAATTTTTTTTAAAGTCCAAGTCAAAGACTTTGACTCAAATTTTCTTTTCTTTATCTTTTTGACTTTGACTTTAGCCAGGGCACCACAATAGCTCTCTAGAACGGCAAAAAATTCATTTGACCGTGATCATGACTGCATGAAACGGTAAAAATTCAATTATTAATTTTGACTTAAAAATTAAATAAAACCCAACCATAAATAATCTATTTTTTCCACTAATTTAACAACGAAAAAGTAATATAAATTTTTTAAAAGACAAAATTATAAAATCAATTAAACAGCATTAAAAAAATTTTACTTGAAAACCATGAAATTTTTTATATAATATTTTTGAAATAATTTTGTGCTTAGACTCAGTAAATTTTTAAAATATTTGAATTAATCAATTATTTTACTATTGATGATAACATAGAATTGTACAATTAAAGATATAAAGTAGCCATAATGACTCTTTATTTTTATTTTAAATAAAAAGAAGTTTTAAAAAATTCTGTCTATTTAAAATAAAAACGTTTTAAAGTTTTAAAACATTTGAGCTTTAATATTTATTTCTTAAAGGTTAAAAAAACGAATCTACAAGTATTAAATATGTTTGTACATCATTTCAGATTAGGTATTGTTAAACTTTATCCTAAAGATCTTGATTAGCAAAAATTATATTTTCTTGGTAAATTCTTTTCAAAATTAAAAAAATTGTAAAAAAATTTTGATATGAAAATTTTTGTTAAAACTTAAATTAAGACATTTTCTATGAATTAAATGGTCAATGAGAATTATTTTAATTATTTTAGACAAAACAAAAACTGAAATTATATTATGTTGGTATTAATAAAGATTTTTGAAAAAAAGTAACAAATGTATAAAATTTTAGATAAATTTTTGTTCGAAATTATTAAAGTCTCCAGATTTTTTTAATTGTCCAAAATTTATTCTGTAAATTATATCAGCCGATAAATTCTAAAAATTCTGACATGTCATCTAATTTAAGTTTTCTGCAAATAATCTGCAATAAAATTTTCATAAACTTTGAATTGTTTTTGTATCTAAAATTCCTTTTTTATCACTTTATAAAAATTTATAAATAAACAACCTTTTCTTGATTTAAAAAAAAATTCTTTGTATATAAAAAATCTTTTTGACATTAGAATTAAACTGACCAAGATAAAACTGGGCATTGTGAGTTTTGGTACAAAAATCAAAAACAAAATATAAAAAGTGCCAAAGCTTAAGTTCTGAAGAACTAAAACATGTTCTGTAAATTGTAGCAGCTGATACATCCTTTGTACCACCAATATACTGATTCTGCAAAACTGTGCAAAATTCAGAACATTGTGAATTATAGTACAAAAAACAAAAACAAAACATAAAAACGCCAGATCTTTAATCTGGACCTACTAAAACATGTTCTGTAAATTGTAGCAACTAAAACATCGTTTGTACCACCACTTAAAGTTGAATTGGATTTTTAATATAATGTAGTATCCCAGATTTTGCAGATTTATTGCAGAATTTTGCAGAATCAGTATATTGGTGGTATAACGGATGTTTCAGCTGCTACAATTTACAGAACATGTTTTGGTCCTTCAGAACTTAAGCTTTGGAATTTTTAATATTTTGTTTTTGTTTTTTGTACAAAATTTCACAATGCCATATAACTGACCGAAACCAATTTTAGCTTTAAAAATTAAGAAATTAAAGAAATTAAATCAGAGTTATAAAACAACATTTTATTAAAACATTTATGAAACTGATAAATTTAACTTATTTTATTATGATTTAAAAACATAAATTTTTTTTTGTCTAAAATCATATTTTTTATTGAAAAAAAAAAGGTCAGACTTTAAAATTTATTCGTTGCTTAATGAGAAAAAAATGATTAAAGTTTGATAAAAAAAATTTAATTTTTTTAATACTAAAGTCTCAAAGTTGCGAACTTTATCAGACAAATGAAAGAATTAATTTGAGTAAAAGAGTTTATCTGGAATCATAATTTATAATAAAAATATATTAATTTGGTTTAAATAGCAGTCTAGAAGCAGTTTTAAAAAAATTTTCTTATATTTTTTTTCCATGGCATTATTTTAGTAAGTTCGGAAACAAAAAAATTTTGATTTAAATTTTTAAAAATTTTTATTTTGAAAATGTTCTGAAATGAGAATAGGTTAAAAAGAGTGAGTAGAAGCGTGATTTAGTCTAAAACTAATCTAACTTTAATTCTCCTAAATCTATGTGATCAAGCATATTTTTGTACGAAAAAAAGAATCCTTTAAAAAATTTTACCCGAATCATTTTCAAACAAAATTTCGACCAATTTAATATTTACATGAATTGAAAAGGTTAACTTTTAAATTTCAATTACCTTTAGGTTTCTTGGGTGCTGTTTTATTTCGTGTGAGTGCTTTTTTTTCAAGTCTCGGCGACGTCTTTCACAATAATTTTTATAATTTGTCATTTCCTCGCTCAACTCTTTTTCCATGTACTCTTGTTTCCGCTTTTGCATGATGCCAAGATGGCGCTGCTTGACCAAATAAAACGTGGTCAACTGATTGATCAACAGACCATGATTTTTGTTCAGACCTTGTTTTTGTTCAGCTATCTCGTGATTGAGCATGTCGAGCTCGCGCTTCTGGCTCATGAGCAAATGCTTTCGCTGAAGGAGACACAAGTCCTCGGTTGAGTTCATGTCCAGTTGTTTCTTTTTTCTGTCCTCCTTGATTTTGGCTTCCGAATGAAGACGCTCTTTGGCGAGCTTGAGTTTTTCGTCGCGTTCCTTCGAAGATAGATGTTTGGATGACAGTTCCTTCTTGGTATCCTCTTTGTTCCGCTTGTACTCGGCTTCCAGTTCATGTATGTAGCGCTTTAGCTCTTTGGCATTTGTCTCCTTGGCATTGCAGATAAACTTTTTCTCTTCGTTGGCTTTGTAGCGTTTTAGCTCGTCCATTTCTTTGGCCTGTCGACACCTCAGGCCGTCCAGGTCTTTAGTGAACTGGACCACTTCCTGATTGTATTCTTTTTCGGATTTTACTCGCAGCTCTTCGATCTCGCCTCGAAGTTTTGTCTCGAGTATTTTCAAAAGCTTGGCATGCTGACGTTTCAGATTCTGGAACTCGATCACGTCCTGGCATTCGCGATGAGATTGCTCTTCACTTACAATCGCCTGCGTGGTCTTGATTGTGGCAAAACCAAGCGGATGTGGTGGCTGTTGTGTGTTTTCTCCTGCTGCCATCTTTTCAAAATTAAATTTTTACTTTTTTTTTAAATATTTTTCAGATTAATTGATTTCAAAATTCATAACATGTCACTAGTTTTTAATTTAATCCAATTTTAATTAAAGTGCTGATACCTTGAATTCACCATATTTTTCGTAAATTACCAATAATTATTGTAAAATTCAGTGAAAAAAAAAATTCCAAAATTTCTCGAAAAAAACCGATTTTCATGAAAAAAATTTTTTTTTTTTGAATTTTTGAAAGGGTCTCCCTTTTTAACACAAAAAAATAACCATTCAACACAATTTCAAAACGCTCAGCACAAAATGATTTCTTCTCAACACAAAAATTAAAATTTGGAAAGAATACTTTTAGCCACAAAAATTAAAAATAAAATAAATGCATTCAACACAAAAATGGCTTGTTGGAAAAATTTTTAAAAAATTTATTCAAAATCTTATTTATTCAAGGACTGTTATAAAGTTGAGAGTTCTTTTCTTTAAGCTTCGGAATTTACTTTATTTACCTAACTTCCACTTAAAAATATTATTAAATAAAATTTAAAATTAAAAAAAAATTTATTTTATTATAAATATTTTTGTGTTGAAAAAAAATTTCCTTTAAGAATTATTTTCAAACACAATTTTTTTGTGTTAAATGTCTTTGTTTTTTGAATATAATTTTTTGGTGCTGAGAAGAAATCGAATTGTGTTGAATGTTTTTTTCATTTTGCGAATCAGAAATTGATTGTGCTGAAATAATATTCCCTTTTTGAAAAAGGAAAAAAATTTGATTGAATTTTTTGATAAAAATTGACGTAAATTTCGGTAAAATTTTTGTAAAAAAGGTAAAAATTCAACAAAAAAAGGAAAAATGGATTTTATGTTATTGTATTCTTTTTTTTTTAAAACAAATTATGAAAATTAATATTTTAATATGGCTCATAAAAATTTTTTTAGATTACCATATTATTATTATTATTATAAAAAAGCTACAGCAAGACTAGCTTGCGGAGGCGGCCTACATGAGAGGTCGCCTATGGTAGCTCGTTGCACATAATGAGAAAAAACACTGATAGAAATATACAATAAAAATTTTAGGGTTAAAAAAGTATATTAATTTTTACAAGAATAAAAAAACTGGAAATACATTCTAATAAGAAAAAGAAAGAATTATATTTAGTATACAATTGATATATAGTGTGAAAAAGTAAATATTTTACGGGAAATATGGTAAAATATCGTGAATTTACCAAAATTTACGTAAAATATGGAGAATTCAAGGTGTCGTAGAAGCACTGTAATTAATCTTAATTGTTTTTAATTAATTTGATTTAAATTTTTGTGATTTTTTTTTAAAGAATACATATTTGTATCCTTCAAATTAAAAAAATTATTTTTTTGGCCTAACTTGCTGACAATCTCACCTTTAACTACAGTACAAATTAAAACTTACTTGTACGCATTTTGTTCTTCTATTTTCCTCAACTCTTCCTTTCCCCACTGGAAGAGTTGAGGAAAAGAAATGTTCAAGTTAGTTTTAAATTAAACTGTATTATGAAATTTTTTTTAACTAAGACAAAAAGTGTTCATCACAAATTCATTAATTTTTAAACCAAAATTTTTTTAATTTAAATTTTGCAACATAAAAAAATTCAATTTTTCATTTAAAAAAATCAGTGTTGAAAATCGCATATTGTATTGGATTAAGTATTTAAATATTTTATTAAAAATTTAAAAGCATTTGTAAATAAAATTAAAGGTTCAAGATAATTGAATTTATATTCGAATAAAAAAATTCCTAATTTTAAATTGAACAAAAAATTATACTGATTTAAAATTCAATTAAATAAAATTTAAATGCTTTGATCTAGAATCCTCGAAGGTTGCAAAAAATATATGGATTACTTTTTCCAAAATTTTTAGATTTTGATACTTTGTTTTAATATTTTGACGATATCAAAAAAGTATAGCCTGCTTCTTTTCTCATTATTTTGTGAGTTAATATCTTGATTGATGATGCAAGATGCAGAAGCGTGAGAGTAGTTAGGTTCTAGGTGACTTTTTCATTCTATAGAAAATCTTCAATTACTTGCCTATTAGAAATTTTTGTTTAATAATAAAATAACTTTATAATCGCTCTGTAAAAAAATGTCTTTTATTGAAGAAATCCCTAATAAAACCAACTGCAACTCAAGCAATCATGGAAATAGGCATAATTAGTTGTGGAGAGTCTGAAACAGATTAGATAGCCGAGCAGCCATATACAAAAAAGAATAGATTGGAAAACGATGTAATAAAGAATAAACGCAGAAGACCAGTCTGATCGAAAAACACAAAAAAGTAAATTTAGTATTTTTTTTATCCTTTAAAAAATATATTTTGTTTTTATTTTTTTGTTCTACTTAGATTATTATTGTTATATTTTTATAAAAAAAAGAATAAATAAAATTCTAAAATCCGTATTTTAGTTTTTTTCTTGCAAAACATAAAAACAGGGAATAAAACAACACATAATTTGCTAAAAAGTCAAATTATTGTTTTGGCACAAAATTTTGGTGTTAAATTCATAAAATGTTAAAATTGAAAAATTTTGCTTCAAATTTTAAAGGTGAAAGAAAGTTAAAAAAAACAATAAATTTTTACCAACATGAAAAAATTGAAACTGTCACCTTTCTCTAAAATTAAAATTTTTTTTTAATTTAAAAAAAAATCATTGAAATTTAGCCTTAGCCAATAATTCGTGCAATAAGCGTTGGTAACAAAATGGCAAAAATTCTAATTATTTAATAGTTTTTAAAAAACTCAAAAATTTCTGCATCCCAAAAGAATATATTGAGCAGCATTGATGCTCTGAAAAATTAATTTAAATTAAAAAAATTTTAAATTGAATACAATACAAGATTTTTCAGTTTTACCATTTTTTGGCTGAAGCGGGTCTGGTCAAAAGTTTGAACACCTGATAACAAAATTTACTTCAAAAAAATCTACAGTAAAAAATATGGACACATGATCTTGAAATTGACTTTTAAAATTTTCATAGTCATTTTTTTGAACAAAAAAATATTTATTTTTTTTCTAAAAATTTCGAGTCAATTTTAAGACCACTTTTTTTATATATTTCATTTGATACAAATTTTTTTTATGATATTTTTTTTCAATTAAAAAAAAAATGGATTTAGATAAACTCCTCCAGATCGACCCTTTAAATCAGCTAAAAATGTTGATGAACATTGGAGTTTTGTACCCAGAAAGTCCATTTATTTTTGAATTGAAAAAAATTTTATAAAAAAAATTTGTACCAAATGAAATATGTAATAAAAGTGGTCTCAAAATATACTCAAAAATTAAAAAAAATAAAAATTTTTTTTTTGTTCATAAAATTGTATACGTAAACTTTAATAGTCAATTTCAAGATCATGTGTCCATATTTTTTACTGAAAATTTTTTTAAAGTAATTTTTTTGATCTGATGGTCAAACTTTTGACCAGAGTCAATTTTTTTTGGTTAATGTGGATCAAATTTAAAATTTATTGGGAGAAGATGGACATCTTTATTAATTTTTAAGAGGAAAAAAAAAATTAACCAGACACTTACTCTTCGTTTGAGTGAATCACCGAAATTTAAAAACTCTTGATTAGTTGATATATAGGAAATACGCCTCGAGTTGTTTAATAGACTTTGAGTTGATTTTTGATTTGAATTTTGTGACCCTATTCTAGATGAAAAAGAATTGTTTTCGATTTGATCTGAGTGAATGGAGGTATTGTGATTAATGGAACTGTTGGAAAGAAATTTGGAAGCTGAACTATTCGATTTGTTCGAATTAACAGTCGCGGTCCTCTGTCGAGAATAATTATTCAATGAATTTTTTGACGCGCTACCATTCTGATCCAAACTCATTTCCTGTGTACTTTGAACCAATTTTTTCACATCATTTGTCTGACTTGTCTGGTCCTCCATTAGAGAAGACTCATTTTCCTCGGTATCTATTTCGAAATTTTCGTAATCGTCCATGTGAGAACTAGTGTCGCCAATGTGGGAATTGTGCGAAGTCTCCGAACCATCATTTTTCAAGTTAAGCATACTACTGGCTCCGCTTTCGCTTCCCATTCTGTCAGTCGAGTTCAGCAAACTGCTGTCTCCACTAGCACCAGCCACACTGCTATTCGAACTTTCAGTCATGATGATTTTTTTCATTTTTCTATACTGTAAATTGTCCAGATCTCGGACTATGTCTTTGGTTTTTTTGATCAATTCAATCAATGCATCCCTATTGCTAAACTTGACTATAAATTCATTGTTGAGCAATTCGTTGGCCGCTGGACGATTTTGTGGACTCTTTTTCAGGCATAAATCTATGAATTTTTTGAATTCCGGACTCCATTGATTTGCTGGCTTTCCATCTGAGCCTGTCTGGGTCGAGAGACTTGGCGAGTCATTTTGGGCAATATGATACAATGCACTCATCGCGTTCATATTGTATAGCGGTGGTTTGCGTTCAGCTAATTCTATGCATGTGATTCCCAATGACCAAATGTCCACTTTGGTATCATACTGGCCTTCGTCCATTGCCAATATTACTTCAGGGGACATCCAATATGGTGTCTAGATAGATTAAATAATATAATTTTAAACTTTTAAAGACTGATAAATTTTAAGTATAGGGTCGAGTGGGCTCATTAAAAATTAAACAATAAAATGTTATGTTTTAAATACCGTAAACTCGTGACCATTACTCTTGGAACAATGTCAAAATTTGGGTTTATTCCATACAGAACTAATACCATCGAAACCATGTTATTAAATTTTTTTATTTTTTTTTAGAATAAACCTTGACGTCTGTCTTTAAACTAAGAGTAAGCGCAAAACTTTGATTTTATTCTTAGAATAATTTCGAATTTATTTTGCAATAAACTTAAAAAATTGTAGAGTTAAATTCGAAATTAAAAAAAATAAAAATTAAACTTTATTCTAATTTTTGTATTTATTCTAAGAGTAAAAATTAAAATTAAATTTAAAATTAAAAAATTCGATTTAATAGCCAAAAAAAACTGTATAATAACATTTATTTTTTATTTTGCCTTATAATTTTATCATTTTCGTCACGGGGTAAAACCAACCAAACCAAATCCCAAATTTCAATAGCTTCCAATATCGAAACTTGTTCAAATCAATTATCACCAAAGAAACGTGGTAGAAAAAGGCTACCTCGTGACGAAAATGATAGAATTATAAGGCAAAATAAAAAATAAATGTTATTATACAGTTTTTTTTGGCTATTAAATCGAATTTTTTAATTTTAAATTTAATTTTAATTTTTACTCTTAGAATAAATACAAAAATTAGAATAAAGTTTAATTTTTATTTTTTTTAATTTCGAATTTAACTCTACAATTTTTTAAGTTTATTGCAAAATAAATTCGAAATTATTCTAAGAATAAAATCAAAGTTTTGCGCTTACTCTTAGTTTAAAGTCAGACGTCAAGGCTTATTCTAAAAAAAAATAAAAAAATTTAATAACATGGTTTCGATGGTATTAATTCCGTATGGAATAAACCCAAATTTTGACATTGTTCCAAGAGTAATGGTCACGAGTTTACGGTAATTATCAAATAATTAATTTTTCTAAAAAAATTTTTTTTATTTCCAATTTATATTTTATTTAGTTTAAACGTTTTCAAATACCATATCAAAAAAATTTTTTATTGGTAAATCTTTAGAAAATATTTTTTAAAAGCATCAACTCTTTTAAATAAAATTTTTATATTTTTTTCAATTTTTTATCTTTTAAGCTAAATTTTTTTATTAATTAATAAAAAATATATAAAATTTGCAAAATGTTTCCCAAAATAACGCATTGAAAACAGAAATAACCGAGACAAATTACGCTTTATAGAATATGAATTTTTTTTAGTTATTTAGAAAATTTAAACTTTTAACATAAAAATAAAAAAATCATCATCATCTTTAAATCTTATATCAAACTACTTTACTGACAGAAATCAAGTTGTTAGAATGAAAGAAGTAAACCGTCTTTAATTGGCCTTGTCGTCCCTCAAGAATCTGTTTTGGGTCCCTTAATTTAATTTTTATAAATGATCTACCCATAAATTTAAAATTAAAATGCAAGTTGTTTTCTGATCATACAACCCTCTATTTTAGTTATTCAAATTTGGACAAACTTTTGTCAAAATTTTCAGAAGAATTAAAGGTTTTATCAATTTAGATAAAAAAATTTTTATGTTTGTGACGAACATATATTATAGAAGTTATATTACCGAAAAGCATCGTTGTTTTAAATCAAATAGTCAAAGTTGTTGACGAGTCTAAGATAGTGGTATAAATTTTGCCAAGCATATATCAACAGTTTGCACCCAAATAAATAGAAAAATTTTTTCAATTAAAAATCTTTTATGTAAAAACACAATTTTTTAAAACATTTATTCTTCCATACTGTGACTATGCGCTCACGCTCGAAATATATTTTCCAAAATCTCAGAACCTCTTTAATTTCTTTTATTCTGTCTTGTTTAAACTGTTTGAATTTGACTTTTCAAATTTTGAACATAACGATATAAATAACTTTCTTGAAAAATATGGATTAGTTGGGTTCCAACACAGATTTTTATCTAGACTCCTAACCTTTGGTTTTAAAATATTTAAACTGGACAATGGTCCTAGTTTATCAAAAGAAAGCTTAAATAAAATAAAATAAGAAACCTTAAATGCAATTTAAGAAATAAAAATAATTTAATTGTACCAAAAACAAAAAAAACAAATGAATTAATTTTTTATATAAAATATTTTGTTATTTTGTATTTTAATTATTCGTCTATTTTAACGAAACGTTGATCAGTCTATTCAATAGATAAGTGATTTGACGTTTGTGTTTTTACGTAAATTTACTTAGGTAAAATTTGGTAAAATTACTAAAATTTACGTAAAAAAGAGTAAAATTTGGTAAATTTTTTTTTATTAATTTAGAAGTTAATAAAAAAATTTTATTAGAAATTTTTCAAATATTTAAAAAAATTATGAAAAATTAGTCAATTTTTTTACGTAATTTTACGTAAAAACATAAATGTCAAAACACAACTGTAAAAATTCAACAAAATTTTCAAAACATATTGATATAATTTCAATCAAACATGAATATCAAAATTAAATCAAAATTAATTTTTTTTAAATGTTCAAATATATGTTTATTTGAATTCTGGTTAAATATTTGATTTCAACACCAGTTAGAACTAGATGCTAAAAACTATCAAAAAGTGGAATATTTTAGTCTAATTTACATTTAAAAATAGAAAAAAAAATAGAAAAACAAAAACTCACTTTCAATCGGAGAACAAGCTTAAATAAATGAATTTTTAGAAATATGGATGAAAAAAGTGGAAAATTTTTTATTCCTACTTTAAAAAAGCATACTCTAAGTCAATCTTTAAAAAGATAAAATAGACAATAATTATAATTAAGGTTTTATGAAGTTCAGTACAAAAGAACAGAACAAAGTGTAAAAAAAATAAATAACTTTTTTTCTAAAAGTTTAAAATTAATTCTGTAACTGTAAAAGTCTGTTAATGATGTGCAAAATCTCTGCAAAATGCACCACGCTCGATTTTATTGAAATTTAATTTCTGCTAAACTCTGCAAATTTAGCAGATATTGATATTTGATGCAACTCTGAATGTTGCACTAAGTTGCATTTACAGAATTAAGTTTAAACATTTAGAAAAAAAGTTATTCAATTTTTTTGCATTATTTTCTGTTCTTTTTATTTTTTTGTACTGAATTTCACAAAGCCTATAATTATAACATAATAACTGATTTTTGTTAATAAATAATTTAAAAAAAAAATAGGTAATAATTCTTATCAGTTATTTTATTAATTATAAAATTTTATGTATGAAGATATTTTCATAGAAAATAATCAGTTTTTAACCTAAAAAACTAAGAAAGTATCTAATATCTTCTGTTCAAAATTTGCCAGTTTTTTAAAAGAATATCATTTTGATTGTCAATATCTTAAAATAATTGATCAAAATTTTTTTTAATAAACCTTAGAATAGGAAATAATCAGGACCATTTTTATCTTTAACAAAATGTTAAACGATTTTTATAAAATTGAATACAATATAAAATGAATATTTTCTAAACTAGATTAATATTTTTAGCTAATTAAAATTCTATTCTATGGAACCCTTTTTTTCCTTTAAAATACACATATAAATTTAATGATGCTAATTTTTTTTTTAAATTAGCGAGGACTTGATAAAATTTAAACACAATTGATTTTTTTCCGTAAATTTTTCAATTTAAAAAAATAATTTTTATTTGTGTATCGAAGAAAAAAGTTTTTGCTTTCTTTTTTTTTGATATTTTAAAAATATGTACTAAATAATTTTGGTTGTGAAAAATTTGGCACAAAAAAACAGCTAAAATTAAAAATCCTGCAAGTGCAACATTTCTCAGCAAATGAAGGACTATCAGCCTTTTAACTTAGTGATTTTGGCACATTAGGGCGAATTTTAGTTTAAAAAACCATAAAATTTTCTAAATAAATTTACAAAAGAGCCTTAAATTATTTGCAGAGAATTTTTCTTTTAATTTTATAATAAAATATGGCCAAGGAAATAAGCTTGGTCTAGTGAGACAGATTTTTATGTTGATTTTTTGAATGGAAAAATATTAATTTGCTTAAGTGCCATATATATTAGGCATAATAATAATATTTTTTAGTATAGATTTATAATTAAAATTTTGTGCCAAGAAGAAATTTATCGGATTCAATTTAAAACAAAAATTAATTAATATTAATAGAGTCTGATGGAAACTATTGGACTCAAATTTAAATTAATACATCTGACTACAATTTATGATCTGGGGCTCTATAAAACTTGTTTAAATAAGTCCAAAATTAATTATTCATTTTTTAATATTTTTTTTCATAATTGTTAATAACTTATTTTCGATTTAACTATCAAGTTTTTATTGAAGCTGATCAGTCTCTAAAAATTTCGAAGCCAAAGACACTTAATTAATGTAGTTTAATTTTAAAAAATTAAGTTTAAAAAATTCAATTATTAGAAATTATTTTGTTGATATTTTTGTTAAGTTGGATAAAAGAAATGGAACAAAATTTACTTACACCAACAAAAGAGTTTGCGGGACTGACGAACGAAGCCGAGCCGAAATCGGCCAATTTGACAGTTCCATCGTCAGTTAAAAGAATGTTTCCGGCTTTAATGTCTCGATGAATGTAAGCTTTTGAGTGCAGGTAGTTCAATCCATCCAGACTGTCTCTCATAATGGTGGCAATTTCTCTTTCGGCAAGAGGCTTTTTGTGAACTTCGAGCAAGTCTGATGTAGAGCCGAGACAATACTCCATGACAAGCCATGCGTAATGATCCTTAACATAGCATCCCTTGTACGATACACAATGCGGATGCCTCAGTTCTTTGATAAACTTGAGCTCTTTCTGAATCTCAAGCCATTTCTTGAAATAAAATTAAAAATTTTTATTTAATTTTTTGAATAAAAAAAAAAAAAAATTTTATTAAATTAAAAAAAAAAAAATTAAATTTTTATTTTAAAAATTTTACTTCAGAAGACTGTTTGCCGCCGTAGTTCATCATTTTAATGGCGACCACTTCGTTTGTTTTTACATTTTTGGCATAGTAGACAGCGCCAAAGTTTCCATGGCCAATTTCAGTCAGCTCGATGAACAGCTTGGACGGATCATCGCGCTCAATTTGAACCACTATGTTCGGAGAGTTGGGTTGATTTTCCGCATTGCCAAGACCACCGCTTATGTGAAACGGCGTAGGCATATTTATTCGCTCTATTAAAAACAATCAAAAACAAATTTTGTATTTTTGTGCAACTAACGAGTAACAATTATAAATTGGCAATCAAAAACAAGGATTTCGTGGATTTTGTGGTCCAAAAGTATTTGTTGTTTAAATTGTTTAGTTCAACTTCTAGCTTTAATTCAATTTAATCTTTTTAAACATAGCTTTTTATTTACATTTTTTCATGGCTTTATTCTGTCAAATAAAAAAAAAAAGATGAATTTGGCTTTTTAGTTGCGGCATAGGCGCCCCAAAAGCTCTAGTCAAAAAGGTGAGCAAAACTTGGAAAGTAGACGATGACTAAATTTTTGGAAAATTTCTACATCGCTATTATGTTTTCAAATAGCTATAGAAAACTAAAAAATAAAAACGAATGCAAAATAAATTATTATAATAAAATAAATTTAAAAATTAATAATTTGAAATTTTAAAATACCGCTTTGGATAGATTTACAAGTATATTCATTAAAGAAATTGATGACTGCAAGTGCAATTTTGTACTTTTTTTTTTTTAATTTTTATTTTAAAAATTTTTTTTTTAATTAAACAAACCTCCCTCCCCCCCATTTACACTTTTTATCTTTTCTAAAATAATAATAAAAAATACAAAAAAAATGATAATTTTTTTTGCTTCAAGAGATATTATATAAATTTTTTGTTGTTGCCTGTAGACCAAGTTTTGGGATGCGCTCTAGACGCTAGTTGATAAATAAGTCTACTTAAGGCTACATTTTATGCATATCTTTTATATTTATCTACTCGAGTGGCCCAGTCTAAATAAACCCTAATAATACCTCATTAGCTCAATGCTGAACCTTTCTAGAATAAATACTTAACTTTTCTCTTAATAAAACATAGTTTATATATTTTACCTGTTTAATGGCTTAATAGAAAACAATATGGCACACAGAGATACTTTTAACTAACTCGTAAAAAATGACAAATGATCAACAAAATTTGTTTTCGTCTATTTTCAGACGATTAGTATTTTGAAAATTAGAAAAAAGGCCTATCAATTAATGAGAATAATTCAAATAAATTTATTTATTTATTTTTATATTTTAAAGCTAAGTTTACCTCTAGAAATAGAAGTTTTTGAATAGTTTTAATTATCGTTTGAAAAAAATTCAAAAATTTGACAAAAATTTTCTCACAAAATCACTTAGGTATTTTGAGACTTTTGCGCGAGCAGATTTTTCCGAATTTTTAATTTATGTGACAAAAATTGTTTTATTTTTGCCTTCTTTTTAAATAAAAAATTCTCTATTTTTTTGCAACAACAATTCGTGAAAAAAAAATAGAAACTTTATTTAGAAAAGCCATTAATGAAATAGGGTCTAATCTTCTTTTTTTGTTAAAAAAATAATATTTTATAATGAGTTCGAAAATCTCTCTTTCTCATTTGCACAAATTTCTTAAATAATCTTTTTTATCGTTCTTGTAAATGACTTACGATTTAAAAAAGATTTAAAAGAATTAAAAAAATTCAAACTCTTACTTTTTGAATGATATTTAAATAAAAATTCTTTTTTTCTTATGAAAATAAAATGTATGATTAAACAAAATTTATTATTTATTTGATTTATAAACTTCTCGAACTTGAAAATAGATATTAAAATTACTTAAGACAAATATTTTCATTTTGGTATAAAACTTTAAATAAAATCAAGGCATTTTCCTTTAAAATAATTTACTTTCTCTGCATTTTTTTTTTAAAACAAATCTTCGAGAAATTTAAAAATCTTTTTATAAATAAAGTTGAAACGCTTGCAAAAACAAAAAATTAAAAAAAAAAACAAATCTTTTTTATATCTAAAAAGCTAAATTTTGAGAGTCCAACCTATGGTTATTAAAATTTTTAAATAAACATTATCAACATTTAAGCGTGGAGTATTGATATGTTAAAAGATTAGTTTAAGACTCAAAGCTTTATAAAATAAAAACAAAAAATGAAATTAATGAAAATACAATACAAGTTAGATTGTTAAATAGTTTTGAAATCTTTTCTCCTCCCTCCCCTTAAAGGAAATAATATTTTTTTATATGATAATATGCCCAAAATTAAAAAAAAAAAGACAAAATAATTAAATCACAATCTCTACTCAATTTTATTTTAAAAAATATTTAAATTTTTAAAACTTTTTAAATTAAATGAACTGCTATTTAATCTTAAATATATTTGATTAATCTTTAAGCTTTAATTTTTTTGACAATGCTAAAATTATTAAAAATTAAAATTAAATTTAAATATTTAAAAATTTTAATTAATCACTAATTTTTTGTCAGTCTTATTCTGATTAATAAAAAAATAAAATCATGTGACAAGATGACTTGTTCAAAAAGTTAAACAAAATTATTTATGATCAGTTGTTAATATTAGCTAAAGAATGGATATCAGCTCCAAGAACTTGGCCGCATTGAAATACGCTTCTAACGATGAATCACTTTTGACACCTTCATTCGAAAATTTGATCAAATTTATTTTTGATTCCTTTTTAATTGATTTAAAAATTGGAAAACCGGTTCCTAAATTGGACACAAAAAATTTAGGTTTTAAAAAAAAATTTAGATTTTTCAAGAATTTAATTTTTTTCCTAATAGATAACATTGACATTCCAAAAGCTGAATTGAAGGAAATAACTGCTGCTTTCTACACGGTCATTGCAGAAATGGCCCGTCATAATCTTGACTCTAATTTAGTCAGGTAAATTCATAAAAATGTCTAATTCGGTATAATTTTCTGTTTCTTAAGCAACTTTTTAGAAGATATTGGATTTAGCAATGAAAAAATAGGCATTTTTACCCAATACTATCAAGTAGGCGTTTTTACCAAGGTTCCTCAATCTATTTAAGTTTTTTTTTTATAAATAAAAACATAATTTTTCCGTAGAAAAAATAAGTTTCATAGATTGGGGCACCTTAACTTAAAGATATATTTCTAAAATTTATATAGGAAAAGCTAGAAATAATTCGCCTATTTTTAGCAAGTTCAACTACGTCATTTCCTCATATAGTGGACGTAAATTGGCGATTAGACTATATAATCAAGGTAAATTTTTGAAATAAATTAATCTTAAATATTTTTGAGAATTAATAAATTTTAAATTAAGAGATAAAAATTTTTAAAATACGCAAAAAATAAAAATTTTTTCTTTTATTTATTTTTAATTTTTTTCATTTCAAAAAAAATTACTAATGGAAACTCAGATCAAAACAAAAAAATGTTCTTATATTGTTGAATATTAAGCTAATGATGCCGTATCGATAATTAAAATACAATTCCTGAAAATACACTAATTCAAATGTTTATTGTTTTTTTGTTTGATCGGAGATCCAGGAGGCTTCTTTGGCATCTTAACAGTGATTTATGAATCAAGATTTAGATATTAAGATAAAATTATCATTTTTTTTTTAATATAAATAGTAAATAGTTAAACTTATTAGAATTTAGTTTGTTCTTATTTTAAAAAGCTCTAAAAGTGGGTTATTTTTTAAGGAGAACAATCTTGAGCGCATAAATGAACCAGTTTATCTAATCGAGCTAAAAATAGAAGTAAAATTTTAAGAATTTTTTTGATAAATTGCAGTTTATTTCATTTTCTTTTTTAGAAACCGGGCGAAACAAATTTGAGTAAGATACAATTTTCTTGCACGGTCGAGCAACTTCAAGATTTGGTGTTCAAGTTGAAAGAAGCGTCTAAATCTGTAGAGAGATTGGCGCAGATTTAAATCAATTTTTTTATTAAAATAAATTTTTTTGATTTTTAATTTCAAAATAGTTATCTTCATTCTAATATCCAATTGATAATTGATGATTCTTGAGAATAATTAAATACAATTAATTTTGAATATCTAGAGATTTAAATCAATTCTAAAGTAATTAAACGTTCTTTTAAGTTAAACTATTGCAATTAAAATTTTTAAAGAAAATTGATCAAATTCATAGAAAAAAAGCTTATATAGCTTGGGGTTAAAAAAAATGAATAAAAATTTCTAATATTATTTTTATTTGTGTCCAGTAAATGGATTTATATTTGTATTGTATGATTTAGCCGTCAATGTAGAATACTATTAACATTTTTTATCTTTTAACGCATTTTTTTTTCTTTATTCTTTTATTTGAATTAAAAATTTTAAAAAAAGTGCATTTTATTTAAAGAATTTTTAAATTAGAAGACACATAAAATCTTTTGAAGATAACTTCAAGTGACATCTTAATAAAAATAACATTTATTTTACAAAATAAATTAATTAGCAATATCTATTAAAAAAATTAAACTCACATAACATAAAATAAATTGGAAAATAAAAAAATTATTAATACATTTATCTAACTCTTTTTTAAATAATGATTATGGAAGGAGAATCTACTATATCATAACTAATAAGTGAAACTATCTATTTAAGGTAAATAAAAATTTTTTTATTTTTATTTAATAAAATAATTTTAGGGATTTACCCCTAGGACTATCCCGAACGGCTTATCGCCTTCTTTTCAGTCCTCATGTAACAAAAAAATAGAAAATTTAAAAATAGTAATAAGGTTATATAAAAAAATGATGTATACAAAAATTTTTATTTTAGTTAAATACAAATTAATGTCCATATGTTTACGTAAAATAAATAGAAAAATACAATTTTGGCCAAATCAAAATCAATTTAAGCTAAATAAAAATCGAATAAAGAATAAAAAAATTTAATTAATCAACAATTATTTCCTAACAAAATTTACTTTTTTTTCCCCTTGAGGCATTTAGAATTTCACAAAATGTTGCTTTTTTTGCAAGTACAGTTCCTTTCACATTTACCAGTACAATTGCATTTTAAAAAACCCTGACCACCGGTTATCGAATTTAAATTTGATCAAAAATTGATCACCAAAATTTTTTTTTGATCACATGAAATTTTTTTTGTTGAAATCAAAAATTTTTTTCATTCTAGAAATTTAAAAATTTTTAAATTATGTTAATATTTAATGAAATAAAAAAAACAAAAAAAATTGCAACTCACCATAATAAAATATAAGTTTTGAAATATATATTATGATTTAAAAACCATAAAAGAAAAGGCAGTTTTTACAAAGAAATTGCTTTGGTTCCAGTAGAATCGTCCGATGCAGCTAAATTAACTGCAAAAAAAGCACCACAAATCGGGTAGAATGTAGCATTTGTGGTGAATTTATGTAAAGGGTGTTAAATTGCATATATCAAAAAAACACAAAAAATAATTTAAATTTTGTTTTATTTTATTTTTAAAATTGAGACCTAAATTTTTTTTTGAAAATTGGTAATAAAGTTTAATATATTTTGAAAAATTTCCTGATCACCAAAAAAAATTTATTTTTATTTTTTCATAAATTAGAGGCTTTTTTGATCACGAAATATGTGATCATTGATCACTGATTACATTTTGGACATGATACCTATGATCACATTTTTTGGTGAACACTTGATCACATTCTGGACATTATTTAGCTTAAATGGATAGTTTCACTTATTAGTTACGACATGTCCATTGAAAGATTGTTGCAGACGAAGTTAATATTTTGTACCCAAAATTTCTTTTTCTTAATTGTCAATGAAAAAATTAAAAGAAAGACTACAAACATCTCTAAATTTACCATATAACTTAAAAAGTTATCTTAAAAAATTTTATTTGTATTAAATAAATGAAGTGTTAATCAGGCGACTACGATAAGGGCACAAGCCTGTTGATTAACCTTGAAATTGAAAAGTTGAAATTTAATCACTAATATTTATTTATTAATTTAAAAAAAAAAGATTTTGATCTCTACAAACGTTTTATTTTCCAGAGTGGTCAAAGCAGTTTTAGCATTTTAATAAAAATTTTGATATAAAAGTAATAAATAACTGTGAAATTTTTTTTAATTTTTTTTTTTCGAATCAACCCACCAGGCTTTTAAGTATATAATTTTTTTTGGGCTATTAAGATAAATTTAAAAAATAAAGTTACATAAAATTTTAATTATTTTAGAAAAACGGATCGAAGGCGAAAAAAAATTTTTTAATATTTTTTTCAATTCAATTCATACTAAAATTTAAAACCTAAAATCCAGTCAATTTGATATGCCGCGCTTTCCAGTGTTAAGAAAAGTTTATATTTTAACAATTATTTATGAATTTCCTTAATATTCATTTGCACTTATATTATCTAATTTAAAATACTTAAATCGTAAGTATATGATTTGAAAATAATCTCTTTTAAATAATGCAACCTAATTCATAATAAACATGTGAGCTGTCCTTATATCTATGATTTTTTTAATACAAAATTTATTAATATTTTTCATTTTGTGATTTTTTTTTTATCACCCAAGAGGTGTTTTTTGAAATAAATAAAAAAAGTATAACAATTTTTAATAAAAGAGGTCTGATGAAAATTTATTTAGTAATTGATTGATAGACTTAATTGAAAAAATTTAAGGACTATGATCTGTACTAGATTCAAGATTTAATTTTAGGAGCTTTGAGGTCTTAGATAGAAGCAAATCTTTAAAATAATGAAATAACAGATCTGAAATTATAGATTTTAAAATACCGTAAACGCTTGCAGACTACTCCAGGGCTAAACCTCATTTTCCGGATTTATTCCACTGGAATAGTTCCCATCGACACCATGTTAAAACATTTTTTTTTAATTTTATGGAATTGTGATAGATTTTTTGATTTATTCTAAGATTAAAACCCAATATTGAGTTTTTTTCCTGGCTTATTTCTGAGTTTTTTTTTTTTTATTTTCAAAAACTCGAATATTAAATATCGAAATTAAATATTTTTTTTATTCTTTTCTAATTAATTCCAGTTTTTGAAAAAAAAAAAAAAAAACTCAGAAATAAGCCAGGAAAAAAACTCAATATTGGGTTTTAATCTTAGAATAAATCAAAAAATCTATCACAATTCCATAAAATTAAAAAAAAATGTTTTAACATGGTGTCGATGGGAACTATTCCAGTGGAATAAATCCGGAAAATGAGGTTTAGCCCTGGAGTAGTCTGCAAGCGTTTACGGTAAGATTGCTTTTTTTTGGTCTTATTTTGAGATTTAATATATCATTTTTAATTTTCCTTTAACTTATTTATCATTTTTTATTTTATTGTATTTTTTCTTATTTTATCTAATTTAACTTTATTTATTTTTTAATATTCTGAAGGAGCATTAGCTCGGTACAGATAAACAAATAAATAAATAAAAAAATAAAAATAGAAAAAAGAACGCATCTAATGACCATATCTTTTGGAACTCGGATTTCTATTGAGCAATTATCTAACATTGTTAAATTCAAAATGGTTGTCTTTTTTCAAAAATTTAAAAAAATAAATTTCAAAATTTTGAAAATTTTTAAATACTCAATTTATATTTCATAAAAAAATCCTTAAGTTTCGATTTCTCTGATTTTATTTAATCTTTTTTTATTTTTTCATTTTATTTAATTCTTGAAAAGTTAAAAAAACATAAAGACCATTCTATTCAATTCAAAACACGCTAAATGGGCGCTCAAAAAGGCCAAAAACATGTACCAACATAAAGGAAAATGGGCAAGCATATCTATCACTTATACCAGTTAAAATTTGGATATTTTCAACAGAAAAATTCTTTGGAAGCTATTTATTTTTTTAAAAACTTTAAGACTCTAAATTACCATAGTATCTTTTTTACATTTTTTAAAGTAAATTGATGTAGAATTAAAACTTGCCTTGAATTTATTATTTTATTTTAAAAAAAATTAAAATAACAGAATAAAAATAAGTTTATATTAAAATTATAATTATTTTAAGTTAATTAAAAAGACTCACTTTAATAATATTAGCATTGCATTCCAAAGTTTGAATCACCCATGAATATGGAATTCAAACCTAGTACATAAGTTGTTTCAAACAAATTTTGCATTTGATGGAAGAATGATCATTTCAAATTGATAAATAATCAAATTTATTTTATTTTTTGATACTTTTTTCTTTTAATTAATAAAATGGTTATAAATTCTAAAATTAATTAAAAAATAATTTTTTTCTTAATTGTTTATTGACTTTTATGTTTTCTTTCACATGATAGAAACTTTTTCTTTGAAATTACAATAAAATTATAAAAATTTTCAATGTCAATGAGACTTACCGGCCAAAAAGTCCGCAAAAGTATAATTTTATAGACAAAAAAAGAATTAATTCTATATTATCTCTAATCTTAGACTTTAATTAGCTACTTCAATGATATATACATTGTAGTCCCTCAAAAACAGTAAAAAATTACGAAAATAAACCTATCAGGGTAGATTTAAGATAGATTGAAAAGCGATCCAGAAGATTACCAAAATGAGATATCAGGGGATCGAAATTAGCGGACATAACTCTCACAGAAAAGCACTAAAGTCTTTACCATCTTGTCTGTTTAGGTTGAAAAAATATACGATTAATTTGAAAAAATTTTAAAAAAATTTCAAAAAAATTTCAAAAAAATTTCAAAAAAATTTTAAGAAAATTTTAAAAAATTTCAGAGTTTAGTTGATTTCAAGAATAAATCAACCAAAATTTTAAAAGAAATAAGTTCATTAAAGTAAATTCAATAAATTCACACAAACAATTATTTTATTAATCAGAGAACTTTTAAGAATGGATGCATGTACAAATTGGTTGAAAAAAATACTGAAAATCTTGGACAGTGATGGAGACCACGTGGATCTAAAAGACAAATGTGAATATTTCAAGCTGAGTTTTGAATTTGGAAAAAAAGGCTTTAACGTTATATAACCCGATACTTGACGAATTAACATAAATCTTTAAGACTTTAATTATAATTTAATTTAATTTAACTAATGTTTTATTTAATATTAAACACTTTCAAACATAAATATCTTACATTAATCTCAATCCTTCAAAAAACTTAAAAATTCTGTAATATTAAAAAAGACATCAGAAAAGATCAGATTATTTTCTTTAATTTATTATAACCCCCAATGTTTATTAAATAACCATCTTTTTTGTTTTATATTTTAAATAAAAAATAATGTTTTTAATTAAAATTCTTAATAGAAATTTAGATAAATATTTTTATGGAAATAATGTCTTAAAAAAATATTCAATTCACCAAATAACTCACTACTAAATTTTTCATATCAATTTTGATCTCTTAAACTTGATCAATTGATCTCCTTCTAACATAAAATTTTAATTCCGTTGGTTGAGTCCATTCTAAAAGTATTCATTTTCATAAACATTTAGGATGATGATCAAAAAAAACCTTATTACCAGTCTTCAAATTGAATTGAATACAAAATTTGATTTAATAGTCAATCAAAAGCATTTTTTGATTTCTCTAAAAAGAATGGATATGATTTTTTTGTTTTCAAGACAATAGGCATTTTATTTAAAAAAATTCATCTTTAAATTTTATCAATTTTTTTTATATAACCTCGTCTTAGGCGCGGTTATTGAAATTAATAATGACAATAAAATATTTTGAAAAGAATTTTACTATTTAATTAAAATTTTGATATCAAAAATACAAATTACTTGTAGTTTTTTTGATATTGAAAATTTATATTGATAAATGTGCATAAAAATCTTATTTATTTTGTTAATATTCATGGGCAATAATTTTTGATATTGAATCTTTAATTACCTTTTTAAAGTTATTCAAATTACATTTTTTTTAATTTAATTTTTCAATTTTTCAAGTATCAAATTATCTAAATTTAAATAAATTTCTTAAAAATCCATTTATTGCCATTTAAAAGAAAATTTAAATTTATTTTTTCTTTATTTTTTTTTGTGTGCAAAAAAGAAAAAAACTAATTCTTAAATTAATAATTTGTTTTGAATTAATGAAAAGTATTTTAAAAATGCTGTTAATTAGTGGAAAATTTGTTTAAATGAAGAGTCTGACGTGAGAAGATTCGTTTTAGGAATTAGATTTTTAGTTTTAAATTGGAAAATCTATAAAAAATTATTCGAAAATCAATATTCTAATTTAAGTAAGAAATAAAAATTTAATATCAAGTTAATGGAAAGATTTAAAACTAAAGATTTATAGCCATTAAAGAAAAAAATAAACAAAAGATAAAAATAAAAAAAGTATACAGTCGGTTTTATATTTTTTGTTTAACAGATTGAAAGAACTCATTTGCAAATATTAAATTCTAATTTTTAATTTTGACTTGATAATTTTTTAAACAAATTAAAAAAATATATGTTCTTTTAATTTTTTCAAGATTTCTAAAAAAATATTCAAGTCCGGAGAACGAAAAATCCTTAAAAAATGCTTTTTTAGGGCGTAATAAACAGGCGTTTTTTTGCGTGAAAACGTGAGTGCTATGGCACGCTAAAAAAATCTGAAAAAACGCAAGCAAAATTCAAAAATTATTTTTATTTAAAATTTATTATCTACCATATATTAACTAACAAAAATTTATTAGGAAAGATGTTTGTAATGGTAGACACGATGAAATCAAAATTTTTAACAGATTTATTTAAATATAAAAGATTAAAAGATTTTCTATCATAAAGACACCCATTACTACCGTTGTGATTTAGTAGCCTCCTTAAAAGACTACTACTAATGTTTAAATACCTTAAAAATTAAAATAAAAAATTCGAAAAGTCTATTTTTAAAGGCTACAAATTAATTTTTTATCTAAATAAATGATTCTAGTATCTAAAAAAAATAAAAAATAAGAAAAAAATTATAAAAGTATCTTATTTATTTTATTAATATATTATTTAATTATTATAATGTCAAAAAATAAAAAAACATTTGAAAATAATTGACCATAATCTGCTTGATAAACTGGAACTGGTATAAAAGTTTTTTTAGTTTTTTAATTTTAAATCTTTTTCTCCTAGAAGAAATTTTTTTCACAGAGAAGTAAATTCAGTTTTGTAGACTTTCACTAGTTTTATAGTAATTGCAAATTGATGTTTTTTAATGGATGTAATAATTAAGTATTAATTATTAATTAATTGATAAAATAAAAATAATAAATATTTGTTATTTTAAATAAAAAATAATAAATATTTGTTATTTTAAATAAAAAATAATTTTTATTCAAAATACAAAGATTAAACAAAAAATATTATAAAAAATTTTTTAATTACAAAAACGAAATTATTTTATTAATCGAGGCGTTTCGACCAGAATGGCCTTCTTCAGGATCTAAAATGACTAGTTTTTTAAGAAAAGTTGATTAAATACCCAATTTAAAAATAAAAAATTTGAGAAATAGAAAAAAATTGAAATTCTTCAACAAAAAATTACATAATATTTTAGAGAAACATTTAATAAAAAATTATTCTTTATAAAATATAATAACAAAAAATTTATTTTCAAAATTCAAATTTAAATTCAATATTTTATTTACATTATTATATCATGTGAGCTTTTACAGTTTATTAATAATATAATTAAGAAATTAATAAAAAAATTGATAAGTTTCTTTTGATTAATTTAACATCAAAATCAATATAAATTAATTAAATAAGATACAAAATAAAATCTAAAGATAATGGAATAAATTACATTATAAAGATATTTTTAGGGCTATATTTCTTTCTCGAGCTAATTTTTCTTTTTACAAGCAAAATTATTTTTTTATTTAAAAAATTTATTCACTTATATTCTTACTTTTTCACATAATTAAGGGTCCTGTATTTATTGATACGACATATCAATTAAATACTTTTATTTTACTCTATAAAATGATAAGAAATTTGACATATTTTAAATAAATAAAAATTAGAAATACAAAACTTAATTTTTAAAAAATCTGAAAATGATAACAGTTTCAAGTTCTTGTTCGATTCTGAGAAATACTGTAGAAAATTCAATAAATCAAAAAAAATGAGTGGCTTAAAAGTAGCTGTACTTGTAAATTCTGACTAAAAAACTTCTTTTGTAAACATGTCATAGCGGGGTCTAGTAGGCTAAATATCTCGTCAAGTAAAAATAGTTAAGATTTTGCAGTGAATCAAGATGCAAACCCAAAACCAGCAACTCTTGGAACTATTTCTCGTAATGAAAATTCAATGAACACAATTTCATCTAACCAAGCTTCTCAAACTGTTCAAGTAATGCATAATCAAAATGAAATTTGTCAACCTGCAAAAAAAAAAAGAGGAAGACCAAAAAAGAATTAATATTTTCTTTGTAAATTTATGATTCACATTTTTGTTCATTTTTGTTTTTTAAATAAACATACTTGAATAAATAAATATAAAAAAAAAAATTTAGAGTGTTTTTATTTGCTAATAAGAAAAAAAATTAGCTGAAAAAAAAATTAGCAGATGAAAAGAAATACTTCTCATATTTTTAATATTAAAAATAGATACTAAATTCATTTATTTAGATACGGTATTAAATAGCAGTCTATTTTTATATTAATATTTTATTTTAATTAATATGATAGAATAGAGATTATTAATTTATTGATTTAAGTTCTAATTTTTACAGTTTAAAGCTTACTAATTTTAACAAAGCATTTATTTTTTTTTGTTTTTTTGTGTAAATTTTGATTTTCTAGAAAGCATAAAAAAATTTAATTTTTTTTAAATCTTAAGCAAAAACGGAGATTAATTAAGTTTAAAAAAACCCGCGTTTTTTGTTTTATGGGAGTCTGCTGAATTTTTAAAGGCTTGAGCATATTTTTCTTTAATCAATACTTTGAAATTATCTTTATTGAAACTCTCAAAAATTTATTTAAAAAACTTTTATTAATTTATTTTAAAACAAATTATTCAAATAGCAATTTTTTAATCTAAAAATTAAAAGGCGACTTAATAGCCACGGTGAATTTTTTAACAAAACCATGTTGATTTTCGCATTTGAGTCAATAAAATTCAAATTTTGAATTTATCATAGTTTGGACTATTTTTATCACACGTTATGGCCAAGTGAAAGACAAAATGAAATTTACAAGCGGATCAAAATTGGCGGCTTGAACGCTGAATAAACAAAAAAGCTCATTTAAAATTCAAATTGTTTTTTGAAAGGCTAAGTCGTAGTGGAAAAAAGTGAGCTAGAAAAAATTTTGACATTTTGAAATCATTAGGCCTCACGGCAAAAGCTTCAAAGATTAAGTTAAATAATATCAAGAAAATTGATTGCATGTCAAGGGAGGATATGGCACTAATTATCAGCAATTACTTGAGCTAAAAAGCTATGATATGGCCAAATCTTAAAATATACTTTGACAATCATATCAAAATTAAATTTGTCAAATCACGTAATTTAGTTAAATTATTCTCACAAACAAACAAAATGCCATGTTGAAGAATTAACTTTATCTTGAGCTCAATTATGAGCTCAATTTAAAATCTGGGCTGTATCATGACAATAAGTTGACTTGGCATTTTTCGAACAAGTTTGTTTGTTAATACCTTCAGTTGAATTATTGTTAAAAAATTCAAATTTTGCAACTTGATTAATTTACATTGGAAAGCTATTTATTTTTTTTAGTTCACAAGCAAATAAATTCATCTAGTCTAACTTAAAAACAATTAATCATAAATTAAACTGACAACTTTGTTTTATAAAGTAATCGACGCACAAAAGTTTAAATATTCAAATTTATCTTTAAATGGTTTTTTGTTATTTGACAAAAAAAGTCGAAAATTATTTTTCAGAGTCAAACATGAAATTATGAGCATTAATCAATTGAAAATTTAAATTTATAAATTAAAACTGGATCTATTTCTGAAGCTAACAATCTTGAAAATAAAATTTTTTACTATCAGAAAAAAAAAATTAAAAATGCTTTATTTATTTTTTATTTTTATTCATATTGAAAAATATTCTAATTAAAAATACTTTAATCTAATCAATAAAAAAAATAAAAACATTTTCCCGCAATATTTCGAAGAAAAATAGTTTTTCAATTTCTTTAGTTCATTTAAGAAAATAAATTTAATTTGATTTTATTTTTAATTTCCATTAATAAAAATTAAAAAAAATTTATATTATTTAAAATTTTTTATTTAAACAAAGCTAAGCAAAACATTTGTGTTTGATCATTTAAAAAAAATTCCTGGTTTTCAAAGATCAAATCAAAGACCAACAATTCGACTTTTTATTAATTAAAATAAATCTGAATTTTAAAAATAAAAGTTTTACATTGATATTTAAGAAAAAAGTTAAGAAAAGTCAGACAATTGCTGAAACTAAATCTGTTCTTAGCTAAAAAGTAAAGCGACAACAAAATTGTCAAAAATGCAAAATAATTAAAGAGAGAACAAGATATTTTTGATAAATTTTTTTCTAGATCAAATTTGTCAAAATTTAATCACAGCGGCATTCTAATCAAAAAAATAAATGAAGATGGTCTAATTTTTTTCCATTTTGTTTTTTTTTGGTCTTCGTTACCACTGGAAAACCCGAGTTCTGGCAATTTAAAAAAAATGTCTTAAACAATAATTGAGTGAAAATTTTGAAGATTTTTAAAAAATCATTTTTAGAATCAAAAAATATTTTAGCACTCTATGTTTGAAAATAACAAGGATTTAAAGTATTAAAGTTAGAATTATAATATCGATAATTTTTTGCAAATTTCTTTTTCAGACATTAATTATTTTATTTGTTTTATTATGAGAATGTTATTTACCCTATTAATCATTTTACCCTATTCAATTTATTAAAATCAAAAATCAAATTTTATATCAATTCGGAGCTTTTTTATAAGCAAATATTTTCTTTAAAAAATAGGCATTTTTTTAATTTAATTTAGTTGATAAAATAAAATATTTTTCAGTACTCAAAAAAAATCAAAATTATTATTATTATATTTAAATGCTTAAATAAATAATCCAAAAATTGATGTTAAATTTAAATCTTTATTTAAAATAGAAAAGTCCAATTTAGTTAAAATTTATATTCAATTTTTTTTTATTTAAATGATAGAAAAAAATGGTTTTATAGCAACAAAATAAATAAATTCCAACAGAAAAAATAATAAAAAAATGAAAAAAAAAAAAGCAAAAAAACTCAATTTGCATCTTCAGGAGAAATAGACGATCTGGTCGAGACCGATGAGTTGATGTCTATGTTGGGCGACTGGACTGGTTCGATGGGCGAAGATCTTTCGGCGCACGATCCACTCGGCGATGGTGACCTTGAATTTTTGTGCACAATTTTTGGACAAAAGACAAAGCCGTGCGTCTCATTTTTGGCATAAGGGTGGTACCTCATGGCGGCCAATTTTTGATTCAATTGAGCACTCGAAAAGTTAGCTGCCTGATTGAACGAGCTAGGCGGACCGCCACCACAGCCTTCGCCCTGTTCGCTCACCATTCTCTGTATGAACTCGATCGGTTTGTTGTAATAAAGAGCCATGTATTTGGCCAAATAATTTGGCTGATTGATTGTGTTGTTGGACTGAGTGTAGACAGATTTGTAGGCGGCCGCAATCGCTGCCATTTGCTCGGACTGAAAAAATGAGAGACCATTTTGGGCATGAGTTTGGCTCGCTGGTGCATTCATTTGGTAGCTGTTCAAGTAGCTAGCAGGGGCCATTTGCTTGCCGGCGGCGGCCAGTGCCGTAGCTGCGGCTATGATCGACGCCATCGGTGACAAATCACCCAACATTTTTTGATTTGTTTTACAATAGCCACCATCTAGATATAAAAAAAAATTAAAAAAAAAATTTATTTTATTCTTGAAAAATGACTCTGAAAAATTGATTTTTCATGAAAAAAATTTTTTTTTTGGTATCAAAAAAATTCACTAGTTATAAATTGATGCTTCTTTATTAGGTGCTGAAGAAATTGAAAATTAAATTTATTTTTTTTGTCGGATACCTAAGTCTGGTAGGAATAAATTGAAAAAAATTTTTTTTAAATAAAAATGTTGTCAAGCCTAGACAAATAGTATCCTTTTTAATCCTTTAGATTAAAAGTAATCTAAATGACATGAATGTGAAATTTTATTTTATTCAGTCTAAAAAACGAGTAAATTGTTTCAAAATAAATAAAAGATTATTTCAAAGGTTGTTTTTTTGACGAAAAATCATGCATACAATTTTTCAATTTAATTTGTAAATTTTTACTAAATTTCGAATTTAGCTGATAAATCAATGAATTAGCCAAAAGACAGTGATAAAAAAATGAAAGAATCAGAATGGGTTAAATGATAGGTCAATTTTTTCCTAGCTAATTTTTTATTTGCCTCAATAGCAAATCAAGCTTGGAATAGATTTATATAATAAATATTTTATCCATTAAATCGATGATTCGATCTCTATTTGACTATTGCTTTGTCATAATCAATTCTGGGTGAGAGAAAATTAAAAGCAAGATTTTGAAAATTAATCTTTTAAAATTTTTTAAATAAAACTAAATCTTGAAATTTCTGTCACAGGGCTGAAAAGAAGGTCTAAGCCATGGGAAATGCCCAAAATTATATTTTAAATAAAATTTCATCCATTAGATTTTCATAAAACTAGTTAAAAGTGACAAAATAGAAAGAAAAAAAGTACCATTTGAAAATGTGCTGTTCGAAGACTGGGCCGGAGCTCCGTTCTCTTTGATCATTTGTTCGATGCTCTCTCGTTCCAAGTCGGACAGTCTTGATGAGTCTCTGAAGCCCTTGGCAAATGGATTTGAGTCTATTTTCAGCTTGGTGATCTGTGAGAAGAAGAACAAAAATTATTTTTTTTCTATTTGAAAATTTTTATTATTGTTCAGTACCAGTTGATTTTGGTATGCTGTCACAGCTATGAAGCTGGTCTCCGGAAAAACGAACGTTTTGTACTCAAAAGCGTCCAGGTCCGCGCTCACATGCAGCTTGACACTGCTCTGCTCAGGCCTTTTGATCAAGTGAACCCGTGGCTGATACTTGTGCATCGAATTGAGAACAATCTGGGATATAAAAAAAATTTATTATTTCAGAAATTTATCAAAAAAATTTTTTTTTTCTAAAATTAATCAAAAAGAATAAAATAAAAATTTTTTTTTTTTTTTCAAAAATTTTTTTTCTAAATTTAATCAAAAAGAATAAATTTAAAATTTTTTTTTTTTTTTCAAAATTTTTTTTTCCTAAAATTAGTCAAAAAGAATAAATTTTAAAAAAAATTTTTTTTTTTTTTAAAAATTTTTTTCTAAAATTAATCTAAAATAATAAATTATAAAAAAAATTACATGTCCACACTTGTCCATTTCGTTGTTGGTGAGCTTTACCTTTTCAAAAGACACAATTTGCTTGTAGAGAGAGTCGCCAGTGAACGGGCCATCTGGATGTACAAAGAGTCTGGATTGGACCGGGGGGTCGGCCTTGCCAGCGACCAGCCACGACGACCTGTGATAGGCGTACCGGTAGCGCTTGCTGTCAGTGGGCACAATGTCCATGGCGATCAAGTACTTTTGGTTCAGCTTGGCATTGCCGAACGAGACCCTGAGAGGCGGGAACATTCTGCGTCCCGATTTGGTGATTATCATCTCGGTGCCGAGCTGGTGAAATTTTTTCCACAAGTCGTCGGTCTCCAGAAAGCACTCGATGGCGTTTAGCTCCTGGTCGCCCTTGCATACCTCGGTCTCGGCCTTTGTTATCGAATTGGGCTCCGAGTCCTCCAGCTGGGACTGGTTGGACTTGGCCGGCCTGGCCTTGACCGCCCGCTCGTCCTCGTCCTGCAGCTTGCGTTTCTTGCGCAAGCTCGGCGACGACCTCTCCTCAACTACTGTTCAATAGATATAGCATGCCGCTGGCAAGACAAAATTTAAGGCAGCTTACTTGAAATGGGCGACGCGCAGTCATGTGGCGCCAAGTTTGTCCGATTGGACTCGGCCACGCTGAACGACGAGTCCGACGAGGAACAGTTGGTGTCGTAGTGTTGGTCAGCTGACCGCTTTTTGTCTCCGATGAGATTTTCAATGAAAAAGGCAGAGGCTTTTTCGGACAAAATCATTTCTAAATTGAACACAGATAGAACAAATAAAATTTGGCAACACAATGAATAGTTTTTATTTTTTGTTTAAGAGAGAAAAAAAAATAAGAGAGAGAGAGAGAAAAAAGTGCATTTGATTGGAGTGGTGGAGAAAAATAATTTTATTGGTTTGGATATTTTTTTCGAAAAAAAAAAAGTGAATTGAAAGGGTTTATTGTGATTGGATGTGTGTTGTGAGCTGGTGTAATTTGGAAGAGAGCGATTTACTCCAATTGCAATTTGTGTTTGTCGATTCACAACTCATCTGACTATTTGTTGGTATGTTTGGCTGAGTCGGCGGCGTTTCACTTAGAAAATTCACAAAACAGAGCTCTCTTCTTCATAAAAAACCAATTAGAAAAATTATTTTTATGGCAATATATTTAAAAGCGTAAGCCTTTGCGTTTAACAATTGTAATTGCACTATTTTCTAATGATTATTGTAAAATTATTTTCTAAATTTTTTTTTTTTTCTCCAAATTGCAATTAATTAATCAAACGTTTTTAAAAACAAAAGAAAATATTTTTAAACATGATTTTTAAGATGTTGTTGCTATCTCTGCAGCACACAAAAAGAAAAAAAAAAAAAGATTTTTATTTGCTTTGATTAATTGCTCTCTTGAAAGCGCCTACTTTTCATTTGACAAATTGGCAGTCGAATTTTATTTCCAACCATGAGATCACCCTTCCTCTATTCTACACTCTTTTCTGACTGCTAATCCCTTAATCGCGCATTTACACTAACGCTCTTCTAATTGCTTTCATACACCCAGCTCTAAGCCGAACACACACACTCGCTCAAATCACTGAGAAATTTTTGCTATTTGCAATATTCTTAAATTCCTCGACAACAGCCAATCCTTTAGCTCTCTCTCTCTATTCACTTGACTTTACTTGATTTCAAATTCACGAGTCACCTTTCCACTGATTCAAAAGACATAATTTTAAAACCTTTATCTTGAATAAACCTGTATATATTATCAACGTAGATACTGAAGGAGCATTAGCTCGGTACAGATAAACAAATAAATAAATACTACTTTTTTCACTAAACCAAAATGATACTTTTTTCGCTAGTGAAAAAAGTATACTTTTCAATGAGACTAAAAAAAGAATACTTTTTTCACTATTTATCAAAATTTAACACTAACATTAGTGAATAAATTATTCCAAGCTAAAGCTTCACGTAGCGAGAGCACATCCAAATATTTATAAGTCAATTGAGGTCTTGCAAATACAAGAGACAGCAACTTTTACCAAATGCAAACATGATCTTTTAAATAGACCGGCTCCTCCTAGGAAGAAGTTGGACGTTGGTAAGGATACTGAGCTGAAAATTTACAAAAAGATGCTAGACGAGAATAGTATTGACGTTGGTGTTTACATAAAGAATGTTATGCCATTGTTCAGCTTTGGAAACAAATTCAGATGAAAAAGAGCCTGAGCCAGATAGTGACAATGAGGATGAAGACTTAGTTGACAGTTCTGACGAAGAGGACGTAGTTTAGAATTTTTTTTTACTTAAAATAGACTTAGAGGATGTAACTTTATTTTTGCATTTATCAAAATATTAAATAAACACATCAATTATTCAATTTGTCTTTTTCTATTAGTGGAAATTTTATACTATTTTAGGGGACGCAAAAAAGATACTTTTTTCGCTAGTGAAAAAAGTAGTATGGACCATTATCAATTCTAAACCTACGACCATGTTTTAAAAAACAGTATCATACGTGTCTATTTTAGCTATTTATTTTTTTTCATTTTCTTTAAATTGCTGAAGGAACTATGCTCGGCAAACTTTACAATATATAATAATAATGTAAAACATGCATTTTCTTGTTTCCAATGAAAGAAAAAAATGGATAAATTTCTTTAATTTGAGCCACTTTTTTGGAGTTAAAAATTTTCAAATAAAAAAAAAACTTTTTGATGACCGAACTTTCTTTTATTTGAGCTTTTATGTGGTAACTACACAAAAAACTGATGGGATTTTTTTGTACACATAAAAAAAATTTAACTTAAATTTTAATAAATTTTTTTACAAATAATTATTTAATTGGAAAAAAAAATTTTCTAAAGTAATGACTGTTTGTTCACGCGAAAGGTATATTTTCAAAATCTTACTAAATTAATAAAAATTCTTTTATTAAATTTGACTTTTTGTATGATTTTCAAATTTCAATATTCAATTCAATTATTTCAATGTAAAATTTAAAAGCTGCTAAGCCTAATTCTCTTTGTCTACTTTTTTTTACACCTTTTGTTCATTCGGTCTCTTATTTTAGAAAATAAAAACATTTTACCCAAAATCAAAGTAAGCACCTCACACTTAGGATTCATCAAAAATGCTTTTTTAATGATATTTATCTTCAGCATTGCTTAAATTTAATTGAGCCTGTTTTTTGTACTACGCAGATTGAGGAGGTCTTGCTTTTGCAATCGAGCTTAGTAAAATTAGTCTGTGATCCGATTAAAATCAGAACAGAATTTAGTAAAATGGTAGCAAAATTTTTATTTGACTTTTCTCATGCACTTATTGAAAATTAATTCTAAGAATTAAATTAAATGGACTTTAACTTGGAACTTTTAAACAACTCTGATCAGCTTAATAATTTTGAATTATTATCTCTTAATATTTCTCTTAATTTTGCTCAATTTGTTATTTAAATAAATATTTAAAACCTTTATTTTTTTAAATTAAAACAAATTTGAGTTTCCCCAGTATTTGTCCGAATTGCTTTAGCCTTTGTTCTAACCCCCTTGTCATGAAAAAATTAAAAAAATTAATGGAACACAAAATGGATAATAATTTGAAAAACTAAAAAAAAAATAACATTTTAAATTTGTTTTTCTTTAGAAATTACTCAATCACTAATTTTTGTCTCATAAAAAAAAACTTTATTCTAACTTTGATCATTTTTTTTAAAAGATATTTTTTAATTCTTTTATTTTATTTATTTGTATTTTTTTAAGTACAGTACAATTTAAAACTAACTTTTTTCTTCGACTCTTCTTCAACTATTCCTTTCCTCGACTCGTAGGAAAGGAAAGGAAAGACCGAGGAAAGGAAGAGGAATAGTCGAGGAAAATAAACGTACAAGTTAGTTTTAAATTGTACTGTATGAACTAAAACCATTTGGCTGAAAGGAAAGATCTGAGATCCATTCCAAACTACCATGATATAACAATAATAAACAGTGAAATGGTAGAAGCAAAATTTTTATTTGACTTTTCTCATGCACTTATTGAAAATTAATTCTAAGAATTAAATTAAATGGACTTTAACTTGGAACTTTTAAA
This sequence comes from Brachionus plicatilis, assembly GCA_010279815.1. Classification (NCBI taxonomy): domain Eukaryota; kingdom Metazoa; phylum Rotifera; class Eurotatoria; order Ploima; family Brachionidae; genus Brachionus; species Brachionus plicatilis. The sequence continues at coordinate 3,166,080 of QEOQ01000226.1, forward strand.
CAACTCTGATCGACTTGATAATTTTGAAATGTTATCTTTTAATTTAACACATCGTCAAATGACGTAATTAGATTACCATAAAAGGGTTAAAATTTGCTGATATTTATCTTTTTTGCTCAATTTATTATTTAAATAAAAATTAAAAATTTTTTTTTTTACATTTTTTTAAAATAAATCCCCAGGATTTGCCCGAATAGTTCTAGCCTTTGTTTAAACCCTCTAGTCACGAAAAAATATCTAAAATTTATTTATAAATTCAAAGTAAAAACTGAATAAAAAAATATGAAAATTTTAAATTTAGACAAAAAATACGATTTTATAAATTACTGCCAATTTTCATTACACCCCATCACCGTTAGTCTAATCTTCATCAAAACAGTGAGTACCAGAGTTTAAATTGCACAAGCTCACTTAAGCTAAATTCTACGCTACACAAAAGCCTCTCATACTTGATTGATACCTTATTGCTTAAATCAATCAAATGATTAAGTCATCGTTTTTTAAAATTATAAATCACTTCTGAATTAAACTTCGAAAAAGTGCTTCTTTGTTAACAAAACTTTTCTCCCAAAAATGCCAACCTAAATTTACTAGAAAAAAATATATTTTTTTTAATATCTTTTAATACTGCACGACCAACCCTGGCTAATTTTTGTTGTTGGGCTTAGCTGTAAAATGGTCTGGATAATATCCTAATGATTCGTTCAGAAAAAAAAAAGAGTTCAAAGAAAATAAGAGGATTTTTTGCATCAGATAAATTCAAGTGAATTTTTTTTTTTCATTACAAATAAAATGCTGGATCCTGTGCGAACGGATTGGTGAGAGAGAACGCGTTCACATTTTCACATGTGTACTGCTTGCTATGTGAAACAAGTGTGTGACAACAAAGCTGCACGACAATTAACTTCTCAAATTGTTTGCCGTTCACCCTTATCCTAAATTAATTTGCCGTGACACAAATAAAAGCTAATTGCTTCTCATTTTGCGCCAAAATAAACTAATATCAAAGAAATTTTACTCTTTTGTAAGAACACCTTTTCTATCCATAAATTAATTTAACTATCTGTTTAAATTCTATTATCCGAAAAAGTTTACCTCTCATTTTATTTTTTGATTTAATTTTATTTGAATTTGTCTATGAACTTTAAAATGGGACTACATTTGAATCAAACGCTGCGCCTTCTCCACTTACAGCCATTGCAAGAGTCGTAAAAACGAACACTTGATCCGTGAATGTGTCAAGTGAGATTCGTTTACAATTTGCCAAACAAAAAAATGTTCAATTTACAGTGATTTATGGTGATGATGAATAATTAACATTCCGGTTGGAGAAATGCGCACATCCGAGCCATTTAGACAAATCTGGTGCTGTTAGCAGAAAGAGAGCTTAGTACCGGAACTTGGTGTTAGTATTGCCGAGAACATGTCTGTAAACAAATGGATTGATCAAAGCTGCGAGTGATCGTGCAAAATTAGAGAATTAAAATCTCAAGTGCCTAGAATAAAATTTATCTTCTTTTATTTTTCTTTTTTTTTTTTTTGTGTTTACTGTGCCGATGCAGTTATGATAAATTTCAAAAATTCCGTCTGTTTTTAAACAAAAAAAAAATTTTTTTTTTCCAACTCTGGTTTATTTTAAATATGTGCTGGTGTTTGACTCAAGTTGCTGATTTTCGGAATTTTACAATCCTGCCCAGCATCATTAAACTACTTAACAATAGTTTATTGACTTGAGTATTTGAAAAATCCGCAGATTTTTTTTGCTCATTAAATAGAACATAAAAATTTGCTAGCTTTTGTTTTGTTGTTGGTCAATTAAATAAAATTTTGTAATCAATTATTTTTTATTTTAAAAGTAAACTAGTGGACTTGGTTTTATCGATAATTTGAATCGTTGTTGCACAATAGTTTAGATCGAATCTGCCTCAGAAGGATTATTGCATTTTTTGTATTCAAATTAGATTGTACAGTATTGATAACATTTATTGATTCTTAAAAGGTGATAACTTATCTGCAAGAAATAGCTTCTATACTCAAACAGGTACAATTCAATAAGTATCACTAGTTTGTCATTCTGAAACAGAAAAACAAACAATAAATTTATCACCTTACAAGATCAAGATAAGACTTGAATTGAAAGAAAATTGTTGTGCCATTTGACCATGGGCTAATCGCTCCAATTTTCTAGTCCCATGCTAGTCAATTAGTTATCATCTGAAATAATCATCAAGTCAAACATTGTTTATTTTTATTTAGTTTTTTTTTATAAATATATTTTTTTAGCTTTTGATCTGATTATACAGATAAACAAATAAACGAATAAACTCCATTTTAATCTTTTCTAATTTCTAAACAAAAATCTTATTTCAACTAATAATTTTATTAAAAAAAATACAAAATAAATTCAAATATGTAATATTGTATTCTATTGTATTATACTATTATTTTTTTTTAAAGTCCTATAATTATTCAAAAGTTTCAAATCATGTCAAACATTAAATATATTTTTTTTAAATTTTTTTTTATCTTAATTATTTACTCTTCTTCAAATTATATCCTTCAACATTATTAACTTATTTTATATTATAGTATTTTGATCATTAGGCTGAAAGGAAGGACTAAGTTCCATTCCAACCTGCCTGGGTATTTCCCCAACTATATTTTTAATAAATAATTATAAATAAATAAACGAATAAAAGAAAAAATTCATTTTTGTTTTTATTTTTCTAGTTGACAAAAAATAATTGAATAATCAATTGGCTTAATTTATTTTGTTTGAATTACAAAATGTATATGTTATCGCAAAATTGTAAAACTCAGAAATCTATGGAATTAAGCTCATATACATTAGTAATTTGATAATAGCATCCATGGTAAATATAAAAGTATAAAAACAAGATTAACTTTCTAATTTAACTAAAAATCGAATAAAAAATTTTGTTCAGATTGGTTTATGTGGAAATTATAAAGCGGCAAGATTTTATTCAATTAATTTAATAATTTCAATAAATTCGAACATTAAATATATGATTTATTCTTTATTTTTCATAACGAGTCAAAATGACTCATATGGATGCTTCTAGTATAAAAATTGCAAGCATTTTTATAATTGAAAATTTAAATTTTTAGTGAAATAGAACCAATTTACAGGAGAGATTTGATAATGGGATCCATGGTAAATTTACGCAATTTTACGCAAAAATACGTAAATCTACGTAAAAAATGGTAAATTAACTAAATTTAACGTAAATGGAAGTAAAATTACCAATTTTTACTTAAAATTATGTAAAATCCAAAAATGTCAAACAATCTCAAATTTTGCTGTTCTTCATAAAATTTTGTGAATAATTACGATTTTGACTTCTGAATTTTTTTTTTTTCAATTTAATTTTTTACTTTTTTTTTTCGTAAAATTTGGTAAAATCCAAAATTTTACAGGGAAATTTTGGTAAAATATGTTAAAAAAACAAAAAAATTTGTAGCATAACACTTTTATTTATTGAGATTTTTTTAATGCAATTAATAGCCTGACCAATCATCATCCTTTTGAATAATAATCTCAATTACTTTTTTAACATATTAATTAATATGTCATAATAAAGAAGTATAACAAAGAATTTGGAATTTTGCTTTTATTAAGTGGTTAATATATTTCTTGTTTTTATCAAAGGTCAGAGTTTTTTGAAATTCAAAAATATATTTCAAAAAATCCTCTTCATTTCTTGGTTCTTTATCGATAATGAAATTTTTCATTTTAAGGCATTGTATCTCTATGGGTTTTAAATCTGGTGAAATTGGAGGTAATTTTATTTTAAAATAACCATGTTGAATAATTTTTAAAATATATCCAATTAATTTTGTTACGGGAGAGAAAATTTCGGCATAAATAAGACTAATGTTTAAGATCATTGTCTTGATGTAACTTAAAAGCTAAGTCAAATTTACCTGTTTCAAAAAGTAATAAATAGTCAGCTGATAAATCTCTATGCATTACAGAATCCATCATTGATTTAAAAGGCTTTGTTCAAATTATAACAGAACTTTAATATTTACGTATTATCCTGGTTGATAGGCCACAGGTTAAAAAAAAATAAGAAATTTTTGAATTTTAAATGAATAAAAAAGTTATGCCACTTATTTTAGTGTTTTTTAGATTTTCTTCTTTTTTAACATATTTTATCAAAATTTCCCTGTAAATATTTTGGCATTTTTGGATTTTAAATAATTTAACGTAAAAATTGGTAATTTTACTTCTATCAACGTAAAATTGTCAAAAGGTATTTATTGTACATTTTTACATTTTTGAGAGAAAAAATAAAAATCTCAAAATAATAAAACTTAAAAAAATTTTCATTAAGAAAAGTAATAATAAATTCGCAATTAATTTAAAAAGATTTTCAAAAAATTGGCGATGTGAAATTTTAGTACAAAAATTACAGTACAAAAAGTAAAAACGCTATAATTTATTTTCTAATTGTGCAAAAATGACTCTTTAAAATGTACAATATTGTACAAATTTTGTGCAACCGAATTCCAGGCTCTGCAAAAACTCTGCAATTTATTGCATTTTTTAATCAAATATTTTTTAATGGTGTGCATTTTACAGAAAATTGCAGAGTCTTTGCAGAGCCTGGAATTCGGTTGCACAAAATTTTTACAATATTGTACTTTTTATAGAGTCATTTTTGCACAGTTAGAAAATAAATTATAGCGTTTTTACTTTTTGTACTGTAATTTTTGTACTAAAATTTCACATTGCCAAAAATTGTCCTTGGTTTTTACATTTAAATTTTTCTAAAACTCCTTTTTAAGTAATTGCGAATTTATTATTACTTTTCTTGAATGAAAATTTTTTTAGATTCTCTGATTTGAGATTTTTTTTTTCTCAAAAATGTAAAAATGTAAAAATATAAAAATGTACAATAATTTTCATTTTGCCGTAAAATTTAGTTAATTCAAGTAAAAGTAAACTGTAAAGAATGGTAAGTTACCATTCTTTACAGTTCTTGTTTATGTAAAATTTACGTATTTTGCGTAAAATTACGTAATTTACCATGGATCCTATTATCAAATCACTATTGTAAGTAAATTTGTAAAAAATGAATAAAAAAAAGAAATCTGAAAAGTTGCTGAATTTTTTATTATTTTCCTAATTTACTAAAAATTCTAAGTAATATTTGTAAAGTGTTTTATTCATTTTTTACAAATTTACGTATATCAGCGTAATTCCATAGAATCTGGCATGGTAAAATAAATAAAAACTTTATTTTTTTTAAAATTTTATTTTATTTAACTTTACAGTGGCGTTCCTGATTTTGTAATTTACGATTATTTACGTAAAATATTGTAAATTTACGTAAATTTACAAAAGAATGAAATTGAATAAAATGAAATTGATTGAATTGCACTCTTAGCATTCAATTTCATTTCAATTTTTTGGAATTTTTTTTTACATAAATTCACGTAAAATCTGATAATTCACGTTTTTTTACTCTTGTAAATTTACGTAAATTTGCGTAAATTCACAATATTTTAAGTAAAATTTGCTAAATTTTAGGGTTGTTAATTGAACTGGATTTCAAATTTTTGAAGTTTTTGAGAAAACTTCAAGTTTATTTTTCAACACTTCGAAATTTTTTGACAAAGGAAAATTGAAATTGAAATATTAAATATGAAGTGAAATTTTAAAAATTTAAAGCCGGTAGAACTTAATACTTCGAAATTTTAAACTTGAATCAAAAGTTTTAAGTTTGAAATTAACAAGTTTAAAATTTAGACGTTTGAAATCTTGAGGTCTGAAATTTCTAATTTAAAAAAGTTCGATTCTGAAATTTTCAATTTTAAAAATTTCTTTTCTAGTTAAAATTGATAAATACAAAATAAATAAAAATATCTACATTTACAAAATTTAATAGATAATTTTGAAATTTTTGAAATGCTTTTTGATTTAGCAAATACGCCTCCTAGCTAAACGGGTTCAACACCGGTCTCAACAATGAAAAGGCGCAAAAAAATAGAACCAAGATGGTGGGTTTGGCAAAGCCAAAATTTTGTCAAAATAAATGAATCGTCTGTCAAGTGTAATATATGTCAACAAGTGATAACTATTTATAACAGTTCAACAACTGAGTTGGTTAAACATTTAGCCGAAAAACATAAAATTTCAAAATTATCACATGAAAATATTAGACCAAGTAAACTTTTTTGCTTAGATTTTTAGGAGATGGCGAATAAACCAGAAGAAAGTCCTAAAACAATTAAAGAGTACCTTGCACCGGCTCTGTATTATTTTAGCAGACTAAAAATTAGCTAATTCAATTTAGCAAATTAAAATTAGCAAAATTCATTTTAGCAATGTAATAAATTTAGCAATAAACCTAATTGAATTAAGAAAAAAAAATTAGCAAACAGATTAAGCTAAAATTAGCATGCTTATTTTAGCAAGTTTTTTTAGCAAAAAAAGTTTTTTACTTTTTTAATTATTTCAGATTAATTATATTGATTAGTCTAATTAAATCTTAAAAATGACAACCAATTGTTCAACTGACATTTATAGCCTAATCGAACAATTTGATGAGATCGATATTAACCAAATCGGTCAAGTTACGGCATCTCAAAGAGGTCAGCCGCAATTGTACTATGAGGGATACTTTTATAGAATTTCATGTCAGAGTTCGAGTAGATTTAACTGGCGATGTATCGAGACACAACTAAAATGCAAAGCAAAATGTTATACCGATGGTAATTTAATTGGTGAAAAATATTCAATTCATTTTAGTATACCTGACGATCGTACTCATAACCATGCGCCTAAATTGAGTCGTTTTGAAATCAAGGAAAAACGAAGAAAAATGAAAGAAGTGACTGTGGCATGTTCTAAAGTCATATCAAACGTGCCGCCGAGGCAAATCGTTGCCAGTGTGGTGAACGAAGTAAAATCGAAGGAGGCCGTTGCAAATATGCCTACTTATGAAGCCGATCGTCAAGCTATTAATAGGTTTAAAAAATCAACAAGACCTGATTATCCCCAAGAGCCAAAAAATCTTTCTGAAATACAATTGCCAGAATTTTTGATTTTTACTTTGGAAAAAGATGATTCGACTAATAAAAATTTTTTATTGCACGATTCAGGAGCAGATGATCCAAATAGATTTTTTATCTTTTCGACAAAAGAAAATTTAAAATTGTTAGAAAACAATAACTTATTTGCTGATGGCACATTTAGTATAGCGCCAACTTATTTTGAACAAGTCTATACAATTCATGGTTTAATTAATGGAAAATGTGTCCCGTTAGTTTATTGCTTGTTACCAAAAAAGAATGAGATTATTTATGTAAAATTCCTAGAAATCATCGCAGCTGAGCTAGAAAACCCTCCAAAGTCAGTGTCTTCCGATTTTGAACGTGCTTTTCTAAATGCAGTTGAACAAGTTTTCCCGAATATTATTTTATATGGGTGCTTTTTTCATTATAAGCAAGCAATTTGGCGGAAGATCCAGGAGTTCGGTTTAAGTGTGCCTTATTCCAAGTGCCCGCAACATCGAAAAGTTTTAAAATTGGCCCAAGTTTTAGCTTTTGTCCCCCCAGTTGATGTTAAATACTTGTTTAATAAAATAAAATCTGAACTTGACTCTAATTTAGAATTTTTCGAAAATGTATTAAAATTATTCAATTATATGGAAGAGACTTGGATTGGGTATGACACCACTAAGAAAGCTGGTAGAGGAAGAGGAGTGAAAGTTATAACAACTTATGTTGAACCTAGATTTAAAATTGAGTTGTGGAATGTTAACAGCCGAATTAATGATTGCCTACCGCGCACTAACAACTCTGTAGAGGCTTGGCATAATGCCTTTAGTAACATGCTCAGTAAGCACCCGTCCATTTATCCGCTGGTGGACAAATTTCGAGAAGAACAAAAAAAAACAGAAGATTTATTAGTAAAATTAGAAACCGGTATCCAATACAAACGGAAACCAGCTTATATTTTATTAGACGATAGAATTAAAGAAATACAAAAAAATTATTCTTTAGCTAATTTTGATAAGTACTATGATAGTTTGTCGCTAATTTTGGATTATTAGGTTTTTCTTTTTTTTTAAATTTGCTAAATTGTATAATTGCTAAATTGACTATTTTTCTTTTTGTTTATTGCTAATTTTAATAAAATTATTGCTATATTTGTGTTGCTAAATTTTTTTTATTACTTGCTAATTTAAATATTAAAAAATTTAATATTTACAATTTCATATTTTATAATTTTGGACTTTATAATTTTTAAATTTATTATTTCATTCTTCAAAATTTTAAACTTCGAAATTTTGAATCGAACCTATTTTTTTGTATTCGAAATTATTAAAAAAAAAATAAAAATAAATATTGAAACTCAATTTTTTCAAAACTAAATTTAATTTCAAGTAAGAATTTATTTCAATTTAAAATTTTAAAATTTCAAAGTTCTTAATTTTACCTGAAGTCGAAAAGTATGAAAAAATTTCGAAGTTTTGAAACTTCAATTAACAACCCTACTAAATTTGCTATTTATTACGTAAATTATCGTAAATTACTAAATCCGGAACACCACTGTACAAATTTACTTAAACTATACAAATTTTCTTGTAATTTACTCGAATTTCGATTAAATTAAAAAAATTAATTCAAAGGAACATATCAGTAAAAACGCCGGCCTCACAAGCTAGCTCATGCAAGTAAATTTACAAATTTACTGAGTAAATTTTTTGAATTCATTATTTTTTATATTTTTTTACAATTTTACGCATTGACACGTAATTCTATAAATTTACGTGATCCCAAAATTTACTTTTACCCATGAACTGTTGAATTAGCATTTAATTAGAAAAAGTGCTATGTTTAAAATATTTTTTTCTAACTAAAACAAAAAAATAAGATAAAATTGCAAGCATTTTCATATTTGAAATTAAACTTTTTAGTGAAATAGAACCAATTTTATTTTTAAAAGAAGTTCTTTTTTTAACTTTTAAATAATCAATTTACTGTGGTGTTCCGCATTTTGTATTTTAAACTTATTATGCGTCCATTTATTACGTAAAATTAAGAATAAATCATATATTTTATTTTCGAATTTATTTAAATTATTAAATTAATTGAATAAAAATAGTAAATTATTAAATTTAAGTCTTTTCTAAGGTCTTTTAAAATATCCATGGTCAATCACACTTTTTACAAATACTGTCTATTTTTTTTGTACAATGTAGACACACTTCTTTTTTACATTTTGAACAAAAATTTGTCGCTTTATAATTACCACATAAACCGCTAGTAATTTAGATGTTCTTTTCAGAACATTGTTGGGGGGATGAAATAAGTCAATTAATTAGTAAATTTTATTTTTTTATAAATTTTAAATATCATGGCTTTTAATTTTTAGGTTTATTAATTGTACAAAAAAGACAAAACAGTGCAGATAAATTTTTGATAAATAAAATAAGTGCCGTCAGAGTTTGAAAATCTTTTTAGTTTGAATTAGAACAGAGTCTTTTAGAAATAATGCTGAAAATCGGGCAAATTAAAGTTGAGATCAAGATCAAAAGATCAAAATAAAAAATGAAATTATTTTTTTGCTAAATAATTACTTCACATGTTAAATCAAGTTTATTTTCAAATAATTTTAAAATAACGCTTTTTATTGAAAAGTTCAAATTTTTTTGATTTTAATAAAAACTTTAAAAAACAAAAAAATTCAATGTTTTAAAATTTAAAATTTTTGTAAAGTGAAAAATAAAATTATTTTAGTACGAATGAATGAATGAATGAATATAAAATTTTTGAATTAACTTAGTCTGAATTATTTGAATTATTGATTTTTTTTGTTAAATAAATTAGAGGTCAATCATTTTGGTATTATTTTTGATAAAAAAACCTTTGTTACATATTATGTCTAGTATTTTTTAGTATTTAATTTTCTTAAACTACCAGAATCATTAGATTGATTGTGTTTTAAAATATTAAATGATCTTTTTGATCTTAAAATTTGATCTGAAACTTATAAAGAAAACTAAAATTTTTATCCTGAATGTAATTTAATTTAAAGGTTCTAAAATAAATGTCATTATTATTATTTATTTCATTTTGCGCCAATTCTGGCGATGTATAAAAATTAAAAATGTAAAATTTAAGACAGAAAATAATGATACAATTTTGTAAATAAAAATGAAAAGTTAAATTAGTTTCAATTAAAATAATAATTTATAGATTGAAAAGAAATGGTATATCGAAAAATTTATAAAATAAAAATATATTATTTTCTAGACAAAGAATAAAATAATCGATTCAAAGTTTGTTTAAGCTGATAAAGATAATAATAATAGTTTATAAAAAATAAATTGATGACTTAGTAAATGACATAAATGACTTTGAGAATAATGAAATATTAGTAAAAAGTTTAGGCAAAATTAAGCACGTAATTATTTTTATTTTTCAAAAAAAAATAAATAAAATTTTAATTCTTGGATTTTTTTTATATATTTTAAAATAAAAAATCTAAAAAGCTAGTTAAATTTAAAATTTTTCCTTGCAAAAACTCCAAACACAAAAATCTTTCAAAATTCTATCTAAATTCTAATTTAAATTTTTTTTTTTTTGAAATTATAATTTTTCTAAGGAAATGAAAGAGAAATAAATTATAGAGCTACTTAAATTCAAAAAGCGTAATATAAATAATACCCATTTTTTTATTAAAAAATACCATAAATTTAATAATACATCCATATATCAAATAAAAAATATTTGTTTTGATGATCTTATAATAAATTGATAAAAATATTATCAATTTTACTGATTATTATCAATTTTAGTGTTAAAGTCCAATTCAAAATAAAATTAAAAAAAAATATATTCGTGACCACAACTGTTTGTTTTAACTTTTTTCCACGTCTGGTCAATGTTATTAACAATTAAAAAAATATAAAAATACATTTATTTTTTATTTTTAAAATTCATTTAAAAAATCAAACATTTTACAAACCATAAAAATATGCAAGATTCAATATATGGTAACCTAGTCTAACCGGGTGACCATATTTTTTTTTATTGCTTATTTCTCACCCATTTTGTTCAAAAACTTCAAAAATAGTCACCCAATTTTCCCGAATTTTTTGAGTAACCCCTTTAGCTCCGCGGTTAATTATGTGAGGTCCAAAAGGGTTAAAGCAGTTAACCCGATTACACCTAAAATTGTATACAATTAGCCCAAAATTTAACCCCAAAAAAAGAATTTTAACCCTTTTAACCCATTTGACATTTAGGAAGAAAATTTTTTGAATTTTTTAATAAAATTATTTAATTCATTTAATTTACTTTATTCAAAACAGAAAAAAGGTGAGTTTTAACGAATTAAAAAAAAAGTAAAAGTTAATCTTTACAATCATCACATAAAAATTCTTTTTTTGTTTTTTTTTTAAATTCTTTTGACAAACAACTAAAACAAACCCAATTTGAGCACTTTTCACAAGATAACCATTTTGGCGTGTTTTCTTTCTCTTCAGTCATCTTTGTTTCACATGAGCTACACAATATTTCGGATTCTGATAAGTTATCATTTTAATCTGGTGTTAATTTGCTTTCAACAAGCTTTCGTGGTCGTCCTCTTCCTCTTCCAGTTCCTTTTTTAGCTATTTTGGCATTTTTGGCCTCTTCTTGTTCTTATTTTGCTTATTACTATTTACATCACTGATTGTGTATTTTAGATTTTATACAGTATAATATTTTTTTAGATTGAATTTCTTTTTTCTGTGACATTTTTAGCTTATTTTTAAACAATTTGCTTTTTTATGTTTGAAATAAAAACTCGGCTTTAAAAAAAAATTTTTTGAGAGTGAGAGAGAGAATATAATTTTACAATTTTTTAATTATTAAAAAATATCGTCACTGCATTTTTATAGTCTTATTCGGTTAAATGGGTTAAATAGAATCTTATTTGGACTAATTGGGTGATTTTTTTGACTAATAGGGTTAAATCTATTTAACCTTTTAAGCCCTAAAAACAACCCCATTAGATGAAGCCCTAAGGACATTTCCTAAAATTCTAAAAAAATTCTCTTAGATACTTTAGCATGTGCTGAATCTAACAAGCGAAATAGGTTAGAGCTTAAGTATTACCTAGGGCCTTAAAGCACCCTTCTCCCGAATCACTAATTCGAGGCTTTTTCACCTCATTAGGCGTAGTCGAACTTTAAGAGAAAAAAAAGCATATAACGATTTTTTTTAAAAATATTTCACACATATCATTCGATTTCTCTCTTCGAGTTCTACATATCAAGATATTTTTTTAGGTAGTAGCTTTAAAAATGAAGGAGATATAGGGGTTTTTCAAATTCGTTCACCCTATTAACCCATAACCCCTTTAGACTAGGTTACCATAAATATTCAAATTAAATTAATAAAAAAATTGTTTAAAAAACAAAAAAACATAAAGTATAAATTGTATTTTTTAATTATTTATGGGATTTTTGTTCATTTTTGATAAAAAATTTTTTTTAATTAATTTTGAAATAAAAAATTTTCATTGTTGCAAATACAATTGTGAAGTCTGGGCATCCATTGCTAAGTCGCTCAATACAAAAATGTAATAAAGTGTAAAACTTAAGACCGAAATTTAAAAAATTCAGCGGATCCTTGTCGACTACTATTGTCTACATTTGATCGATAATCATGATCATGTCTAAACTGTCAAAAAATAAATAAAAAATAATAATATATTTAAGTAGTCAAAGACTTTTGATTTTACTTATCTGAGCTTTTTCCAAGAACTCAAAATTGGTCGATAAAATAACAAAAATTAAATAATTAAGAAATTTAAATGCAATAAATAATTTAATAAAATAAATAAATTATCAAGAATTTTTTTTAATTTACAATACTGCTTAGATAAGTGGATTTTTGGTAAATTTATGGAAAATTCATTATTTCTTTTAAATGATGAATATTTAAATTTTTCTTCGTGATCAATATCATTCCAATAGGATTCAACTAAGGAGAATTTGGAGGAGGATAGATTTTGATTTTAGGCAAATTTTTTTTAAGGAATTTATTTCAATTAAAAAATATACCCAGTTAAAATATTATTTCATAAAAAACTTAGGAAATTTTATTCATTGAAAAACAATTTTATAAGACAAGACAGATTAAATTTCGATTCTAAAATTTTAATTTTAAAATTGATGAAATAAAAGAACAGTTTAATTCAAGATAAAATTTAATAAAAATTTTGTCAAACAAAAAATAGAATCCAAATTTTAAAACTCTTGGAAACCTTTAAAAATCTTTAGTTGGATGCTTTTTGGATTATACGTTAACATTTTTATTAAGGAATAAAGCATAATATTTAATAAAATCGAAAATTAATTTTTTTACTAAAATTTAACATAAAAAACGAAATTAAGGTTAACGTGAATTTGATTTTTTCATTATATCTTCTTATAAATTATAAAAAATTAATTTTTAATGTTCTTTTACAAAACAAGCACAAAATTTGCCCTTTTTAATTTAATGGTAAAATTAGTAACTTTACGTGAGTTAACATAAATTTACCAAAATTCCACTTATCGCGCAATACTGAAATCACATCAAAGATAACAATTCAATGACTTTTTTATGCGTTTTTTATTTATACAGGCTCTTTTTAACAAAAAACAAAAAAAATGCTAATTTAACACTAGAAGACCCGATTTTTTTTATACCGTTTAGTCCCAAAATGGGTTTAAAAAACCCATTTTGTAATTTAACTCTAACTAAGGTCAAAATAAAGTTTTTTTTTCAAAATAAAATTTATTTAATGTTATTTATGCTAATTAATAGTAGCTTGATTATGGAGAAAAAAAAATGTAAGGTTCACGAAATTCAAAACTTTAGTGCTATCTGAATTTCACATTTTTGACTCAAAATTCGTAATCTACGCCCTCAAAAACCTCAGGAAAAAAATTTTTTTGAAGGGGGCAAAAAAAAAATTTTCTACACCCAGGGCTCCAAAAATAGCAAACCTTTTAAAAAGTTGTTGTTCTTTAAGACTCAAAATCTCAAAGATAAAACTTAAAAATATTAAAAAAGTATGTATATTCTGAAAGAGCATAAAATTCTCTACAAGCTAATGTAATTTAGAACAAAAAAAAAAGGGTGTGGCGGTTTTTGTTGGCTAATAAAAGGAAAAAAATGTGTTTTTTCTGGTTTAAATCGTATCTCCTCCGAGGGATCAATTATGACCCGATTTATTTTTTTTTTTAAAAAATCTAGACAAAATTCTGAACAAATCTATGGTTTTAATTTTTTATTTTATTGCTTTATTTCTCTTAAAAAATCTCTTTAAATCATGTGATTTTTAACAAATTTGTCAAATTTGTATTCTTTTAATAGAATTTTTAGATTAAACTAAAGAATTCGATATTTTTAGGTGCTCAACTACTGTTTTTTTCAATTTTCCTGAAAAATATGCTTTTAGAACCTGACCGTATGTCGCACTATTATTGTAACCTCCTAAACACCGCCAATATCGTCTAATTAATTTTTTTTGAAATCTCAGAACCCAGATACTTTTCTTTTGCTTCGGCTAAAACTTCCATCATTCTTGGAAATGTCTTATTTGTTCTTGCTCAATGGTGCGACATACGGTCAGGTTCTAAAAGCATATTTTTCAGGAAAATTGAAAAAAACAGTAGTTGAGCACCTAAAAATATCGAATTCTTTAGTTTAATCTAAAAATTCTATTAAAAGAATACAAATTTGACAAATTTGTTAAAAATCACATGATTTAAAGAGATTTTTTAAGAGAAATAAAGCAATAAAATAAAAAATTAAAACCATAGATTTGTTCAGAATTTTGTCTAGATTTTTTTAAAAAAAAAATAAATCGGGTCATAATTGATCCCTCGGAGGAGATACGATTTAAACCAGAAAAAACACATTTTTTTCCTTTTATTAGCCAACAAAAACCGCCACACCCTTTTTTTTTTTGTTCTAAATTACATTAGCTTGTAGAGAATTTTATGCTCTTTCAGAATATACATACTTTTTTAATATTTTTAAGTTTTATCTTTGAGATTTTGAGTCTTAAAGAACAACAACTTTTTAAAAGGTTTGCTATTTTTGGAGCCCTGGGTGTAGAAAATTTTTTTTTTGCCCCCTTCAAAAAAATTTTTTTCCTGAGGTTTTTGAGGGCGTAGATTACGAATTTTGAGTCAAAAATGTGAAATTCAGATAGCACTAAAGTTTTGAATTTCGTGAACCTTATTATATTTAAGTCATATTATTAGAAATTCTGAATTAATTACATTTGAAATAAAAGAAAAAATGAATTTTTTAATGAAAAACTCTTATTTATAACTTTTTTCCATCTTCAAAACACTTTTGACATAAAGCTATGTTTTTTTGTTCTTTACAACATGTACCACAACAATACTTTTTACATGAAATACAGGTAACGTTTGTTTTATTCTGATTCCAAAACCTAATTTGACAATTTTTCTTATCCTTTTTTGTGTCCATTTTTTTGGATGGA
Organism: Brachionus plicatilis; assembly: GCA_010279815.1. NCBI lineage: Eukaryota > Metazoa > Rotifera > Eurotatoria > Ploima > Brachionidae > Brachionus > Brachionus plicatilis. Next base: position 3,181,609 of record QEOQ01000226.1, read on the forward strand.
GTCGAATCAACATTCAAATCAACTGATGCAAGTCTTTTACGAGTAGGCGGAATTTTTGGTGTCGTTGGTTGACTATTAGATGAAGATGCCTGAGAATTCCTTGAACCTTTAGTGGTCTCATAGAGCTCCTCAACAAGTTTGATTATGAAGTCTCTTCTGGTAATTTTAGATTTGCAAAAAATCGAATAAAAATCAGAAAAAAAGGCAATGTGAAATTTTTGTACAAAAATTACAGTACAAAAAGTAAAAACGCTATAATTTATTTTCTAATTGTGCAAAAATGGGTCTATAAAAAGTACAATATTGTACAAATTTTTTGCAACCAAATTCCAGGCTCTGCAAAAACTCTGCAATTTTCTGTAAAATGCACACCATTAAAAAATATTTGATTAAAAAATGCAATAAGTTGCAGAGTTTTTGCAGAGCCTGGAATTTGGTTGCAAAAAATTTGTACAATATTGTACTTTTTATAGATCCATTTTTGCACAATTAGAAAATAAATTATAGCGTTTTTACTTTTTGTACTGTAATTTTTGTACTAAACTTTCGCATTGCCGAAAAAATTTTTTTTTTTTAATTTTTTTTTCCTCTTCAATTTGAAATTGAGTTGTTTATGTAATTTAATAGTTAGAATTTAAAAATTATAATTTTTTTAGTGTCAAAAAGTTGAAAAATTTAACTGGGTTTAAAAAACCCCCTCCGGGACTTTATGTATAATTTTTTTTTTTGACACCAAAAAATTATAATTTATAAATTCTAACTATTAAATTACATAAACAATTCAATTTCAAATTGAAGAGGAAAAAAAAATAAAAAAAAAAAATTTTTTTCTGATTTTTATTCGATTTTTTGCAAAAAAAAAGAGCTTAAAAAACCCGCGGGTCTTCTAGTGTTAAATATTTTATATATTTGAAAAATATCTTGAAAAAAATAAATTTTGTTACGAATAAATTAATCATCAACAAAAAATTATGTAACATCAAAAAATATGTCTGTACTTGGAAAAACGCCTATAATATTTAAATAGGCAACCAAAAATAATTGTAAATCGTATAAACAGACTTGGGTTTATTTCTGAAGCAGTTTAAAAATACATCAAGTATTTTTCTTTTTAATTTTGTATTTACAAAAAAAATCTAAACTCAAATGGGCCTAGGCTTACAAAATCCAGCAGCACATGGGTCCGTTGCTCACTTCAAAATCCATTGTCAAGCATTTGACAAACTTGGCATCAGGCAGCCGAATTCTAAGCTCAAGGTAATAGATAAATTTTTTAAATTAGAAAAAAAAAATGACTCCGCATTTTTTCTAACTTGGAAAATTTTCACGTTTTGTGGCATTAAGTTAAGACACTGCTAAAAAAATGATGCATGGCGCACTTACATAACCAAGAGGGTGGGTACCAGACATAATATGAGATGACTGAGCCAATAGACAAGACACGGAATTTGAATGCACGCAATTTGCCAGGCTCATTATGATCTAACCAATTTGGTAAAGTAATTGTGCATAAAAAATGTTCGATTGCCACCAAATGAGCTTTTAAAAATTTTAAATAAAATAATTTTTTGAATTTATTTTTTATTTAATGAGGCCCCCTTTTTAACAATTTCCAATTTCTAGTTACGTAATATATTATGTTTTTTATTAACAAATTAAATGATGAAGCTGAACTGGTTGTATATAATTATTTTTTTGAGTAGAATTTCAAAAAATGAAAATGTAAGCTTATCTCACACACTGAGTCCCGACATAATGAAGCTCAAAATGCAAAATGATGTAAACAACAACACCGAGTTTTTGGCGGCCGCGGCCGACTTCTACTCAAACGAAAAGTATCTGCGCGCCCTCAAGCGACTGCAGCCCAATGCAGACTCCAAGTCAATAGTGGACCGGGCGACCAAGAAGCCGCTCCACGAGGTCCTCGCTGCTCTGGACGCTCTGGACGAGTTCAATCTGGAAGATGTGCAAAATTTTGTGGACTTGTTCCTCCATCCGCCAGGCGTGGAAATAAAAGCGGCCAAGCTCACAGACTGGAGCGACCAACCCGACATCCTGCACAGACTACAAAACAAAGAACTAAAGGAATTTTTTGGCGCTCTAAACAGACAATGGCTTGACTTGTACAAGGCCTTTGACGCGGAAATGCTGGGTCCTGGCTCGGTGTCCAGTCACCTGCCCATGCTGCACCCGTTCATAGTGCCCGGCGGCCGCTTCCTCGAAATCTACTACTGGGACACCTATTGGACTGTGGAGGGCCTGCTGGTCAGCGGCATGTTTGACACTGTGCGCCAAATGATAGAAAATTTTGTTAATTTTATAAATTTGTACGGATTTATTCCGAACGGCTCTCGGGTCTACTATCTGAACCGAAGCCAGCCGCCCTATTTTGCCCAGATAGTGCTCAAGTACTACGAGACATGTCTCAATTCGGACAAGCTCACTCTGCACCAAAAGAGCCTGGTAAAAGAGTTTGTGTTCAACGAGGCGCTTGACTCGTTGAAAAAAGAGTATGATTTTTGGATGAGGGAAAAGTTAATAGAAATTAATTTCAAAAATAAAACATATAAGGTGAATATTTTTAAGGCAAAGACGGACAAACCGCGTCCCGAGTCCTACTTCGAAGACATAATCACTGCCGACTTTTTGACCGATGACGCCCAAAAGGGAAAATTGTACCAGCATATCGCGTCGGGTGCCGAGTCTGGCCACGACTTTACCAGCAGATGGTTCCAGGACCCCATGAAAATAAGCACCATCGAAGCGTCTGATATCATACCTGTTGATCTAAATGCCATTTTGTACAAAACCGAACTAGTTATATCCAAATTGAGCCACTTGAAAGGCGACCTGGACACAGCCAAGCAATTTAGGAATTTTTCAATCGAAAGAATGAACACCATAAACACGGTGCTCTGGTCACAAGAGAACAAGATGTGGAATGACTTGAACATAAATAGACTCACAGCCCAGTCTGAACACTTCTACTTGTCCAATTTGTCGCCTCTGTGGTTTGGAATAGAGCCTCCGCAAAATGTGTCCGAGACCGAAATGATCGATCTGCACATCCGCAACTCCATAGACAACTACAACGGCGTACCATTCTCGTACATTTACTCCAAAGAGCAGTGGGACTTTCCTAATGCATGGGCGCCTTACCAGCTGAGTGTGGTCGAGATGATTTACAAGTTTGATGAAGAGCTCGCTCTGAGGATGGCTAGGAAATTTTTTAACTCGGTGTACACTGGTTGGAAAGTGAATGATGCTTTTTATGAAAAGTACAATTCGCTGTGTCCCGGTCAGCGTGGTGCTGGTGGCGAGTACGAGGTGCAGTCCGGTTTTGGATGGACCAATGGTGTTGTTCTTAGGTTGATTGAAGTCTTTGGAGACAAACTTATGCAAAATTGATTTTTTTTTTTTTTTTGAGAAAATTATTCATTTTTTGTTTAATCGATTGATAAATCAAATTATTCGCAGTTAAATTTTATTTCTTGTATTTAATTTTTAAAATTTAAAAATTTTTTTTCTTCTATAGGAAATTTTTGATCTTCATTTAAAAATAAAGAATAAATGCGCACATTTTTTTGTGGTTTTTAATTAATTAGATAATTTTGAAAATCTAATGAGCAACATAATTTTAAAATTGTTAAATTAATTTTGTTTAATTCAAATTATTTAATAGTTGTCCTAAAATTCAATTTGAAAAAAAATGATGGACCGATAATGATATAAAAGTGAAATTTTGAGAGGATTTTTTTTCGAGTTTCTAAAATTCATATCTATTTTGATACATATTTAAACATTTTTAAATTATATTTGACTACTAGCTTGGAAGTTTTTTAATAATTTCTTAAACTAATTAAAATTTTTGCAAAATTCTTGTCATTTTTTAATGGACAATGATGATTTTGAAAAACTAATTTTAAATATTTTTTTTCATAGATTTTGGCGATTTATGATCAAGATTTAATAAATGTTTTTCAAAGATTAGTTTAGTAGATTTTTGATTTGTTTTTATTTGCATATACCTTTGGACCCTTTGAAAAAATCTTGATTTTTGACTTAAACTAAAAGATGCCGAATTTATTCATTAAAGAAAGATAATTTAGTGAAATTTAATTTTATAACAAAAAATAACATAAACAGTCTATAACATTATTTTGCGTAAAACTATTTAATAAATGTAGAAAAAATTAAAAATTTCAAGAAGAAAAAATGTTAAGTTTTACTTGAAATAACGTAATATTAGGTATTTTGGGTGCGGATAATTTCGACAAAGAAAATTTGGACATAATTAATTCGACAGGTAGATACAAAAATTGGATAGGTATAATTTCGACGTGATATTAATTAGACATAGAATATTCGACATAAATAAATGAAAAAAATTTTATTCGTTAATCAATTTTCTAATATATTGTTTTCTTATTGGTTATAAAGTTTTGTAATAAAAAGATTGTTTGTTTTACATGAATTCTATTAAAAAAGATAAATATTTGCAAAATTTAATGACTTCTTCTGTGTTATAGTCAACAATTGCTTGATTAATCTTTTCCTCTAATACCACATAACAAGCCTTGCGTCTATTTACCACACCAGTAGATAACTGAACGTACAAGTTATCTGTGTTAGACTGTTCAGCTTTCATACAATCAATAAATTTAAGTAAATTACATTAAGGGTATCAAACAAATTTGATAAATTTTCCATGACTAATTAATCTAATTGAAAGAATAAAAAAAATAGCATAAAAAAAGAATTCAAGTCGAAATTAATTTTGTCGAAATATAACACGTCGAATTATTATTATGTCTAATTTAGGCATGTCGAATTAATTTATGTCCAAAAATTACTTGTCGAAATTATCTTGTCGAAATTATGCAGATCCAGGTATTCTTACATCATTTTACACAAGCTAACATTTATCACACCCTCTTTTATTTTAATTTTATGCAATCTTACATTTTTTGATGAAAAATCACGTAAAATTATGTAATTTATCCATTCTGCGATTTAAATTAAAACACTGTAGTTTTTTTGATAGAAATTAAATTTTTTAAATGAATGTTTTAGTTCTCGAATATTTTCATAATTAAATTTTTAACAATTTGTTGATCAAGTTTAATAAAAATAATAGTTTAAAACTCTCAAATATGTGGAAATAATATGCAAGTAAAAAATAGTTTTTTCTCTATTTTTTATTATTATTTAAAAAAAAAAACGGCTTATACAAGTCAATATAGAAATATTTAATTAAATTTCCAACACAGAAAATTATACTGATTATAAAAAAAATATTAAATTCCAATGAATCACATGCGAAAATTTCAGTTATTCTGTAAACCTCTAAATTTAGAAAGCCCAGTACTCGATTTTTGCACATTATCTAATTTACACATACTAATATATTTAAATAAACACAAACTAAAAATGCAACAAAAGTAGAAATAGTATAAAGTAAAAATAGAAAGTTTGTAATTCAATTTAATTTTAAGATGAGAAAGCGAGCTTAGTTATAAATTAAATAAATATGTTGCCTTGCTGATGATTTCGACATAAAGAACGAAACCATTATCTTATTGGTCCACGGTTTTGCATTTATTTGTAGTAGAAGCAGTAATAACTCAGATCAAATTCGGGAAATAACTCTACAAATTTGTCAAAGATCAGGTTGATGTTGTTATTTGTTCTTTTTAAAAAAAATTAAATTCTAATTTGATGTCTTTTATACAGAAGCTGTTTATGAATTTGCTAAAATAGAACTCAAATGTGTTCATTCCATAGTTATTTAGATCACTTCCCAGTCAGACATTTTATAGAGATTTTTTGTAGTATCTGTAAAGATTCTTTATAAAATCTCTAAAATTTGGCCTATTTTGAAGTAAAAATAGAGATATTCTAGAGATAAAATAAAATCATTAATGTGAATAAAAAATTCTTTATTTTCTCTCTAAATTCTCCGTAAAATACTTGCTGTGTTTTTTTACGGATAAATTTGTAAAAAAATTTTAGAGATTTTTTGAAGTATCTTTAAAGATTCTTTAAAAGATCCCATAATCAGAAATTTTTGAAGACAATATAAAGATTTTCTAGCGATTTATAATAAAAAGATTATAAAGAATAATTAATTTTCGTTTAACATAATTTAAATTCTTTATAATTTCTCTAAATTTTCTTTAAAATTTTTAATTTTTTTACAAATAAGTAATATACTCTCAATCAAGTTAAACGGTTTAAATTTTTTAATAATTTCATCAAAATTTTTTAAAAATTTGAAGATTTTTTCAAATTATTTTATTTGTTTAAACCAAAAATTGTTTAAACCAAATGCAAATGATAAAACACTTGTTACCCTTTCAAGCGAATATCCCAACTTTTTTTTAGAACCTTTAGCAAGATCATCAGTTCTCTCACTAATAGAATCCTGTTCTGAAAATCAAGGCTCTCGTTGCATGCGGAAGGCATTACTTGTGCTCGTTCCTGATGCACAATCTTGGATTTCAAAGACAGCAAAACAATTTAAACGTGATTTTGCAAATATAATCAATCCAGTGTTTGGTATTTTTTTTTAAATATTAATTTATTTAATAAAATACATTTATTTAATAGATATGATCAGTAAACAGGATTCAAATTTTAACGTGACAGCATTAAACTCGACTCTAAATTCGATAATCGTAGATTTAAAAAAAAAAATTGAAATTAATTTTGTAAATATTTGTAATTATTTTATTTGGTAAAAACTAAAGAATTTTTATATTTTATAATAATTTTTGTAATAATTTTGTAATAATTTTTGTAATATTTTATAACAATTTTTGTTATTTTAATCAATCCAAGAACCTTAATTTAAAATAAAATTTATTTTACTTATAAATTTGATTAAAATTTTCGGCGTTTAAGTTTATTAAAAATAAAGATTTTAAAAAGATTTTTTAAAGAAATTTTGTTGAAAATTTTGAGTATTTTTGGAGATATTTTTAGAGAATTTTTAAAGAAAAATGTCCGATAACCTCTAAAAATTCTTTAAAAATATCTCCAAAAATTCTTTAAAGATTCTTTAAAATAAGATTGACTGGGTGATTCTTGGAATTTGAAGCTGTCCAATGTTTTTAAAAGGGTATTTTTTTTCTAGATGATTGTTGTTGATTAGACTCTTAGCAAGGGCTGCTGGAGCATTTGGATCATTTAAAACTTTGAAAGAGAACGCAGTTGTTCTGCCTAATACTCTTTGCCGAAAATTTGCCAAGCCATACTTTTCAAGTAAATTATTAAATTTATTGTAATCTTTAGATATTTCCACTATTGATTTTAATCCCAGTAGTTTGTTTAGACAAATGTTGTAGCAGTTGGCAAGCTTCTGTATCGCTTCTTTTGGAAAATATCCAAATAGTGTCGCAGAGTAGTCGAAATATGGAAAGATGAATGATTTGAAAAATTTAAGTTTAACTGAACTAGGTAAATAGTAAAGTCTTTTTATGGAGTGTAATTTGCTATTAACAGTCTTTCTTATGTGACCACAGTATGTGCTAAAGTTGAGTTTATTGTTTATTATGACGCCAAGAAGTTTAAATGAGTTTACTACCATTATTTTGTTGCCATCAACATTAATTTCATTCGGAAGTTCCACATTCTTTTTATTTGTAACAAACATTACATAAGTTTTAGACCAGTTGATATCGAGCCTGTAAAATGCACACCATTTTATCATCTCTTTAATTGATTCACGAAATAATTCCAGGAGAACAGTTAGGTCATTTTCAGATCTTTATAGTGTAGTATCGTCAGCAAATAAGAGAGCTTTTAAGTGTGTGATGAAAATGGTAAGTCAATGATGAATAGCAGAAGGAGGAGTGGTCCTAGCACGTTTCCCTGAGGTACAGATAATCGAATCTGCCTCTGACTAGAGAGGTTGTTGTCAGACTAGTTGACTTCTTTCTGAGAAGTAGTTAGCTATTAGGAGAATAGATTTTTCGCTAAAATCATATTTTTTTAGTTTGCTTAAGAGCAGGCTGGCTCAACCAAGTCAAATTTTCGAAGATCCATGAATAAAAACAGGCCAAAATGTTTTTTACTTTTAATACGGTTCATTTCACTTATCAATATGTGCAAAGCTGTCTCACAAGAATGATCAGATCGGAAACCATGTTGTCCATCAAAAAGTACGTTTTCTTTATTTAAGTATGCAATCATTTGTGTTGCTAAAACTTTTTTTTTCTCTTCTCAGATCTTTGCCTTTAGAAATAAATGATTAAAAATAAAGAAAATTAAAATTGTTTCTTCATCCTTCAATTTTTGTCTTTGGGGAACATCGAATCATCCATTGGCAACTTGAAGTTCATGATCATGATCAAATGATCAAAACTTAATTCATTATAATCTTAATGAAAATGATTAAATTAGCTTTTATTAATTTTTTTTTAACTAAACTTAAGATGTTAACTACATATCCAAAAATTTAATCCGTACCGAGATTCCTGGCTCCGAAAAATTTCAGCTTAATGATTCACAAAGTTAAATTTTGAATTGCAAAATTTCAAAAAATTGATTAAGATTTTATTTTTACTTCAGATAAAAATTCATATAATTTTCTATTTAATTAATGATTTAACAATTTATGTTTAATAAAGTTTTGTTATTTTTTATTATAAAATTGGATTAATAATGCTTTTTTATTAAACTTAAAATAATAACTAAAAAATTTGATTTGAAATTTACATTTGATCATGAACTTCAATTTGCCTGATCCATTTCGCAAATTTTACCTTCTACACCCAAATTTAAATTTTTCATCTATTTTTTTAATATTACATTAAGCTTTTTACAAAACAGATGTTTTTGACAAAACAAAAGTTGGGTGGAACAATATCTAGATTAAGTGAACTAATAATTGACGTTTGTTTGATGCATTTTAACATAAATCAGTTCATAAAAATTGGAAAATATAAAGTAGACAGTTTGTTAAATTACAAATATTTTCAGTATCATCTAATCATATCATAAACTCATACTCAGAATTTAAAAAAACAAAGTTTTCATGTTTGCAATGTTAACTTAAAATTATATTTTTATTTGAAACATCACAGTATTTCAACATTGGATACATTTTGTAGTTCAAACACAAAAAATTAAACCATGTGTTTTAAATATGCAATTTTTAGTAAAAAGGAATATGCAGCATAGACATTTAAACATTTGTATAAGATAAAACTTCGAATTATGATAAACTTGATGCAAATAAATAAACGAGTTAGTATATTTTATAAAAATTTTTTTGAATTAAGATTGCTAATATAATTTTTCTTTTTCTCAATATTGAATCGTCAAATAACCGATATTTTCACCAATCCAAGATTAAATAGGCCAACCAAATAGTATAGATTATCGAGGGTTGAATGTATTCAAGATTCAATCACAAGGATAATATTCAATTGTGTCTTCTTAATCTTAAATTTTATATGAACGTTTTTAAGTTTTTATGTTAAGCATAAGATAAATAGACAAAAATAGTTCCAAATTGCCAAGAACCCCTTTTGATTGATTTATTTAAGGTAATAGGCATGCATTCACTCAAATGCGAAAATGTATCTAAAAATAAAACAAAAATATTTTTTTTAGATAGAAATAAATATTCCTGGGAATTAAATAAAAATATTGTCCATTTTCCTTGCCTTCAATGAATTGGACTTTTTGTCAAATACAAATATCAATGCTTGATTCCACTATATTTTGAAATATTTGCTTGTTCGGCTTTATCGTTGTTATTAACAAAGTCTGATTTAAAAACGATATTGTTTTTTGCCAACTTTTTTTGTTGATTTTTGTCATAAAATTGTTTACTTTCTAGCTCAACCTCTAAAAATTCTATGAATGTGCTAAAATAGCACTTGAAGCATTTCTCTAAAAGAGTTCATGTTTTTAAAAATCACCTGCAAAGTAACTTCCTTTTGAAATTCCTTTAAACCTTTAAGCTGCAAACACAAAACATTAAAAGACCCTTCGTCTAGCAGACTCACACAAGCTTTTGATTTTCTAAATCCACTTGACTTGCAAATAATTTTGAATGAAAATCGAAATTCGAAATCTTTTTAGGTATTAAGGCCGCTAATAACAATATCAACATAAAATCTCACACAAACTCTTGATTTTGCAACGGCAAAATTGCTGAAAATGGCGCATAATAATTATTGTTTCATTTGTTTAGTTGTATTACTGAAGTAGGCTGAGTTGATGCTAATTTCGGATTTTACATATAAATCAATAAGAAAACGAGCCTTCGAAATAACTTTTAACTATTTAACTATTTTGGTCACATGTTTCCAAATACTTGATTGCTTCATTTGGACCTTCTGTTAACTATTAATATAAATTCTAATAATCTAATTAATAAATAATTAGATGCTAATGTTTTCTTTTTTTTAGTTTTTAAGAAATTAAAATCTAAATATTAAAATCAGATATTTAAAATCTTGGGAACTGAAACCTTTAATTAAAAAAGAACATTCAAGCTTGATTTAAAAAAAAGCTTTTTCATATTTAATTGAATATTAGACATATATTTAATACTCTATACTTAACATTCCATATAATATTATAAATTAGTATAAATTACACTATCTTATAAGATCTTAAATTAAATTTAGAGATATTGTTTTCTTTATAAAAACACTTTTTCTTCATATCCCTTTTAGGGGGTTATTACTAAAACACGGACCTCCAGTTTTTAAATAAAACACGGACCCATACTTATCTCCCCCATTAAGACTATGCCATTTATCCCCCACCATTTTTCTAGTACAAAATTTTACCAGCTTTCACGCAAGACCAAAATCTAAGCTCTAGCACAATTGGTTCGTCCTTCATTTTGATTTTAAATCAAAAAATCTTTATTCAAATCTACGTACCCATACTTATCTCAAATCTAAAGTGTTTCAATAAATCAGAAGAGAAAAGTTTTATATAATATTCTAACCAGCCCAAAAAATAATATAAAAATCTTAACAATAAAAAATTTTTCTATATTTTAAAATTTTAAATTAACAATCATTTAATAGAAATTATTAAATCATGCTAATGCAAAAGTTATATTTTTGATCAAAAATGGGTTCGTTAATATGGACCGATAATTATTCCAATCAGATAATTTTCAAAAAATCAGAATTCGGTGTCAATTGATTTTTCATTTGACTTTTACTCTAAATAAAGACAAAATTTAAAATAAAAGTTAATTTTTAATTTTTAATTTGACTTCACAATTTTACAAGTTTATTCCAGAAGAAATTTGAAATTATTCTTAGAATTGCGCTTACTCTTAGTTTAAGAGTGAATTTATCTAAACACAAATTGTGGATAAATATCTTGTTTTATCGCACACAATTTACCTGTAAATAAACAAAAAAATTTTCTTGTGTATATAAAATAATTAGTTATTTAGCCACAAATTGACAATATTTTTTTGTTTATTCTTTACATTGAAATCCATCAAGTTACTCCAGATGATATTTCAACTTATAATGCGATCGAGATCAATGATGACAAATCGATCGATGAGCCAATTTCAATTGATGAACCTAAATCAGTCGATATAGAAACGGAGATTTTAGATGAAAATGTCGAAAAAATAAGTTTAGCATCGATTGAATTAGCAAAAGATGTGCCAAAACGAGGAGCTCCTACTTTGAAGGAACGTAAACGAAAAGCCAAAGCAAACANATATAATGGAAAAAATTTAAAAAATGAAAAAAAAATTAAATAAACAGAGTCTTAAAAATAAATTATTTAAATGAGAAATTTAAAAAATAAATTTAATGAATTAAAACTATCTATTTTGATTTCAAGCTTAAATGAAGGGCGAACCAAATGTGCTAGAGCTTAGATTTTGGTCTTGCGTGAAAGCTGGTAAAATTTTGTACTAGAAAAATGGTGGGGGGTAAATGGCATAGTCTTAATGGGGGAGATAAGTATGGGTCCGTGTTTTATTTAAAAACTGGAGGTCCGTGTTTTAGTAATAACCTTTTTTTGCCCGTATCTTAATCAAATTCACCTTTGCATTTCAAAGTTACTTAATTTCATTAATAATTGAATCAAAATAATACCAAGAAAGTAAATAATACCATCTTTTTTTGGTTTCTTTTGGTCTAATGTACAGTTGTTCAAAAACTCAAAGACTTGGCTTGAAATTTATTTTTTTTAAGTGATTTCAAAGACTTGGAAATAAAAATGGCCGCCTTAATAACAACATTAGTGCTACGATAAAGGGATTTTACCATATTTTACTTTAAATTTCCGTATATTGACTAAAATTTGCCATAATTAACGTAAATTTCCGTAAATGTCTGAATTTTTGCTTTTGGTATTTTACGGTAATTTTAGTTAATTATGGTAAATTTTAAATAGTCAAAATACGGAAATTAAAGTGATTCTGGTAAAATTCCAGGTCTTGCTGGATATGTGGCCAAGTGACTTATGTCGAATAGGTGACCAGGCTTTTTTTTTCTGATCACATAATATGTGACCAATCTTTTTTTGAATAAAAATTAGAAATTAATATAATAGTTTAATATTTTGTGTTTGAATTACAAAATGTATCCAATGTTGAAATAACATTGAAGAACTGCGATATTTCAAATATTTTTTTCGGATTCAAATAAAAAAAAAATTTTAAGCTAAATTGCAANAAAAAGAGTGCTTTTCATGTGTTTTCGAGGATTTTTTGTGTGATTTTAAGTGTGCTATGCGAAATAAATAATGTATGTGAAAAAGAGAGAAAAATATGCGAAAAAGCATATTGATTATTAAAATAATAAAAATTAATAATCAATCTTTTTTGCAAATTGCAATCAATTTTGTAAAAAATCTCAAGTGAAATTAAATGTAAGAAGTATTTTAGTGACATGCAAAAAAGAAAAAAAATTTAAATTCATTAATTATATAATGGAAAAAATTGAAAAAATGAAAAAAAGAATTAATAAACAGAGTCTTAAAAAATAAATTATTTAAATGAAAAATTGAAAAAATAAATTTAATTAATTAAAACTATCTATTTTGATTTCAAGCTTAAATGAAGGGCGAACCAATTGTGCTAGAGCTTAGATTTTGGTCTTGCGTAAAAGCTGGTAAAATTTTGTTCTAGAAAAATGGTGGGGGATAAATGGCATAGTCTTAATGGGGGAGATAAGTATGGGTCCGTGTTTTAGTAATAACTATTTCTAAAGGTGGTAAAAAAACTATCCTCTAATATGAAAATTTTATTTATTTTAATGAATTTAATTTTTTTTATCTAAACTAATTTAAACATATTTAACTAAAATCTAAAAGCAGAGATAGATCAGTCAATTCTGAATTTTTATCGGTACTGGGAAATTCGACTTCTCCGGATAGACAAAAAGAAAATATTGGTCATTTTGCACAACTTCAGATTCAATGCTAAAAAGATATTCCCTTTTATTCTCTTCCACCTCAATTATTATTGATTCCAAATACCAGTCTGGATTTTCACCGGTATTATCGTGACCAATCCTTCAATTGAAAAAATTAAATATTTTATTTTAAGTTTTTTTAATTCTAATATTTTAATTTACTTGATGTACAAAATTTCACCAAAATTTTCAAATGAAAATGTAAAAATATCAATTTCACCTGCGTCAAAAACATTGTCGTCAGGCTTCAACAAAATGTTTGTTTCATTTCTGCTTTGTCCATAAATATCTAATGATACAACAGCTTCTGTTCCTGATCCCTTACTGTATAAAAAATCTCGAAAAAAGGAATAAGAAGTCTCAACTTTAATAACATATGTCCATTTTGCTTTAATTAAATAAAATAAATGAATTTTGGTAAGTAAAAAAACTTAGATAATAAGTTGAATAATTTTGATTCATTTAAATTTTTATGACTCTCATTTGATCGAGATTAAGAATAGCTACTATAAATATAAAATTACCAAATTACATGTTTGAGTAATTATTTAGCTTATTTTATTTATTTTTATATTCGACTTAACAATTATGAACTCATTTTAAAGAAAAATTTGTTCTTAAGATCTTGAGATTTTCTAACATACTCACATGAGATATATCTAAATGAGAAAAATTATAAATTTAACTAATAATAAACAAAAATAAACTACAAAAATTTTCTTCAATAAAAAAGAATAAATCATTAATCAGAAAGAGCATCAGTTAATAAATTTTGTGGATTTAAAGTTTTATCAGCTCATGCATTTTACAGAACCTAAACAAAAATAATTTTTTAATAAACATTTTTATTAATTTACAGTGCTGAAACCAGGAAAAAAAACTCTACTTTCAAATCAGCACTGTATGTTCTTAAATTCACAATGCCCAATATAATAATCAATGATTTTAATGAAGATGTGGTTTAATTTTTTGTTTTTGAATTAAAAAATATATCCAATGTTGAAATAACATTGAAAAAGTGCGATATTTCAAATATCTTTTTCAGTTTCAAATAAAAAAAAATTTCAAGATAATATTGCAGGCATCTTCATAATTGAAATTAAACTCTTAAGTAGATCTAGAATGAGTTTGATTTTTATTTGTAAATTTGAAAAAAATATTGAAAATTCTTTTTCTAACTTTTAAATAATTCATTTATTTGTTTATCTATACCGAGCTTATGCTCATTCAGAATAAATATACAGTACTGATTCGTCACATGGAATTTACGTAAAATTACGTAAATTTACGAAAATTTACGAAAAATAAGGTAAACGTGACGTGACGAATCAGTACTGTATATTTATTCTGATTTTACCTATTAAATTTAATAAATTAAACGGCTTAGATTTTTTTTTTATCAAACTCAGTTAATGTCATTATTTTTCAACATTAATTTATTAAATTTAAATAGGTAAAATCTCCTCCAAAGTCACCAGATTTGATTAAGTGGTCAAAAAAGGAAAAAAGAGTTACAAAACTTGGCAAAAAGCAATTTTACAAGTGTAGCTCTTGTTCAAAAAAATTCTTTAAAAAGAAGCATGGGAAAAAAGCAACAATCGGGTGGTGGAAATGTACCAGAAAGATAAACTATACAATCTTTAATGTCTCTCATCAAAATCAACTTGTTTTGGCTTCAAATTCAGCAGTCCAAGATCTAGTCGAAAACAATATTCAAATTTCTGAGAAACGAAAACGTGGAAGACCAAAAAAATCTAATAATGAAAGTGAGCAGCCGTCAAAAAGGTTAAGAAATTAAGTGTCAATTACTTTGTTTGTTTTATTCAAGGTAATTTTTCTTTCTGTTTTTCTTATGTTTTTTTTTAATTATCTATGTTTGAAAAAATAAATATCTACTATTAAAAACTATTATCTACTTCTTATTGATTTTATCTAATTTTTATTAAAAAAAAATATCTACAGTAGAAGCTCTACTAAAAAAAATAATTATCTACTGACAAAAAATATACCCGATTTGAATTCTATCTAAATGATTTGAAATGAAAAGAAAGAATTTGTGAGAAAGAGAAATATTCAAAATGATGAGGAAGCAGTTGAGGCAATTTTAGAGTTTTAAAGAAAACTTACTCCAGCTAAATGCCAAGCATACATTAATAATTTAAAAAAGGTATTTTTTTTTCAAATAAGATAATGAGAATAAAGTAATAATAATAAAGGTAATAAAAATCGCGATAAAAAAAATGGAGATTGGTCAAACTGCTAGGTCAAACAATGTCTTTGAAAAGCATTTTTTCATTAAATAAAATTAATTTACAAAATTTTACCATTTTTTACAAGAAAAAAAGTCAAAATTTACGTAAATTTACGTAAATTTTCGTAAATTTTCTTTCTGTCAAAAAAAGCAAAAGAAACTCTCAAATTTTTTTTATTGAAAATTTACTAAATTTACATAAATTCAGATGCGTTAATTGTCCAGGGAACCACCCATCATGTAGCAGACAATGCCCTGCCATCATTCAAGAAACTAACCGAAAAAAGATACAAATCGAATCGAAAACAAGCAAAACCGTAACTTCAAACTTCACTCGTATCTACTCTAATTCAAACTCAACAAACTCTAGATCAAATCCGAATGTTCATTTAGAAAACTTGGCCAAATCTATGCTCAATCTTCTGATTGATACCATCAAGCTCTTTAACCAAGTAACCGAATCCATTGAAGAAAACCCACAATTTTTTGTGAACCTTGTCAACAAAAATCTAGGTCCAAACTATGCCAACTTTGTAATGAACAAGCTTGTTGCTGAGCAACAAGAAAATCACAATATGTCATCAAACAGTGATGAAGACAAAGACATCGAGTTCGATTCCAACGATGATGAACAATAAACTCAAAATTCTACATCTAAACGCTCAATCAATAGTTAATGAATCAAAGAAAATTTTATTACAAAAACTTATCGAATCAACTGACCCCGACGTCATAAGCATCAACGAGACATTTTTAAAGCCCAAGAAACCTTTAAACTT
>QEOQ01000180.1:14832-26091 GCA_010279815.1 Brachionus plicatilis
ACATGATCATGAAAATAATTTCTGGAAGACAGAACTGAAACTCAGACTTTTTTCTGTGTTTTTTTCTTTTCTACTCCTCAACTTTTCCTTTCCTAACTTCTTTTCTAATTTCTTATGCTGATAACGAAAAAAAGGAAAAGAAAACACAGTTTTAGTTTATAATTTTATTAATAAAAAATATTTTAAATTAAAGCTGAAATAAAAATATAAAATTTTAGATTTGAATTCTTCCTTTGCGATAGCAATATCCGTCACTGGAGCTGGCTCGTGTTTTATGATTGATCGAATAAGTGGAGAACAAGTGCTTTTTGGACAAAATAACTCGGTCCGATTTTTGTCTACAATCTCTTAGACTTGCACTAGTTGGTACGCTGATCAGTTGTCTAGTGGTGATTCTTGGTAGTTTGGGCGTAGATCGTCTATGAGTCTCCAAGCCATTCCAGACATCAGGTGTAGGCTTAATATACGATTCAAGATACTGTGTCAAAGATTTTTGTTCGCTCCTAAGCTCAAATAGTTCCGGGTCTATGCTTGAATCACTTGAACACAATTCACATGACACATTTGTACAATTTGTTTCATTTAGCTCAGAGAACGTGTGGTTCATAAAGTTTTCAAAATTTCGGTAATTACAAACACAGTATCTGCCTTTCCAAATCATTTGACCATGTTTATTTAGCATCATGAGTGTAGGTACGCCTTTTAAATCGTACTGATCCACTGATGATTTTCGAACATTTTCCAAACTTGAATTATACTGAATATCATTGACAAATGTAACACTTTCATTTAGGTAACCAGCTTTTTTAATGAGTTCATAAAGTTCTTTGGGGTCTTCATTTCCGCAATGACAAGCAATAAATTCAAGCTTGTTCGTGTACTGTCTCGAGTACATGACAAAGAAATTTAGGATTTTTATGGATGGTAAACACCATTTGGTCCAAAATAAGACCATTGTTATTCGACCGGTCCTCGATTTACTCTCCATATAGGTATTTTTCAAAGATCTTAGATCTAGTACTTCACATTTAAAGGTTTCTTGTCTTTCTCTTAATTTTCCAAAGTTAATTATTTCTTTAGATGACGAAATTATGTCTCTTTCTATTGATAATGAGTCCTGGTATGCACAACAGCCTTTTTCTGGCCATCTGAAAACAAATTAAATTTTAATTAATTTTTTTTTTCGGTAAATAAAAATTTTTACTTACGATCTATTTTTAAAATGAGCCCCGTTCATACAAAAAAAGCTAAATGGGAAAAAATTTTCACTGATTAATTCAACAACGTTGGAATTTTGGCTCTCCATTTTTTTTCGATCTGTAAATGCGGTTATAAATATTGAGTGAACTGGTTTTTCCAAAGATAACTTAAAATTTAATAAGTTTAATTGGTATTGATGAGAATTTGAAATTTAAATATTTTTCCAAAAATAAACTTATTTTATAAAGACAGATTTTATTAAAATTTGAAACACCAATTAACTAAATTAGTGCTGGTAAATTTTGTGAACAATTTATCGCTATTTATTTTTAAGTTTGAACAAACAAAAAATTTTACTTAAATAAAAGCTTTGACCGGAAAATTGACCTCTCGTTAAAATAAAATAAAATTTTAACAAAATTAAAATTCAAGTTAAAATTTTCTTTCAATTTGTTTTTGCAATTTTTTTTAAAGGAAAAAAATTTAATTAATTTAATTAAATAATTTTAATAACTTAAATTAATTCATTTTTATGAAGGCAAAATTGATAAATTTAATTAATTCTAAAGTAAATCCACTTTAAATCATGTTTGAAAAAAATTTGCAAGAAACTTGTCGACCACAGTCGTTCTTGATCAAAAATTTTACCAGAAAAATTTTTTATTTTGATTATTTAATTTTATGGAAAATTTAAATATCAAATAATAAATTCAAAATTTAGATATCACGATGGGCCATATCATTACATATGTAACACCCCCTCCAGCAGACCCCGGTCTTCTGGGGCCTTGCTGGATCTCCATATATATATTTTGTTTTTTTGATTAGTTCAGATGAGAGAATAAAGAAGTAGAGAAGGAAACTTGTTTTTATTTTTTCCCTCCCTCTCTCTCTCTAAGTTATTTAATAGCGCACGCTATTAAACATAGCAAAAATTTCACTGAAAAATTTTCATCTTTAATTCGAAATTTATTAAATCGAAAAGTGATTCTGAATCACTTTAATCAAATTCCTTTTGTTCGGGAGCTTGATTTACTCCAAGGTTTTCAATCAAGCTATCTTTAGACAATTTATGGCCAATTTTGTCCTCTTCAAAGAGTGGGCACTAGTCGATGGGATTGAATCATCTACCTTGCTACTTGTTACTGTTGGCACAATCCTTGATCTTAATCTCATCGGTGAGATGGTATATAATTTAAGATTTTAAAATAAATTTTCCATTTATTTTCTTAAGCCAAAAATTCGAAAATATAATGAATTTTTATATAATAAAATAATGAAATAAAGAAATTTTTTTTAAATATTAAAAAAGTTGAAAAAAAATTAAATTTAATTTGACATAAATTTTGTATTTTTTAAATGAAAATTCTCTATGTTAATTTTTTCTATGTAATGATATCGAGCCAAGTTGACTAGCCCTACAAAATTTAAAACAAATTAAATCCATTTTAAAATTTTAATGTATATGTTATCGTAAATATATAAAATACGTAAATATCTACATTTACGTATCTATGCGTAAATATGTAAAATATCTAAAAATAATAATGTTTTTACTGTTTTTTCTAAATTTACTAATTTTTATTTTATTTTAGTTATTTACGAAAATTAAAGAAGCTTTTTTAGAAAATAACTATAATTTATAGTAAATAAATAAATTCTTATTAGTAATTTACTAATGTCTAAGCGTAAATATCAAAATTTACTATTGCATACGTAAGTTTACAAATTTACTTAGTAAAAATTAATAATTGCATTTTTCCTTAAATTTTACTTATTTTCATTTTTTTTTAATTTTTTTACGTAAGTATCCGTAACTTTTAAAATTTACGTATTATCAAATTTTTCTATGACATTTATAACAAACTGAATGTTTTACTTAATTGCAAAATAGACATTTATTAATTGTCTTTTAGATTCTATTACATTTAATTGTCTATTAGCCCTGCAAAATTTAAAGCAACAATTTGGTGCCTTAAATTTCAGTATTTGGGGTTATAAAGATAATGTTTAGCTTTTGATGAATTAGTAATTTACCTTTATTCTGACACTTCTTGCACTTGCATTTAGATCTGAACCATACTGTTTTCCATTAACATAGATTCTGAAGCCCAATAATCTGACAGTCTGATTTGGTTGGTAACACGACCATGCCAAGTTGGCAACAATAAATCCTGTGTAGTTGGCTAACAATTTTAAACAATCATTAAGTGCCTCTTCCAGATGTCTCAAATTAGCCATCGATTTGGGCAAATTTGTTTTTTCACCTTTAGAAAAAGTGACTATTCTTAACAAACGATCACGTTTGTTTATTAAATTGCTGGCTATTCTATCTAGTTTTTTCCTCTCTGCTAGCCCAAGGACTTGAATTTGAAGATTTGGCGCCTCTGGCTTTTGTCCTATGTCAACATAAATCGGATTGGAGCAAACTGATTCCACCGAACCATGTATTGTAATTTCCAAGTGAATTTTATGTCGACCAACATCCAAATTGGAAAATTCACACTCCCTTATCGATTCATCAAAAGGACCCTGAATTTGAACACGACCTGATTGCTCATTCTCCGAAATTACTCTAAAATATGATATTTTGGCTCCTCCACTGATAACCGGTTCATCCCAAGTTATTCTCAGTAAATTGTTTTCATTTTCTATTGATTGAAGCTTTGGTACTTTTACACCGGGCAAAGTGACTCTTAGCGGATCTGATAAAGGACTTGCCAAAGACTCGTCAGTGCTTAGCGCCTAATGATATAAATTAAATTTTTAAAAATAATTTAAGGAGAAAATTCAAACTTACTTGAATTTGGAAAACGTAGTCTTCGCATGCAGAGCCTCTTGTCCATGTAAATGTAGTTTGATCAGATGAAAGGACTGCTTCGACTCTACCATTTACATATAGCTTGTATGCAACCACTTGAGACTCTCCATAAGTCATTGGTGGTTTCCACTCTATTGTTATATATTTGTGATTGCATGCTCTTAAATTTTAAAATTTTAATGTTTGCTCTAAAAAATTTTTTTTTCTAAAAAGATAGCTATTTTTTCAAAAACTAATTAAAAAATTATTTTTAACCTTTTTAGTTGTGAAAATTATGAACAAAACAATTTTCAAAAGAATCTGCTTGAAAGTAAAATAATGAATAACTTTTGATCATTTTATCAAGGAGAATCGTATTATTAAGTGGTCTCATTTGCATTCGTTGATTAACAAAAAAATTAAGAGAAATTTTAATTTTTCAAACAAAATCAACAAAATTTTCTATATAATTAGAGACTTCAAAATATAAAAAGAAGTAATCTCTAAAAATTAAAATGTGCTTTTTTATTTTAAATGGAAAATTGCCAATTTAGCATTTACTTCAAAAATTTAAAGTTTTGAGTTTTTTAATTAAAAAAAATAGATACCGAGTTAAAATATCTATTTAAGTAAATTAAAATACTTAGAATTTATGAATATTTTATTTATTTAAATTTATCTTGCAATCATTAGATAGTAGGTTAGTATCAAAATCTACACCCAGCCCGACTATGGAAAAACAGCACCGAATGTAAATCCCAAAAAACTAAAAAATATTACAGCTCTTTTTTAATTGTTATTTTTTTTACTCAATATCAAAAGGTCATTTACAATTAAATATTTTAAAATTTTTAAATCAAATTTAAAAAAATAAATTTAAATAATTTAAAAAATTTAATTAGTCTTTATAGGCTTTATTATCATAAAAAGTCTCTTTTAAAAATGAAATCAGATTTTTAGGATCTAATTTACCAAAATCATTAGAACAGTCTGGATGGTCTAGTACATAATTTTATGCTCTTGTCAAAAATATCATTAGCTTTTGGGTGTATCTGGAAAGTTATGAGCGTGTTTATTTATGTTTAATGGTGTTTTTTTTTTTTAGGGAATTAGAAAAAAAAAACATAAAAAAAATTTGATTTTTCGTAATAATATTTGTGATTTACACCTGGTGTTTATTTTTCACAATTTTGATGAGTAGTGTAGGTTTTACAATTGACCACATTGGATCCGTATAAAAAAATTCAAAATTCTTAAAAATTATAAATCTTAAACTTTCTAATTTATCTACAGTAAATTGACACGCAAGCTATTATTTATACTCATGGCTAAAGATAATTGTCCTTAAAAATTTTTGCAATAGTTTTAAAATTTTAAAAAATTTCTTATTTTAAACTTATCTCAAATAATTTATCACTTTCTCTTGTATAAAATATTCAAAGTGAAAGACAGAGTTGTTTTAAAGTCCCAAAAAAAAGTCCAAGTCCAGAATTTTTTTTAAAATTTGCTAGATCAGGCTTCATATCAAAAAATTTATATACTCTTGGGTTGTCTAATGCAATAGATTTGACATATTTCAGAATTTTATTGAAATTTTAGTAGGGTTGTTAAACGCACTAAATTTTGAAGCATTGAATTTTTTTTTTAAATTTCATAATTAAAAAATGAAACTTCGAAATGCCTACATACTTTAAATTTCTTACTTGAAAGCAAAATTTCAATCTTTTTATTTTCTCAGATTGAAATTAAAACTTCAAGATTAAAATTTAATAACTTGAAGTAAAAATTTCAAGCATTTTTTCTACATTAAGAGACTTGAAAAATAATTTCAAGTCCAAAAATTCCAAGTTTGAAATGTCTAATTTTGAGATTTTGCATTTTCCAAATTATAACATATTTACAAAAATATCAAATAAAACTTCTTTTCAGCATTTTGTATTTTTTCAATTTATAACTAGAAAAAATATTAAAATGCTGCACTGATAGAACAAATTCTAATAATACCGAAACCCTAACGTCTATTAACCAAGAAAAGGCGAAAAGCAATTGATTGAACCAAGATCTTGGGTATGGTTGCATTATGCGTCTAAGACAGATAAAGCTTTAGCAAAATGCAGGATTTGTTTAAAAGAAATAACTATTTACAATGGTTCTCCAAATGAGGTTTCAAAGTATTTACTCAAAGTTAATAACATAACCCAAAGTTCGATTGTTACTGACAAACCATCAAAAAGGCGTTGTTTAGATTTTGAAAATTGATAACCTTTTCAGCAATGCAGGTTTAGTTCAAAATGACCAAAGAAATCTGATGAAACCGTCTGTTTTAAATATGGTCATTTTTATAATGAAAAAAAAATTTTAAACTTTTTTATTTTTTAATCCAATTTAATTACTCTCAAGTTCAAAATTTTTAAACTATAATTTCCTTTTTTTATAAATCGATTTTATGATATCGAAATTTTTTTGTGTTAAATTAATTCTCCAATTCAATAAATAACACAATAAGAAAATTTGAAATTTCAAGGTTTGATTTTTTCAAACTTAACAAAAAATTTTGAAGGTTTTTTTACTCAATTAGAAAAAAACGATTTTCAAGGTTTGGAAAAAAAATTCAAGTGAAATAATTTTGAAAAAACTTCGAAATAAAAAATTTCGATTAACAACCCTAAATTTTAGCATAAATTTCTTCTTCAGCATTCAAAATTTAAAAGTCTGGACTTGGACTTGACTTGAGACTTGTGACTTTTAAACAACTCAGGTGAAAAATTACCAAAGTAATAGACACAGTAATATTAAATTTTTTTGAAATATTAACATTCATTTTAATAATTTATAAAGAAATTTGTACAGAAATTCGTCAGGTTTAAGCTAAAAAAAATTTTAAGATTTGAGAAATCTAATGGAGATTATTAGACAAGGAATTATTAAGCCTGATTACGGCTTATGATTTCCATTACAAATGGTAATTTTTTGTTTTTGATCAAAAACTTATCCACAAAGCATTTAAATTTTGAAAAGAAAATTAAATTTTTTACCTCAGCTTAATATTAGGCTTATCTGGAGCAGCATTCATTTGTAGAATAATATTTTTAGAGCGTTTGACCAAAGTGTTTGTATCTTTAATAGCAAAGACTTTAATGCAGTACAACATTCCACTTCCTAGTCTCTTAATTCTGTATGAAGTAACATTTGGTGGACATCTGTGCTCATTGTATTGATTGGAATTTAAACAATGCCATTGAATTTTATATTCATTTATTGAATTGCTATCTTTTACATAGCTTGACCAGTCGATGTCAATATAATCTTGGCTCATTTTTGTAATTTTTACCGGAATACATGACTTTGGCTCCAAATACTGTGAATTGTTTTCCCCCTCATAATGTTTTCTCAATTTGTCTTTTTGGTTAGATCCAACAAAAATTTCTTTTGGATGCATTGATACCGATTCGACTTGCTGAGTCGACTTAGACAGACTGGTGCTGACATGTAAACTATTGGACATTTCAGAAGGCTCATAATCATTTGTAGCGCTCAATGCCTGAATATTAATTTTATAGATGCGGTTCATTTTTAGCGGAATGTTCGCTATTTGGACTTGTTTGTCAATTTTGCCTCCGATTTTAGTGTCATTGAGATACAATTGATAGCCGTCGACCTGATTGCTTTGGTAAACTCGAGGCTCAGACCAATGTACGGCTATTGAATTTTCTTTTTTTTCTTTGAGCCAAATGAATGGCGGATCAGGAGAGCCTGGAATCTCTAAAAATAGTCTATCAGTGGTAAATAATATTTTGGAACTATCTGATACAACGTCCAGACTTAGTTCGTAAATGCATTTGGATTTGGTGACAGGAATGAAACAATGGGCCAGAGATGGATCAAAACTTTTTCTTCTGGATAAACTCTCTTCGACAGACAACCAATTTATATTCAATTGACCAATATTGGTTACTTTGGGTATTTCCCAATCAAGTCGAATACGACCAATGGAATTAGGCTCGTTGGTTTCCATTATTTTTTCAAATTTTCCTCTCAAACTTATCAAATAGGTGTCACCATTATCAGCAAATGTTGTGACCTGAAGCGGATCAGAAAATGACTCATCAATATCAGAAACATCGATTTCATCTTCATTAATTTCATTTGATCTCTTAAATAAATAGTTTAAATATATAAGTTTTTTTTTAATTAAATTAAGTAAAAGCCAGTTAGTTGTAAATTTTCCAATTTAAAAAAAATGAGGCAGCTAGAATTGTTCAAAAAATAAGGCTGAATATCATGTTTCGATCAATGTTTAAGTTAAAAGTTAAAATTAATTTAGTTAAAGTAACTATATATTTTATCTAAAATATTTTATAAAATAGTTTCTTGCAGAGTTGTTTAAAAGCCACCAGTCTTAAGTCAGATCCAAGTTCAGACTAAATTTTTATTTTTTAGTGATACTCCGGACTTTGACTATAATTTTAGTGATTTTGAATTAAACTAGGCGGACACAATAACAACCTGGAACGAAAAAAAATTCATGAGGCCGTGATCATTCTTGCATGGAACGGTAAAAATTCAAATATAAATTTTCACTTGAAATGACTTGATTTTTAAGTCAAAGTCACTAAAATTAGAGTCCAAGTTCGGACTTAAACAAAAAAAAAATTTAATGCCAGACTTGGACTTTAATTTTAGTGACTGACTTGATATTGGGACTTTTAAACAACTCTGGTTTTTAGTACTATTTTTGATTCAATCCTCTTTGATTCCAACTCAAACTTTTATTTTAATTTCCAAATGCTATTATTCAATAATTATTTTCGAAATTAAATCTTTAATTCAATTATCAAATAAATAAATAAAATAAAGACTTTAAATTGTTTTAGTAACTAAAATTACATTTTCTATCACTAAAATAAATTTACTTTATAAAATTCTACATGCATGTAAAAAAATATTTTTATAAATAAACACTTATTTGATTTATGAAAAACAATTTGCATATGAAACCCTTTTTTAATTAAATAAAAACCTTTTTGACATCGAAAAGAAAGAAAAAGACGTCCACTTTATTGGGGTTTAGAAGCCATTTTTAACAATTATGACGAGGCTTTTGAGAGCATAATTAAAAAATGGACTAAAACTAATTTATAAAACTTGAATAATCCAAAAAGTATTTTTTAAGACAAGATATTTAAATTTTTATTTCTGACTCAAAAAGTTTATTTACATTGAAAAAGTATTTATTAATTATCTTAATTAAGTTTTTGTACATTATACAATTAAATTTATTCTATATAGATAAAAGGAAATTTATACATGTGAAGTTTAATTAGTGATTAAAAAAGTATAGGTCCTAAATAAATAATTGTAAGAATTTTAAATTCTAAAAATTTAATATTAGTAAAGAGAGTTTTCTTTAAAATAAAGATGTAACATGATAAATTGTAACACTCATCATCAATTTTAAATCCAAAATTATTTAACTGGGTGACGGTAAAAAAGGTTTTAACTGAAAAAAAGATAAAAGTTTACTATTCTAGCTTTCAAATTAGAAAAAAATTTTTTTTTTCCAATCTGTTTCTGATCTTAAAAAAATAACAATTTTGTAATTGATTTACTTAAAATTGTATTCAGTAATTTTGTAACTTGGTCAGAAAATGATTAATTTCAAATATTTAAAGTGATGATTTAAATCTTTGTATTTTTAGAAATTAATTTTAAAAAAATTGATTTATTTTATATAATGATTATAAGATTTACTTATTTTTCAATTATTTAGAAATTTTTTGAATATGTTTTACTTGGCTTTGACTTAAAAATTCACGAAATTGGTATAAAAATTAATCTTTTTATTTAAAATAATTTACCTCAAAAGACGGAATTAGACACGTCTGAGCTATGACAACAATATTGTATGTTGTTTGAGGTTTACATTTTGTCAAGATACAAAAGTTTTCATGTGGGGCTACCGAACGCTGTCTGATCCCATTAACTTCTATTCGGTAGCCGATCAAATGTCTAAATAGAAACATATTTTCATCCATATTATCAGGATCCTTGTGTTCCGAGTACATACACGGTTTAGCCCAGAAAATTTCAATAGAATCGCTTGTGTAACCATTAAGATTTACAATAACAGGCTCACATGGTGCAGGCACCCTAAATACCAGAGCTTCAGAACACACATTGGTACATCTAGAATTTTTGATATCTTTATAGTGGTTTTCGCCTGATTCAATACCTGAATCAGATTCTATATTCAATTTGATCATAACAACGGCTTCGATCCATAATTTATATTTGCTTCCAATTTTTATATTTTCTAACTTAAAATTTCTAACATTGCACGGCAGTGGTATCTGAACAGCCATTTTTTCTTCATTTATTTCCTGATAGCACAAAATTTGGCTAATAAATTTGTTTGTTCCGTATACCTTAGCGGATTTCCAGCACATATCTAAACAGGAGTCCAGAGTTAGTTTGCATTTAACTGCACTTGCCGGATCTGTGCCCGAAGTCATAGCTTCGATTGACGCACTTGGCAACCATGGCATCGACTCGAGCACCAATTTAGGCAATTGTTTCAGCTCTTTTATTTTGTGATTTATGAAATATTCCTCGCTAATAGCAGTCACACTTATTTTATATCTGGACTTCTCAGACAAATTGTCCAATATACAGCTCTTTTTATCTGGCGTCAATTCTTTAAAAAGATGAAGAGATTTTTTTGAATCAATTGAGTGACAATCAATTCGAATAGCTTAAAAAAAAAATTTAATTAATTTTTCATTTATGAATAGAAAATAATTTTTAATTACCAATTATTTCTGAGCCATGATCAATGGGAGGATCCCAAGAAATTTTAATGGCATGACAAGTTGTTGATATTACGGCTAGGTTAGTTGGTGGGTCTGGAGGACTCGCAGTTTGAAATTGTAGGATGTTAGATTTAGAGTAAATGATAAATCTGTATTCTTTTTTAAATTTTGACTTGGAAGGTTCCAAGCGTTTTGTTTCTTTACGTGATTCTACTTGAATAGTATACAGTTGGGTTGGCTTCAAATTGTTAAGATGAACAAAGTCCTCTATTATTAATATTGATTAAAAAATTATTAAAATATTTTTTTTAATTGAATTCAATGGACCTTGAGAATATTATTTGAAAAAAAATTGAATTGATTTGAAAAAGGGCTTTCGGGAATTTAATTTTTAGATCTACTCTCTTATAATTGAATAATTAATTACAGAAAAGTTAGTTTAAAAAATTA
>QEOQ01000180.1:53659-65415 GCA_010279815.1 Brachionus plicatilis
ATTACAGATACATTCCCAGAATCAAGTTAGAACTGCTAGATACATTCCTTTATTTTAATGTTCCATTAATTTCATTAGATATTAAACATAAACCACTATTTTAATCACATTCTAAAATTCTAAAAGGCTTTAATCTTAAAAATTTTTTATGCTTTTAAATTGGTCAATAGTTAAATTAAAATCTGCTAAATTTTTATAAAGTTCTATTTTAAAATCAATAGATTTTATTTGAAAGGGGAGTCCTCCGGATCAATATTAGCTCTTGTTAATTAAAAAAAAACAATATAAAGTATCACAGTTTGGAATATTAAAAGTCAAATTATTCGATATAATAGTTGACTTATCTATAATATTATGGTAAAAAACTTTTTCTTTAAATTTGAATAATTCTTTTTCAAAAAAATACAGAATACTAGAGAAAATGGAAAATTTATTTAAAATGAAAAAAAGGAATAAACTTTGATCCCTTGTCTAATAATTCAATTAAGTCTAAAATTAAATTATTGAGTTAGTATGATCTCACCTGCTTGACTATGGGACTATATTATATTTAATTATCATTTCCTCTTCACTTTTCTCATATTTTGAATCTTTGAATCTAATGCAGTCCTAAGAAGTGACCACATACCTATAAGAAATGATTCTCGATTTTTTCAGGTCTTTGCGAAAAGGAAGTAAATTAAGAAGCTCAATAGGGACAATTTTTTTTCAAGCTAAATCCTCAATCCACCACTTCCAAGTCGGGACAAAATTCAAAACTGTACTGACCTTGACATAGCTGTCAACTCTCTAGCATCCTGGATTCAAGAATCAATCGAAAAAAGCCACCTCTAAAAAAAGGATTCGGGAAGATAACTCTTACCTTATTCTACGTAAATTTACCAGGGACCTCATGTAGGAAAAAAACTAAGCTAGAAAAATGCTCCAAAACTCTCTAATTAATCAGTATAGATCACTTTCAACCCACTGAATAAGGTCAAGAAAAAAATCAGACCATTTCGTAGCGAAAACGAAAGGATTTCTATAACTCCATAAATTCATTGAATTCCTCAAAATCCAATCTTTGGAAAAAAAATTAAATCTGTTGACAATTCTTCATAGAATAGATCTACTCCTAAATTTGTCACAAAAGCAGGTAGTATAAATTTCACCAAAGAAATCGCTGAGGTCTTTGGTGAAAAAATTTGGTTCGGTTTCGAGCCGGTCGACCAACCCTAATCATAACAATTCCTAAGCCTGACAAGGATGCTTAAAATCCAGAGAATTATGGTTCAATTTGTCACTTTAACACATTTTCTAAGCTTCTAGAGAGAATTATACTAAATCGCATTACTAAATTTTCCTAATTTCAAGGCATGTTTAGCATTTTTCAGAGTGGCTCCATAAACCAGACAAATGACCAAATCCTAAGACTGGTGCAACCAGTCAAATCTGGCTTTAAATTAAACAAGAAGACAGGTGCGATTGTCATAGACATATAAATAGCGTTTGGTTAAGCATGGCTTACACATCTTTTTACAAACTAAAAAATTACCAATTTCCAAAATATATAGTTAAATGCATAGATAACTGTCTCTATTATAGGGAATTTAGATAGAGAGTAGACGAGTCATACTCAGAGCTAGACAAATATTCACAAGAGTATGACAAGGTAGCGTTCTTGGACCCGCATTATTCAAAAATTTATTTAATGCAGCAAAATTAACTAAGATAGCTTTGTTTGCTGATGACCTATCTGCCTCTTACACTTCAGGCAATATCTCCTTGGTTCAACCACAGACTTCGAGAATTTCTAAATGACTTGAATCTTTGGCTCTCTATGTGGAGACTTAAATGAAGTGTGAGGAAATTAAACTACATTTTATTTAATCTAGGTAATAAAAAGCTAGGGAAAGAAGTCTCGCTTTAATTTGGTAATAATCTTATTCCTTATGAACAAAATTCCATGGCATCAAAATGGATCCATCCCACTCTTTCCAAAGCTTATTACAGTACAAATTAAAACTAACTTGTACTGTAACATCATTAATCATATGACTCAATCGAGAGTAAATATGCTAAAGAATCTCAAAGGCAAGAAATAGCATTTAAACACTAAACTTCTGCTTACTCCCTACAAACCACTCATCAGATCCATTCTAGAATATACACCATTTATCATTCTGAGTACCTGCGAATCTAACATAAAAGCAATCGAGTCCCTCCATGCAAAAGTTCTTAAAACAATCTCAAAGTCTTCCTATCTCCTCTCGAACAGTAAAATGCTGAGCCAGCTTAATCTAGATCCTATTCAGTAAAGATACAAAAAACTTGCTTACAACTATCAAATAAGAGCTCTTAGAGCAAAATCTCTATAAAGAGATCTTGTAAAATTCTACAACATGGCCTCTCAAATAAGTGAGGGCTTATTCTGTAACGGAATTCCTCGACCAACCCCAATAGGTATCCCTCAGAAGCCTTAGACAAGTTGGATACACTATAAATATTGCTTAGCTTAATTTATTCTATCATGACTATCAATAAATTAATCCAAAAAAAACAAAAAAACACAAAATTAAAAAAAAAAAAAAGTAAATAGAAAAATTTTCCAATATGATATTGGAAAATTTTTCTATTATCAAAATAACATTTCTATATCAAAATGAATATTTCAAAATATTTCAAAATATTAATATTTATTTTGATCTATTTTTTTATTCATTTAATCCTTCCTTTCCGGACCACCGAGACTCTCCTCTTCGATTTATTAAAAATTTTGGTTTTATTAGGCATTGCTTGGGAACAGCCTTGAAAGTTCATCTCTCTAAAATTATCTGTCTATCTTACATAAAATTAGATACAAAAATATCTTTGAAATTTATTATTTAATCTGTGTTTCGTATGAGACAAAAAATTTAAATTGATTAGTAGTAGTAGTAGTAGTATAAATGCTGTGGGAGATTTTATAAATAAATTTTGTTTTACATATTTTCTAATTTAACTTTTCATTTTTATTTACAAAATTGTATCATTATTTTCTGTCTTAAATTTTACTTTTTACATTTTTAATTTTTATACATCGCCAGAATTGGCGCAAAATGAAATAAATAATAATAATAATAATATTTTCTAATAATCTTATTTTTAGAAAAATTTTATTCTTAATGGTTACAAAAAGAGTTTTATAAAAATTAAAGTAGTTTGTCAATTCTGTTTTAAAATGTGTTGGTGTTAGTTACGCATCTGATCGCTGCATCTAGGACATTCCAGTCACCTGCGATCCTGTTCGTGAAGAAGTTGGTGCGTGCCTCGCAGTTGCGAATCAACTGGCGCTCAATTGCACGATAACAAGTTCTGGTGTTCCCTGCTGGACAGTCGAGGCCATCAGACGCCAGCCTCCTAGAGTTCTCCACACGTAGTACCGAGCGCATTAGCTTGCTGTCATATAATAGATTAATAATAATAAGCTACAGCAGGAAACCTGTGGAGCGAGACTAGATGTAGTTTCGCTATGGTAGCTATCTTTCTGCGAGAAAAAAAAAAAATTAAGATGCTTAAGCAGATGATGATGGATAAGCAAAATTATGTAGATTTTGAATGTAAATATTTTAGGTAAAAATAAAATTTCAAAATTTCAAAATACCTAAATTTTCTTTAAATTCTGCTGTTTATCTATTTAAATTGTTTGAACCAGAATGTTGAAGAAATAACTCTTGATTGAATGATTTCTGCATTTGGCTATCATTTTCATCAGTCTCTCTTTTTATTTATTTTGAATTAAGAACAATCTGTTTGGTTTTTGAATCAGAATTATTCAAAATATAATTAAAATAATTATCTCTACTATGGTAATCTGGTTAAAAGTGGTTATGGGTTAATAGGGTGACCTAATTTGAAAGCCCCCTATATCTCCTCCATTTTTAAGGCTACTTCCTAAAAAATGTAGAACTCAAGGAGAGGAATCGAATGATTTGTTTGATATATTTTTAAAAAAATTCGTAACATGCTTTTTTTCTCTTAAAGTTCGACTACGCCTAATAAGGTGAAAGACTCTCGATTTGGTAATTCGGATTTAATTTTTAAAAGGGTGTTTTAAGGTCCTAGGTAATACTTAAGGTCTTACCTATTTCGCCGTTAGATTCAGCACAGCTTAAATTATCTAATAGAATTTTAGGTTATGTTCTAAGGGCTTGATCTAATGGGATTAATTTTAGGGCTTAAAAGGTTAAATATATTTAACCCTATTGGTCCGAAAAATCACCCAATTAGTCCAAATAATATTTCATTTAACCCATTTAACCGAATAAGACTATAAAAATGAAGAAAATATTACCTCCATGTTGAAATTAATTAGTTAACGTTTATTTTTTTGTTGTATATAATTACTTTTTGTTGAAAATAATTATTTTACTGCCGAAATTAATTAGTTGTAAAAACATTGTTTAATAAAATTACTTTTTGTTTAATTTACTTAGTTTATTTACAAAATATTTATTTAAGTTTAAAATTAGTTCTTTATTTTGAAAAAAACATCTTTTGACAACCACAACAAAAAAACTATGATTGTACTTTTTGTCCTTTTAAAAAAATAATTTAAAAAAAATATTTTCCATTAATTTTAATTAAGATTTTAGTCTATAATAGATATCTTTTTAAACCTTTTTGTTTTTTTCAAAAAGAACGCTTTTTTTGTACTTTTTAGAATTTATTAAAGCCTTGGTCTAGAATAGACATCCTTTTAATCCTTTTTGACTTTTTTTAGTTCAAAAGAACGCTCTTTTTGTACTTTTTGAAAATTTTATTTTAGCTTTAGTCTAGAATAGACGTCCTTTTTATCATTTTTGATTTTTTCTAGTCAAAAAGAATGTCCTTTTTGTGCTCAAAAATTATGAAAGAATATTCTTTTGACTTTTCTCTCAACTTTTTCTTAATTAAAGGAAAATAACCCTTTAATTAACCATATTTTGACTAAGCGATTGACGTCGTAAGACGTCAAGAGCTATGTCAATTTAGGTTTTATTAATGGGTTATTTTCGTTTTAAACACAATAAAAATAAAAGGAGCTTTAGGTAATTCGGGTTTTTTGAATTTAGGGAAAGATACAAACGAATAAAAATTACGTCTTTTCTATACAAAGATCTTAATAAAAATTTTTAATTAAAATTTAAAAAAGGATTTCTATTCTAAACCAAGGCTAAATATAAATTCTAAAAAGTACAGAAAGACAATTCTTTTTGACTAGAAAAAGTCAAAAAGGATAAAAAGGACGTCTATTCTAGATTAAAGCTAAAATAAAATTTTTAAAAAGTTCAAAAAAAAACATTCTTTTTGACTAAAAAAAATCAAAAAGGATAAAAAGTACGTCTATTCTAGACCAAGGCTTAAAATAAATTCTAAAAAGTACAAAAAGAACATCCTTCATGGGTAGAACCTAACTTAAAATATAAAATAAAAAAAGTCTAAAAAGAATGTAACTACATCTGTTGTCAATAGTTCGAAAAAAATAAAAATAATAATTTATTATATTATAAAATATTTCAAGAATCAAAATATAAAAAAAAATTAAAAAATATATTTGATTATTGCCTAAGTATTCCTCAATATTATTTAGCTTTTGCTGGTCTTCCGGCTTTTGCTTTTAAAGCAAAAGTTTTCTGAATAATCTTCAATGGCAATTTATCA
Organism: Brachionus plicatilis; assembly: GCA_010279815.1. Taxonomy (NCBI): domain Eukaryota; kingdom Metazoa; phylum Rotifera; class Eurotatoria; order Ploima; family Brachionidae; genus Brachionus; species Brachionus plicatilis. The sequence continues at coordinate 59,321 of QEOQ01000180.1, forward strand.
AGATTAACTTATTTATCTAATTCCAATCCAATTCTAGTTTATTGTTTCTAAAATAATGTAATCGAGATTATTAAATTTGAATTGTATTTATCTAATAAAACAAAATTTTCAGAATTGCCTATTTTCTTTATTAAAGCACTGCCATTATTTAAATTATTTGCATTCTGTAATAACCCAGCTAAAATAGCCTTGGCTTCATCTGCTATTAAAATTTCTAGTTTAAAAAGAACAAAAAAATAAAATAATCAAAGGTTTATATCTGAACAACTTTGGAAGTACATTTCAAAAGTCATTAATCTGGTAAGCTTAACTAAAGAAAGAAATAGCAAACAAGAAAGTTGAAGAAATATTCTAACATTTTAAAATATTAGCAAGAAATCAATATTAAATTCTCAAGCACTTTAGAAAAGTTATTATTTAACCTGATAAATTAATAAAATTTAAGCAACTTAATAAAAAAAATTGGAATTAAAATTGTTTAAACTTTTTTAAAAAGATGGGAAAAAATCCACTCTCAAGCAGAATTATTTTTTTGGAATAAAAATAAATAATTTACTAACAAAAATGAGATTAATTTCAACTTTGGTCACAAATAAAGAAGTGTTCTCAATTATTTATAAAAAATACTTTTCAGTTTTTTAATAATTGTTTTGGAGCAAAAATCTTCATGTTATAAAATTTTCTTTACGAGGTTGGGAGGAGTTTAAATTTTGCATGTGAAATAATTTAAGTAGACATGTTTAAAAGCTACTTTACTTTGAACGTTGATAATTTTAAAAGTCTGGGCAGTTGATTTAAAAAATGTGCGAATTACAGTATTTTTAATTTTTAAAAAATTTAAATTAATGGCGCAAAATTTGAATTCTGAAAAATAATGTAAAAGTGGAATAATATTCTTAATAATATTTATAAATAAAAATAAATTAAAACTCTTAAAATGTCGTTTGAGAATAAGGTAAACATGTTTCTTAATGAACTTGAATCAATAACTTATGCATTCCTTTTGTTTATTTATTAAAAAAAATTATAAGCCTCATAGGCAAGTTGAAAAATAAAAAAAAATCTGATTTACAAATCACATTAAGTTTCATAAATAATTAATCCATTTAAAATTTTATAAAAACTTTGTTTGTAATTAATGTTTATAAGTAATTTACGCAAACAATTTAACTTGGCATGAAGTTAAAGACAGCGAAAAAAGTGGATCAAATGCTCAAATCCCATCGGTGTTTTCACCTCACCAAAGAAGGATTCATTTTTTCGAACCTGTTGAAAACGAAACCTGCGTTTCAAAGAAATAAACCGTTAATTTTTTTCGGTTTATTCGGTTATTTTTTTCGTGGAAATAACACTATTAGTCCAAAAATAAAAAACATTAGAATACCTTAGAAAGAGAAAATGCCTTAACTTTAGTGAACTTGAAAAATAATTAAAGTTAAAGCTTGAACAAAATTACAATTTTTTACCTAAAGAATGTTTTTTTTCAAGGATCTGTTTTTTTTTAAATTAAAATAGTTAAAAATATTTTTACGTAAATTTTTTGTCACCCTCCTATTTTTTCATCCGGGCTTGGGACCGGCATACGGCATAGTTATGACGGCGTCTTCCCCTAAGAAGCACGTGGGACGTTCATCATAAACAGCGCCACTCATCCGAGCACTTTTAATTTGGCTGCGAACTCGGCTACTATTTAGACTAGCTTGGAACCACAAACCAAGCGACATTCTCAATTTAGAAAGAGAGAATGCCTTAACTTTAGTGCTTCCAAAGTTACGGCTATCCAAAGAGGGTCAGCTGTAAAACAAGTTCTCGCTCTGCTAAGATTCTATACTGGATGATGGTCAAGCCAGCGGCACCCTCATACGACAAGACTAGGACAAAGACCCGTAGATCTATGTACCCGTAATACAGCTCTTCTTCAGACTCGTAGAAGACCACATAGTGTGGCTGCCACCACCCTCCTCTTTTCTCATCCTGGGCTTGGGACCGGCTTACGGCAGAGTTATGGTGGCTTGTAATGTATTTTTAATAAAAGCTTTATTTTTTAAAATTGATTAAAATAAGTCATTGTTTCATCCTTCTTTTAATTGATTCTTCTAAAATCTTTATTTGAAAACTTTAAAGACAAATTTAGAATCGACATTTGGTAAGAAAATATCTGAGCAATTATAATTTGGCAACGAACTCAATGTATTTCAAGACACTTGAAAAATAATTAAAGTTAAAGCTCGAACAAAATTACAATTTTTTCCCTAAAGAATGTTTTTTTTTTAAAGGATCTGTTTTTTTTTTTTAAATTAAAATAGTTAAAAATATTTTTACGTAAAATTTTTGTCACCCTCCTATTTTTTCATCCGGGCTTGTTTAATATAATAAATTATTTTCAACAAAACTAAATTAAAATAAACAAAAACTAATTAATTTCAACTTGATAAGTAAACTTTTTTTGTCCAAAATAGAATTTTTATTTTTCAACAAAAAGTAATTAATCACAACAGAAAGTAATTATTTTCGAAGTAACAGCCTTAAAATGCAGTTATGCTTTTTTTTAATAATTAAAAAATTGTAAAATTATTTTCTCTCTTTCTCACTCTAAAAAAATTTTTTTTTTTTCAAAAGCCAAAGTTTTTATTTCAAACATAAAAATAGCAAATTGATTAAAAATAAGCTTAAAATGTCAAAGGACAAAGAAATTCAAGTTAAAAAAAAAATTCTACTGATCAAAATCTAAAAGACGAAATAGGTGATGTGAATGGCAATAAGCTAAATCGATCTCAATCCGCGAATTCGTACGGAATTCCAAGAAAAACACTTGTTAATCATTTAATTGGACGATACAATTTAACTGATGTTGGACGTCCAACAGTTTATAGTACACAAGAAGAAGAGTTTACTTCGAGGTTACTTCGCATATGGTTCAAAAGATGGCTGACTGGGACAATGCTATTAATAAGGACGGACTCAAAGAAAAAGTTAAAAACTATGCCGAATCTTTATGCAAAAGTGATCGTTTTAACAACGGACAGCTCAAAATTCCAAAATTTTCTTCCTAAATAGGTCTAATGGGTTAAAAGGGTTAAAATTCTATTTTTGGGGTTAAATTTCGGGGTAATTGTATACAATTTTAGGCGTGATCGGGTTAACCGCTTTAACCCTTTTGGACCTCACATAATTAACCGCGGAGCTAAAGGGGCAATTCAAAAATTTCGGGAAAATTGGGTGACTATTTTTGAAGTTTTTGAACAAAATGGGTGCGAAATAATCAATAAAAAAAATATGGTCACCCAGTTAGACTAGGTTACCATATTTTTTTTAATTATTGCTGAAGTCGCTCGTTTCAGATTCGTTTCCAGTCGAATCAAGTTTTTTTTTAATCTCAGGGTTAATTTTTTTATTTAAAAAATAAAATTTTTTAACAATGTTACTTTTTTTTAAATTTATTTCGGGATTAATATTTGAAAACGATTCTTCCAGGGTTTCAAAAATTTTTCTTTTGATGAAGTTTAATTCAGGGACGACAAAATCAAAAAGAGTGCGATAGTCATGACATAAACTAGAGGGTTTAAAAGTCAATTCATAATTTGTTATAATTATTTTTCATTTTAATTTGATTTAATTTTTTTTATTCAATAAAATTTCTGTATCATAAAAAAGCTAGTACTTTTTCTATTTTTTTCTTAACAATTCAGTTAACATTGCATTTTTATATTTCTTGTCATCATTATCTTGTCGCTTACACACACGGTTACCATTTTAAAGTATTATCAAAAATTTTGTGTGAATTAAGAATCGAAAAAAAGAATCGAAAAATTTTAAAAATCTAAAATATAAATCAAAAACATCATTTTCTGTTCTATCAAAATATTAAAGTATTCTAAAAAAAATATTTTTTGGATTATTTTTAAAAAAATTTATTAGACAACATTTTTAAACGATTCAATAATTTAATTTAATCTCGATTTATTTTATTCCAAAATGGCAATTTATCTATCAGATTTCTTTATTTACAAGTTTTTTAAAATTATTTTGTCAAATTTATTCTTTTGTTTATGTCTTGAAAATGCTAAATTTTCAAGAAAAAATAAATTGAATTAAAAATATTTTTATATCACATACTTTTAATACTTTTCAAAAAATAGTTCGAATAATTTCTAACAACGGGTTTTAAAACTATATTAGTGGTAAATTTTTCTATTAGAAACTTTTTGACTGGAATTTGAATTTTTTTTGGCAGTTTTAATTTCCCAATAATTGATTCCGGAATATTTCGAGTGTCTAAATCAATTTTAAATGATTGAACCAAAAAACGCCTACATTCATAGACGTTTTTCAAAGGAAATTTTTTTGTGTTATTAATAACATGAGCAGCATACATTATTTTCCATTTTTTGTTTTTATAAAAAGGCCCAAATGAACTTTTCAAAAAATTCGCCAGTCTAACCATAGCATACAGGCCCATTTTTGTTGGCATTTTATTGAATCTAGGATTATCTTTTTTTAGTTTTTTTCGCATTCCTTTTTTTAACTTAACCAAAATGTGCCTTTTTAGATCTATCACTGATTTATTAACTATTGGTATATTTGGCTGAATTTGTTCATTGAAATTTTGATTCTGATGTTTTTTTTTCAAATGGTTTTTCAAATATTTAAAAGAATAATATTCTTGTTTGCATATGTGACATTTCCAGTTCTTTCTGGTGATACTTGCATTCGAATGAACCGACTGTTGATCTGATGATGACAATGACTCTTCGACAGTACTTGAAGAATCATTTGATTCATCTTGTTTTCCGTGAACAGTTTGTCTGTGCTTGACTAGAAAGTATTTGTTGCAAAAATTCCTCTGGCATATTTCACAATAGGCCTCTGAAAAGACTGGCATTTTGTCGCAGCCAGGAGTTGCCAAATGCTTGTGGGATAAATTAAAATGACTGGAAGGTGTTGGCACTTGAATATAGATTATTTCCTTTTTGGGATGTTTGTTTTGTTTATGCATGGCTAGGTATTCTGGTGAACAAAACAATTTTGGACATTCGTCACATTTTAAGAGAATATTTGATTTAGAATAATGAATGTGTGGATACTGGTGAGTTGGTGGCCTTTGATAAATATTGGTCAAGTAACATTGATCCATATTTTCCATTTGTTGAGGTATAAAGGGATGAGGATAGATTTGATGATGTTCCGGGTCAATTTTTCGCATGTAAGGTGGTGGTGGAGGAAATTTTTGCATTTTTTTTAAATTATAATTTGAAAAATTCATTTTGTGTAGTCTTAAGATTGATCTAAATTAGTTTTAAAACATTTATTATCTTTTAATATTTTTGAAAAAAAATAATAGAATAGATTGTTTTACAAGTAATAGACGATACATTTTTTATTTATTCGTAAAGCTAGAAAAAAATGGAATTAATAAAACTATAAGAATTTTCGAAAAAGTTTGAATATTTATTTTTTGGCAAATTAAAATTATCCACCTTTTTGGGATCTGTCCGGAACGATTGTTTCAATTGAATTTGGATTTTTTAATTTAAATTGAATACAAGAATTCTTTTATTTTTGGCAATAATTTAAAAAAAGAAAATCTATAAACAAAATCGAGAGTTTTATTTCAAATCTTTTAAATGAGTCTTTTCATGCGATAAATGAATTTTAGTCACTCTTTGAAGTTTATCAAAACTAGTGTATTTCGAATTTATCTATGATTATTCATAAAAATCATATTCTTAGATCTAAAGAAATTAAAAAACTAGCGATTGAATCAAAAATTCCAAAGTATAATTATCAATCTGTTATTTAGTTTCAATATATTGATTTCATTTTGTCTAGATTCTAAACATTTAAAATTTAAAAATTTTGACATTAATTTTTTAACAACTTCGAGATTCGATTTGAACGTAAAATATTTTTGTCTTTTGATCTCTTTTCTTTTTTTGAATGCTTCGAGTTTTAACTTAATATTTAAATTTAAAGAGGGGTAATTTTAACATTTTTTTAATTTAGGCTTTGTCAATAAATATTTATTAGGAAAAAGCTCTACAATTTATGTAGAGAAAATCAAAGTTTTTATTTAAAAAAAAACATTAAGCCTAAAT
>QEOQ01000180.1:87618-108656 GCA_010279815.1 Brachionus plicatilis
TAAAAAGCTTTTTATCCATTCTAAAGTATTACCAACAAAACCATATGAGCTCAATTTGATTAGTAATTTCTGATGAGAATCTTTGTCAAAGGCTTTAGAAAAATCAGTGTAGATCACGTCTACCAAATTACCACTATCAATCTCAAAAGTAACGTTTAGCTTTTAGAGCCAGCTCACGCTCATAATGCCTGACAGCTTTTCTAATTTGCTTTGAACATTATTTTCTAGCTCTTTTGTACTCGCTTACCTGTTTTTTGTTTCCGACACCTGAATTGCATCATGCATCGCTATGTCAAACAAAATTCTGTAGGTCCATTCTAGTACAACATGACCTTGTCTAACATTACCTAAAGGCGCTCTGCACTCTATGTGTGTTACCCTGTCATGTGACTCAGTAATAAAATAGTTCTGTAATATAGTATTGAATAGTTTATTTTATTCAGACTGTAATTCAAAATCTAAAATCAAAATTCTAAAAAATTTTTTTTTATTTAAAAATTAAGCATCCAAAATATGACGAATATTACACATTAAACGACATAGCCATAATCAAACTGAAAAATAAGATAGAATTCAATAGTTTCATTCAACCAGCATGCTTACCCACCAATGATCATCAAACTTCAAACACTGAAGTTGATGCATGGGCTGCAGGTTGGGGAAAGCTTAGTTTCAATGGTGCTCCATCTGAAACCCTACAAAATGTTAAGCTTAAAATTTATGATAAGTCAAGATGTAGCCAAGTTTCTTCAAAAAATGATTGGCGAACACAGATTTGTGCTGGTATTTCAAAAAAAAATTATTTTATAAAATATTGTTAATTAACTATTTTGAAAATCGTTAAAGGAGAATATAATGGAGGAAAAGATACTTGTCAGGGAGATTCGGGTGGACCGTTGTATGTCAAAGATACCATAGCCGGAAAAGAAAAATTCGTAGTTGTTGGAATAACGTCTTATGGCATTGGATGCGCCGAGAAAGGATACCCGGGGTATGCTTGATAAAGCAAAGATTAATAATTTAAAAATAATTTTATGTATTTATCTGATAGAATTTATACAAAGATAAGCTTTTATCTCGACTGGATACAACAATTCATGTTTTGAAGCATTAATTTTAAAATTTATTTCAGTAACTAATAGATGAGGAAAAATAAAAATTTTATAATTTTTCACAATTAAATAAATTCTTATTATTTTTTCAATTTAGATTAAAGAAATTTTAAAAAATCTTGAGAAATATTGTTTTTATTGGAATAATTGTTTCAGAAAACGCAAAAAATGTTTCAAAACATCCTTCAAATCCAACAAACACACATAATGCTCTTCCAGAATAAATATATAAAAAAAAGAAAAAATAATTAAAATAATGTTAAATAAGATAAATTAAAAAATCAAAAAAAAATATAAATAAAACAAAACAAAGATAACCAAGTCTAAGTTATAAAAATAGGATTAAAATTTTAGGAAATGGAGAACTCTTCTATCATGGTCTTTCATGGTAAAGATTAGAGAAAAATTGGAAAAATACGAGCATGTTATAGAAGGTTTATTTTGAAGTTGGATTTATTTGATTTTTTTTTAATTTTTCTTAATATAATGGATTTTTTAAATTTTTTGAATGTATCCAATACTCAAAAAATGCTCCAAATGCTAAATCGCTTAATGTTTTATCATGTTCATACTATTCATTACATGGATTGACAATGAGCTTGAATTTAATACTAAAAATTCTTTTATGTCCTTTTGTGTTTTTAATTACAAAGAATTAAATTTTGTCCTTTTGTGTCATTTACTTAGGGTTCAAAATATCTTTTCCTTTTGAGTCCTCTAGTGTTTTTTTCAATGTAAGGCGAATATTCTGTACTTATTTTTATGAAAGGATTTTTTAAAAAAGTAATTTAAGTTTAAGAAATAAAATTTCAAATTAAACCATATTTTGATCATGTGTGAAACGTTTTGCGACGTTTCAAAAGGACTCTAAAGGACACTAAAGGAAAATAAATGACAATATTTGATGTTTAATAAGTAAAGGAAACTAAAAGACACTAAAGGACAGTAAAGGACACTAAATGACAATATTTGATGCTAAATAAGTAAAGGACAGTAAAGGACAATATTTATTTGTTAATAAGAAAAGGACACAAAAGAATATTTAGCTATAAAAATACGCTCATTGACAATAGCTCATTCATTATATATCTTTTGGAAAATAGAATGTACAGAGATATTTCAATAAATTATATTAACAAGAAACTAAATAGCAGATTAAGTCATCTTTATTTAGGAAAATTGAATGGTTGAATAAGAATCATTTTTAGCTAATCTAAATTTTAATTTGACAATTTTTTATATAAATTATTATTATTATTATTATTACTGCTCATACAATAAATAATTTTTAAAATAAATAAGTGTGAGCCCCATTATAAGTATAGTTCATGACACGAATATTTTCATCAAAAAATATTATCCTAGGCATATTTTAAAAATTATTTCTGATCGGAAAAAAATAGAGAGAAGCACCAAAAAGGTTTCAAATTTTTCTGGAGTTAAGCTGTAACGCAATCAGTGTAATAGTTTGACAAATAAGTTACGCTTTAAATTAGTAAAGCTAGGAAATTAAAAAATAAATAATTTAATCAAAAATGTAGGCCCCCATCCATGTACATCCCGGCCTTTTTGGAAAAAGATCAATATTTTTCGAACAAAACTTTCTAACTCCCAAATCCCTAATTTAATTTTCAATAATAAAGAATCTAAAACGGATAAAGAAAAGGGCGATCTTTTCAAAAATATTCTTAGTAAAACTTTTTCAATTGACAGTTCGTTACTATGGGATAAAATTAACTCAAATATAGTCGATTCTTTTGCATCTAAAAAAATTTAGCATTACCTAAAATTGAGTTAAGCGAACTTAAAAAAACCATGAAGAAAATTACGAAAGACACAGCTCCAGGTCCTGATAAAATTAGCTACCAAATGATCCGAAATCTCCCTGATTCATTTCTTAAAAAAGTCCAATGGAAAATATCAAGAATCACAATGATTCCAAAGAAAAAAATTTCTAATGATCCAAAAAAAATTGGCACAATCAGTGTAACAAGCTGTCTAGGGAAAGTCTTAGAGCGAATAGTTAGAAACAGACTGTACAAATTCCTCGAAGAAAACAACCTTATCTGTTTAGAGCAATCTGGGTTCCGTTTGCACCGACGAACAGCTGATAACCTCGTTGAAAAGATTGTAGAAACATTAAATAGGGAAAAAATAGTACGTTCTCCCTTCTTTGAATCACATCATGTCAGGCTTTTGATAAAACCTGGCATGAATTTATATAAAATGGCCCAATTTAAAGTCCCTTTTTATATTTTGGAGTGGATTAAAGATTTTTTAAAAGAAAGAAAATTTTTTATTAGCCTAGACAATTATTCATTTGAAATGGTTTTTAAAATTTTCGGCCGGTTGTGTGTCCGCTTGTACGGATCCCAACACTAGATCTAAATGAATTCATCAATTTAGTAAATAAGTAAAGATTTTCTCCGTTGATTAAGAAGCAAACACTTTTAGATGATTTTGTTTAAGTTTAAAAAAAATAAATTCCCTTTGTTTTTTTTCTAATTTTAAATTTGCAATATATGGAAAATAAAGTTTGATATTTAAATCCTAATTTTTTACAAATTTTTCTTTTTTTCTGAATATGAGTTATCCGATTCATGAGATGTTATCTGTTCGGGTTAGAGAATATTATCATTTAAGCATATTTCGGCAACTTATTCTGGAAAATTAATTATTTTGATGTCAGAGATTAATTCTTTAGATTTGCTTTCGAATTATTAATTTATATCGGAGCTGTTTAAAAATCTGAATGTGAAAATCAAACTTTAAAAAAAAAAATAATTTTTTTCAATTATTTATTTATTTAAAAAAACAATCACATTTTTTATTTAATGAAACAATGTCATCTTTTAGAATATCAAGCATGTTCTTTGTATCAGCAAAATTTTTATTCAATTCATTGAACACACTTTTATCCCAAGTTGGTTGACTAAATTTTTGACCAATAAGTTGTTCCAATCTTTCGACTCTAGCAAGATATTTGTCTTCAACCGATTGCAAAAAACATCTATTCGATCTCTCTAAATTGTAGATCGAATCATCAATCAACTTCTGAGAATTGATCACAACTGATTTAATTTGATGCGCTGTATTCATCGAATATTCTTTGATTGATTCGAATTGAAAATTGGTCTTCTTACTCAAACTTACCAAGATGCTTTGGATTTTGTTGTTCAGCGACATGATTTTAGTCTCCGAATCACTCATGTGTTCATTGAAGCTCTGTTTAGCATCGCTCAATTCAAAATTTGTGCTTTGACTTAAACTCTCAATCCAGTTGCGCAATTCTTCTTGAGTTTCGAAAAGAGACTTTTTCAAGTCCAAATTGGCCTCTAGTGTCTCCTTTTTTAGACCTTCCATTTGTTGATTTGTGCGATGCGAAAGTTCAGTCAAAGAGTCCTGAAGTCGACGCTGGGAGTTGGAGAGCCGTGATTCACAGTCGCCTATCTGGTTGGAAAAGCCGAACCGTATGGATCTTATTTGTTCGCTGGTGCAGCGGGACATTTCGTTAAATGAGTCTTCAAGTCTTTTCTGTGGATCTGAGAGTTTTATTGTGTGCTCATTTGATGAGAGCAAATTTTTGGCATTTTTCCACAGCTGGTTCTTTATTCTCACAAATTTGTTTTCTTCATTTAGGCTGTACTTGGTAACCTGCATGTTCAAACAGTTTCCAAGGCAAGTGTTGCTAAAAAGATTTAGCGCTGATTGCACCTTCAATACAAACATAATTCGCATGGACGTTTGCTGAATGTCTGCTTCGTCAAGAACAGTTTTAATTTCACCAACAGCAATACCTAGTTAAAAGAATAATAAATTAAAAGTGAATATTTTTAAAGGATTTATTAAAAATTTAAAAAAAAAGGCTAATTTTATCAAAACAAATGGAACTAAAATACAGAGTTGGTCAAAAGTCAAAGTCATGAAGTCAAAGTCAAGTCTGGACTTTGACTTTAAATTTTATTTTTTTGAAGTCAAGTCTGGACTTGGACTTTAAATTATATTTTTTCCTGAATAGAAAAATTTAAGACTTAAAATTTTTTTTATATTTTTTAATTCTATTTTAAAAATTAGTAAAATTTTTGAATTGATTATTTTCTAATTTTTGAAACAAGTCCAAGTACTGACTTGCACTTGACTTGTGTCAAAAATTTAAAAAGTTTTAAATTTTAAAAAAATTTATTATTTTATTAATGAAATTATTTTAGATTCAAGTCAAAGTCAGACTTTGACTTTGACTTTTAACGATTCTGACTTTAAAGTTTGACTTTTGACCAACTCTGCTAAAATATAATTAAAAATTAAGAATAAAAAATACATTTTTGAAAAAAATATTTTAGTTTTTTAATGTAAAATATCCTATAAAATATTTTAAAAATTTACTTAGATTTTAAAAATTTGATGATTGAGCAATAAATTTTCAATTTTGAAAAAGATCAAAGGAGAAGTATTGATCAGAAATTTGAGAATACCTAATCTAAAAAAGATAATCAATTTTTAATAAAATAATTTGATTAAAAAAAGCAATAAAAATAAAAATAAAAAGAAGACACGATTATTATTAATCAGACTGCTGATTAATTTTTAAAAGTTCATTTAGTAATTAAATTAATAAATTGGCAAGTTTTTTTTCTATTTTACATTTTTAGAAATAATTCCGTAATTAAATTTAAAATTTTAACATGCTTAAGTATTGAGTTTAAATTAAACAACGTTTTAAAAATTTCAAAAAAAAGCTAAATAGAAAAAAAAACTTGCCAATTAGACGAATTTTTAGATTTTTTAAATAATTTTTACCATATTTTTCCTGTTAAAAAAATAGGCTTTGATCAAATTTTAGGTAAAATTACATAAATTTTACTTTTTAGAAATTTTTATCAAAAAAATATTGGAAATATTCAAAAAGAGTCAGCCGTGCTTTTTATTGACATTTTTAAAAATCTATATTTTTAAATAAATTCGCGTTTTATTACACAAAAAAACTTAATTTACCTTTAAATAAGTGTTTTTCGACATTTATTGTAAAATAAGTTTTTTTACGTAAATTCAAATTCTTGTGTTGAATCGTGTGTTTTTTTCAACTTTAACATTAAGCTAAAACTGGAAAAAATCCTAAAAATACACATCGATAAAACATTTAAAATTATAGACTAGATTTGGGGAATACATTTAATTAATTAGCTGGCATAATATTTATAAAACTAATTTTAGTTAAAAATTTTTTTTAGATTTTTCACTTTTTATTTTTTTAAATGCAACAAAGTCATGATTCATGTTCCATGTTGCATTTAAAAATTTCAAAAAATTTAACCTTTTTTTTCAAATTTTTTTTTCCTCTTTTTTAATTTAAATTTCAGCAAAAAAACAACTTACCAACAAATAAATTCAATACTATTGTACACATTAATCCAATAAACAGAAAATAAATGATGTAATTTGGCAACGAGTCGTTGTACAGACCCATTCTAGACGTGTCAAACTCGCCAACCACCATGGTTAAAGTTCTTATAAGTGAATAACTAGTTGAATTAAAATATGTTACATCAAAATTGGATCGTATGCGAAATGACAAAATAAAGCCAGTAAATATGATTAGGAAAATTGGAAAAAATTTTGCCGAGTTTGCCAATGTGCGTTGAAAAGCGACCACATAGAGACCAAATATTTTTAATTTTTGTGTAAATAAAGGAAATACAATGAATGCAAATAGAACTGCTATGCTAGCATATGAAGACTGCATATTGTAATTGCCTGAAAAAAGAGATAAAACTGCCAGTATATAGGTGAATAATTCTATGAGGTTTTGCAGGGACAAGAAATAGCTAAGTCCATCAAGAAAAAATATTTGAAAGGTTTCTTTAAATATCTGAAAGAAAAGAATTACCAATAAACTAAAGTAGATAGGACTGCTGAGGTAATACACTGACTCAATATGAATTGTTTGATTTGTTGAATTGACTTTCATCAATTGATAGGAACCAAATTTTGAGAGTTCGATCGAATAGAAAGAATAGAGTAGCATAAAAATTAGGTAAATTATTAGATTTAGGTAAAATGCACATCTTGGTATTATTCTCCATTTTAGATGAAGAAGAGTGCGAGTGGTATCGTGCTTCAGTAAATTTTCCTGGCCTGAACGAGCAATGAGCATCAATGGATGCTTTGACATGGATCTGGTTCGAGGATCTATTTTGCTGAAGTCTATTTCCTTTTCGCCAATACATTTATCTAAAATAACGCTAAAAATATCCCACATCTTATGTTCAAATAAACAAGTCAACTCGGGATTTTCTATTAATTTTAGGTTTTTTTTTTCCTGTTTGGAGTCTTGGGATGATTGACTGGACACAACTTGTATGATGGCACTTTGGTCGTCTTCGTCACTCTCTTCCGTGTCAAATTCCGGTTGATATTCATTCCAGTTATTCTCTCGGATTAGTTTTTTCCAATTTGGATCATCTAGTAGCACTCGAATAACTTCGCGCTACAAAAAAAATAACATTTATTTTTTTAAAAGGGCTTTTTTTAATTTTTATTTTTGAAGATCTTTTTTTAATAAATAATTGTGCTGATTCATAAAATATAATGAACATTACAATAAATTTAACTTTAAATTTGAATATAAAAAAAATTATAATTATTTAACCGAAAATTAGTCTGTAGAAAAGTAATTTTTTTAATTTAGGAAAATTTATAACAAATTTGTTATTTTTTTTAATTTTTTCGAGGGGTAGGTCAAAACAAGGAACTTAGGGTCTCACCTTTTTTATGACCAGTTGGTCACAAAATTTGTGATTAAGTTAGTCGTTTTCGGTTTGTCATAAAAGTTTATGACCAGGTTTTTTGTGACCAGGAAAAAAAAATGTGTGACCAGAATTTTTTTTTGTAATTATTAAAATCATAATAAACATTTGAATTCTTTTAACTTTGAACTAATTGGCAGCCCAACATTTTATTATTGCAATTATAATTTTAGGTGTTTTTTTGAACAATGAAAAAAATGAATTCTCATAGACAGATTTGTAAGTTGTACAGCTATTACAGCGCCAAGTTGGAAGTTTTTTTTCATCCATCTTGTTTCTCTTTCTAAGATTTGGAACTCTCTTTTACATTACCATTACCTTTTTTTTTTACAGCTTAAATTCGAACATTCTTGAATAGGTAAAACTAGTCCAAAGTCTTAAAGTTTAATAAACAATTTATATTGTTCATCATTTTCTAAATTTTGAATGCTCATTTTGGCTTATCCAAAGTGAAATAGATTTTCAAACAAAAAAAAATAGTATGAAAAGGTTTTTCAATGTAAATGCAAGTATTTTGATTTATAATGAATTAAGTTTTTGTACAAAAATTTACTTGAAATAAATTTCAAAATTGATTAATATTTTATTAACAATATTTTAGAAATCAAAATAAAATTTATTTAATTTATTCAAATTTATTCATATTTTTGTGACCAAGAATTTTTTTTAGTGATCAAAAAACTGGTCACAAAAAACCTGGTCATAAACTTTTATGATCAGAGTGGTCACCAAACCGGTACCGACTAACTTGTTCACAAATTTTGTGACCAACTGTTCTGAAACAGGTAAGACTCGGAACTTATAGTAATGGTTCTAGAAATTCTGTTCGCAAAATTAAGCTAATTTTTTTTTTCCTAGTTAAAAAGAGAACACCGGTTCGTGAGACAAATTCTAAATGTTCTTTTAGCAAATCAAATCAACTTTTTGAAGATAAAAGGAGATTGTAAGTAAAAAATTTAAATTTCGCGCCCATTTTAAACTGGGGGCATTATGCTAAAAGCTAACTGTCTAACTTGGATTTTCTAAAAATTTGTAAAATATAAAAACATACACTTTCTGAGATATTGATTATAAGGTTTTGTGAAGTTCAGTACAAAAGAACAGAACAAAGTGTAAAAAAAATAAATAACTTTTTTTCTAAAAGTTTAAAATTAATTCTGTGAATGCAGAATGGTGCAACATTCAAAGTTGCATCAACTGTAAAAGTCTGCTAATGATGTGCAAAATCTCTGCAAAATGCCCTACGCTCGATTATATTGAAATTTAATTTCTGCTAAACTCTGCAAATTTAGCAGACATAGATATTTGATGCAACTTTGAATGTTGCACAATGTTGCATTTATAGAATTAAGTTTAAACCTTTAGAAAAAAAGTTATTCAATTTTTTCACATTTTTTTCTGTTCTTTTTATCATTTTGTACTGAATTTCACAAAACCGATTATAAGAGTGAATAAAAATTGAAAAAAAAGATCGTATTGGATTATTTTAAAATTTTTAAATTTAAAAACGAATTTTATACAATCAAAATTACGAAATTTACCAAAATCTACGAAAATGTACCGATTAAAAAAGCAAACATACCACCACACCTATACCACTACAAATATCAAAAGAGCAAAATATTTTTGTTTCCTATTTTTTTGATGAAAATCTCCGCAAATTTTGGTAAATAGTCCAGAGGTATATTTAAACACAAAAAAATGTAGAATTGCCTTTTATGTAGAATACTCAAAACATTAACAAATCATAATAATATAGAAAAAATAAAGAAAAACTTAAACTTTTTTACCACAATTTTATTAAAAAAACCACAAATAATAAAAATATCCATTAAAATTATTAATAACCTATTTCTTTAATATTTAAACACAAATTTATTAAAAAAACTATTCTAAATTTTTAAATTCATAAAAATATTTTTTTATCCCCACAAAAAAATCATTTAAAAAAATTTTTTTTTTTTTACAAACAAAATATTGATTATTTAATCTTCCTTATTTTCGATTTGTTTGAATTAGGATATCCATAATAGTTAAAATTAATTATTTTGGCAATCTTGCGTAAAATTTATGGAATCAAAAAAAATTTAGTTAAAATAAATTTTAAAAATTTGGACTGTTGTTTGTTTTTTTTTTGTTATCTTAATTAGCTAATAAGTTTATTGGGATTAGAATAAAAATGAATAAAAAAAATTTTTTAAAATTTAAATTTAAATTTGAGTAAGACGGAAAAAAAATAAAGAGAAGTACTTACATGTCCTTGTTTAATGGCTATTTCGAGACAATTTTTGTTCTCATCATTGAGTTTGTCTATTTGTACACCTTTTAACAGCAGCAATTTGACCACTTCATAGGCACCTTCATAGCATGCAGTATGCAGCGGAAACTCGTGTTGAATTTTGTCTTGATTTTTCAAATCAGAACAATTAGTAATAATATTTTTGCTGATCTCAAAATAGCCAAGACGACAGCTCAGATCTAAAGCTGTGGTATTCTCCTCATTTTTTACACTAGGGTCAATACCAAACTCCAAAAGTAGATTGGCAATACCAGAGTGTCCATTTTCTGTAGCCAAATGTAAACTTGTATTGAAATTGTTGTCAACATGCTCCAAAAATTGAATTAACTTTTTCTCTTTTAGAAAATATTCTACTATGTTGTAGTATCCTTTTATGCACGCTATGTGAAAGCAAGTGTGGCCAAGATAGTTTTTGGCATAAAGCATTGTTTCCAGCGAGTTGTTCGAATCGTACAATTTATTAACTATTAATTTAATAGCTTCTAAATTTCCGGTTCGACAACTGGTGTGAAGAATTGTGTTCTCAAAGTTATCTTTGGCAAACAAAATTTCTTGTGGTATAAAATCTGTTTGAAGAAGATATCTCAAGATGTCAGTGTTGTTGTATTCGGAGCAAAGATGGTATATTGACTGGCCATCCTTGTCCTTCGAGTCCAGCTCGACATACTTGTCATTTATTAGCTCTTCTACAACTAGTTGACTTCCTGATACAATTGCTCGCATTAATGGTGTATGAAATTTCTTGTCTCTTTGCCTGATGGACAGCTGGGCGCTGTTCAAATCAAAGTCACCATCACAATTGCACATACATGGCAAGTGAGTGGAGTCAATTGAGGTCTTTTTTTGACTTCTTAAGCAACAATAGTCACTGTTGATTAGCAGGTGCCGTTCACTTACCAAATATTCTCTGACAAATTTAAATCTGTTGTACAAAGCAGCTATGTGAAGTGGGTTCTCGTCAGCCAGGTTGTTCCGGATGATGTTCGAATTGTATTTTATAAGTAAGGACAAGATTTCTGTTGAGCCATTTTTAGCTGCCAAGTGGATCGAGTAATTTCCGTTTACCGAATTGGGCTGGTTGGTGCTTATGCTGTAATTGCTTAAAAGTAGCTCGACCAATTTTACATGGTTGTTTTCAATGCAAATCTCCAAGATGGTCTGACGGTTGGCATCTTCTTTTTTAGATATTAATTCAATGAAATTTGACTTGAGGATTCCTGATTGAACTTTTAGTTTTGAATCTTCGTAGCGCAATTTTTCTAAAATTCGCTTAACTATCTTGAATTTCTCTACTTTGTTTCTACAAGCTAAATGTAGTGGCGGCAGACTGCTGGACAAGTCCAGCATGCAAACATTGAATAATTTATCACGGTCTATTCTATCAATCAGTAGCTCGGCTTCATCTTCGAAACCAAATTTACAAGCTAAGTGCAGCGGAGTCAAGTTTTTCTTATCTTCGATCTGAAATTCAAAAATTTAGTCTCTGAATCAACTTGGTTTTTATTTGAAAAAAATTTTAATAAAAAAATTAATTGTGAAAATTTCTTTAATTTTAATTATTTATTTTATTCCAAAAATTTTTCTAAAAAATTTTTGTATATCTTTTAATAATATTAAAAAATCAATTATTCTCAGATTTGAATAATGCTGAATAAGAACACTTTTGGTCGAAACGCGTCGATCGTCTTCTGAAATAATAAATGTATATTTTTTTTTTTATTTTTTTTATTCGTATTCAAAAAAAATTATTTAATTTAAAAATAGAAAATTTTCCAAAATTTAATTTATTGAAATATTTTTGAATTTTTTTAAGGCTTAATTTTTTTTTAAATAAACCCAATAGCATTGTGAATTTTAGAACAAAAAAAGTTGGAATAAGTGAGTTTTTTTTTGAAAGGCTTAGATTCAGTAAATATAACTGTAGATTATACCAACTGATTCATAAAATCAGATTAGTTTTTGAGTCGTTTATAAGTCAATTCAGAAACTTGATTTTTTGAAAATTAAATAGACAGAATTTTGGGAATTTTGATAAAAAACACTGTATTAAAAATGTTAAAAATTTTTCTTAAAACTTCAATCAAGTTTATGTAAATTTTTTCAGGACAAATCCCATTTGTATCAAAAAACTTTGAATTTTTAATATTTTTAAAAAAAATCTAATCAAAATGAAGATTTTTTAAGGTAGAAAGATTTTTACAAATGATTCTAAAAATTTAATTGTGTTTTGCAGAACTTTTTTATTCCTCCACTTGATTCTAAAATGGTCTATTTAATTTTTGATTTTGGTATTTGTCATGCTGATTTTATTTTAAAAAATAAATTTTTTATTAATTTAATTATCAGTCAGTTTGCATTATGAATTCTGGAACAAAGACCAAAAGTAATTTTAAAATTGGAATAATTTTTCTTTCTTTAAAATGTATTTGTATTTATACCAATTTTAGTCTTTACAATTTACTTCTTAAAAAGTCGATGAAAAAAAATAAATATAAAAATAAATTTCAAAAAAAATTATTACAACACAATTTTTAGTTTTTGATTAAAAAAATCTTAAATAGTAAAAATCACATCAGTCGATCAAAATTTTGATATAAAAGATAAAAACAAATAAATATTTTTGTATTTAGCTTACTAAGCTTAATAAAAAAATATTCAAATAAACATTTTAAATGCGCTAGGAAAATGACGAAAAATTTGTATAATAAAAGTCAGTCAAGGTAACTTAAAGCAGGACTATGACATGAATTCGAATAATTTTATCTACTTTTTTATTTTTACGAATAGTTTTTATGTTTTTGGCTTTATTTACAATTTATTATTTATGTTTAGATTAATTTTTTTGTATGGGAATTTTCACTTTTTTTGATACATATAATTTGCAGATTTGCAGGGCTTTTTGCAGAGAATTAAATTTAAAAAAAGTTTAATATGATGCATTTTGCAGAATGATTTTTAAACTCTAGAAAAAAACTAATTTCTATTTAGATTTTTGTCGCTAATTATTTCACAGTTTACAATGCCTCAAAATGTGATGCAACTTAAATACTTTAATATTCTCAAAGCAAATTTTTGAAGATTTTAGCTCTTGTGGGGTTAAAGTTTTCCTAGTGGTAATGCTAAATTAATATTCAACAATTCAAGCTAATTTATCTATCTTTTCAATTAAACATATATATACAATTCCTCCAAATTTGAAAAAATGTAAAAAATAAATTGAATTTTAAATGAAAAATCGATTTAATTCAGTTTAATTTAATAATCAAAAATAAAATTCAAAATCAGCTCTTAAAACTCATCCATTATTTTCTTTTTATATTTTGTTTTAAGTGTTGGATTTGTTGACACATGGAAACTTTAAGCTGACACGGTCACATACACAAATATTTTGGCTTTTCGAAAAGAAAAAACAAATTATGAAGCTTACTTTAAGAAAGAACGAAAAAAATTATCTCATCAAATTGAATTGACTTTAAAAAAACTCTGATTTACATTATTTTGAAAAATAATCCTAAGAATTTTCTAAATGATCTCCCGAATCGCTTCCGCCTTCTTTCGGTTATTTTTAAAATTTAGGATAAATTTTATTTTTTAAGTCAAAAGACCAGATTTTTGCATAGTGATTCGCTACGAGGACTTGTCGGTATCTTACATAGATTTAAAAATAAAATAGTTGATAAACAATTTCAAATTAAGCAAGGTGAAATCACCAACAATATAGCCAGATCTAAATCCAATTTGAAATGATTTGGAATTAATTAATTATATAAGAAAGCAATAATTCAGACCGAGAATGATATAGTGAAAGCAAAACTATAACTCAGACGAAATTTCGAGTTTATGTCAATCATTTAATCAAGTAATTTAACAAGATAATTAATAATTATTAAAAAATGATTAAAAAGGCAATTAAAATAGAAATACAACGATATGGCGTTTGGTCAGACTTACGATTTACTTTTTAAAGGCCACTAAATAATTCAAATTAACAAATTTGACTCTTTTGACTATTTTTTATTTATTTTTACCAAATTTTAATTGTAAAAAAAGACTTTGAAGAAATTTTACTAAAAATTACTGAATTATTCTTTATTTGAAATTTTTTTCAAAAAATTGGGAATCAAATTGGTTTAATTTTTTGTGTTTGAATCACAAAATGTATCCAATGTTGAAATAACATTAAAAAAGTGCGATGTTTCAATTATTTTTTTCAGTTTCAAATAAAAAAATAATTTTAAGTTAATATTGCATGCATTTTCATATTTGAAATTAAAACCTTTTGTGAAATAGAATGAGTTTAATTTTTATTTAGAAATTTGAAAAAAAATATTGAAAATTCTTTTTTTAACTTTTAAAATATTTATTTGTTTATCTTTACCTTTACCAACCTTCAAGATAAAATATATGAAACAAAAAAATTTATAATAAAGTTAAATAAGATAAAATGAAATGAAAAAAAAGGTGAACCATAGTTCACATATTTTGCGATCAATTTTTGTCCTCGTGTTTGTGAACTATAAGCTCACCTAATTTTTTTGTTCACGAAAAGTTAAACCAGAATAGAATTAGGTGATTAAATCTCAAATTAGGTAAAAAACTTTTAGGGAATGAGAATAAATTGAATAAAATAGCTTTTTAATAGAATTCCTAATTCTCGATAATGATATAAAAATAAAAAATAATTGAAGCTAATAATTTTTTTGTTTTTTTTTTTTAATTTGATGCAGCCTTAGAAATAGCATTTGCATTGATCTAGTCGACCTAGTATTACCATTTCAACAATCAAAAATACCCAAATACCCTCTCTACTTAAATCGGGGAACAAGAATTGTTTAACTAAAAGATGAATCATAGTTCACTTAACTGAACCGAAATACCTTGTTTTTTTCTTTAAAAATTTTGACAATAGTGATAATATAAGTTCGTTTGATGCATATTAACCAGAGTTGTTTAAAAGTCCCAAAAAAAGTCCAAGTCCTGAATTTTTTTTTTCAATTTGCTGCACCAGGCTTCACATCAAAAAACATATAAACTCCTGGGTTGTCTAATGCAATAGATTTGCCATATATCAGAATTTTCTTGCAATTTTAGCATAAATTTCTTCTTCAGTATTCAAAATTTTGAAGCCTGGATTTCGACTTTTGAATGAAAATTTATAAAAAAAAGTCCGTACTTGAACTTGACTTGAGACTTGTGACTTTTAAGCAACTCTGATATTAACAAATACTCATTTATAAAAAATAGAAAACAGAGCGTAGATAGTTTTTTAAACTACAAATACTTTCTTAAATATCATCATAGCACAAACCCTAAGTCAAAATTTAATAAAAAAACAAGTCTTTCATGCTTGCAATATTAACTTAAAAATTTTAAGTTAAAATTGTTTTTTTATTTGATACTGAAAAAAATATTTGAAACTGAAACATCGCACTTTTTCAATGTTACTTCAACATTGGATTCATTTTGTGATTCAAACAAAAAAAATAAACCAATTTTTAATGGAAATATTCAAAAGAGCCAAAATGAGGCCTTTTTTGGCATTTCTGAAAATCTTTAATTTTACATAAATTTACGTAATATATCGTCAAGCCTGGTAGCAAATCAGTATTGTATGTAAATTAAAAAAATGTTTCTTATTAATTTTTTTCTTGAAAAAAGTGATTTTTCAAAGAGTAAGATCTAATAAATTATTGAAATCTTTAGAAAATTTGTAACAAAAAGTTAGTAAATCAAAGATGAAAAAAATTACATTTAGACTGATTCCTGACACATTGATCAGCAGCGAAACTGCTACAAAATTAGCTTTGGCTACGGCATAATGAAGACAGGAATTTCCATTTTCATCTTGATAATTAACATCGGCATTGTTTTTAATAAAAATATCAAACGTTTCTTTAAACTAAAATTAAATTAAAAACTATATTTTCATTAAGTAAAAATATGTTTAAAAATACTTCACAAATTTTTTTTTTCAGTATTTGATCGTCATGGTTTAAATAATCTTTTTTACTAAAAACATTTGTTTTTATTAAAGTGTGCAATGGAGTTGATTTTATTTTGCATGTTACATCTTTATCTGAATAAAATAATTAAAATTAGAAAGAATAACTTTTTTTAAAAAATACCTATTTTTGCATCTTTTATTAAAAATTGACAAAAATTTTTGCGACAATTTTTGGCTGCTAAGTGTAAAAGAGAAAATCCATTGTGACTAAGAACATATTCTCTTAATTTTAGCTTTAAATCGTCACCCAATTCTGTGCTTTGGTATTTGGACCACGCTTCACAGTCGTATTTTGAAGAATCTTCAATGTCTTTAATGAATTGTTGTATTTCGTTTTTGTAACTCTCATTTTTTTTATCCTGATTTAACAACAAGTACGATGAAGAACTACTGATTCGTATATCACCGCGACTTCGATTATGCCTTATGATATTTTTTTTTAAATTATCCATTTAAACTCTAAAAAAAAGCCCAAGCTAAGACTGGGATCTAAAAAATACAACTCCAGTAATTTATTTCCATCTAGAGAAAAGCATTCTCTGGCTCATATGAACTTAATTAACAATTTAAAAGACCCAATTAGGATTAAAGTACGCTTTCGCTTTATGGTTTTAAGATGTTGTGATTATTTTTCTAAGAATTTCATAACCAAATATAAAATTGCCTGGTTTGTATCTATTTTCTTACGATTAATTTTTCACATGGGATTTTGAAAAATAGTTTATTATTATCAAAATAGTCAATTATCTATGCCATTTCTAAATTAATTCAGCTTTATTATATTGAAGAACAAGATCGATATTTTTTTGAAAACCCACAAGGATTTTCAATTTTTAAATGATAATTTTTTGATTGAAATTTTCACTTTAATTAAGACCAAAACTTTATTTTAGAACTAATTTTTTGATGTAATAAAAAAATATCTTAAAAAATAATATTAGATTTGGAACCCATTTTTATTTTTAGGGCTAATATAATTATTATTTTTTAACCTAAAATTTTAACAAGCGATTTTATGTGTTCCATGAGGGTGATTTATTCTAAAAGTAATATTCTCACCTTAATCACTTGGTCTGAATCCTTTAGGTACAAATTTTATTGAAAAAACAGTTATGCAAAAGAATTAATGGCTTTTTAATTTTTTTCCACCAAGCAAAGCTTTTATTGAATATTTAATTTCTTGATTGAAGAGATAAAATTTCAGTCTATAGATTTGTTCGATATCAAATATGATACGCTTAAATTGATAAATGATAGCTTTTTGTGTTTGTTAATATAAGGAAGTTTTTTTAAAAATAAATTACATGACACCAGAGCTATCAATTAATTATAACTTTAAATAAAACAAATTAATGTTTATTAAAAACCTTTGTTATTTTTTAGGTATCTTTTTAAAAATAAAACTAATTGTTTATGAATATTTCTATTATTTTCCATCGACTGCTCGAAATTTAAAATTCGACTAAAATCTTTGATAACTCTTAATTATTCAAAAATTTAGTTTATTAAAAAATCTTTTGTAAATATTCAATTTTTTAAAAAAATTTGGTCGATTCGATTGAATTAATTATTGGAAAATAATTGCCCAAGCCATTAAATTAATTCTTTTAAATTTTGATGATTTTAAAATTGCTTAATTTTTGAAAAAAAATAAAATATCTTTTATCTTTTCAATCAAGAAATTAAATATTCAATAAAAGCTTTGCTTGGTGGAAAAAAATTAAAAAGCCATTAATTCTTTTGCATAACTGTTTTTTCAATAAAATTTGTACCTAAAGGATTCAGACCAAGTGATTAAGGTGAGAATATTACTTTTAGAATAAATCATCCTCATGGAACGCATAAAATCGCTTGTTAAAAGAGAGTATCTAACTTTTAGAAGTAATTTGAAAATTTCAAAAAATTTATCACATCGCTTAAGTAATTTCCTTTTGGCTTTTGGAAAAAATTCCATTAAAAATAATCAATTTCACTTTATATCCATCATTAAATTAGACTTTTAGGGTTTATTTAGAAAAATGGAATAAAACTGATTAAAATTTCCGATAAAATATAAAAAAAAATTTCGAGATTAAAATTATTTTTTGGATTTCCTCCTTTAATTGAAATAAATACAAATTTTTGCAAATAATAAAACTCAAAAGCAAATTATAGTTAATTTAAAAAATTGAAAAATATTCAATAACAATTCTTTTTTTGAAAAATAATAAAACTTTAGCATAAAAGAAATATATTTTAATAAATAACAAATTCGATGATTGATTAAAGAATAAATTTGTTTTTTGGTAAAAATTTAATGTATTTTTGTAATTTTTCTTTTATGCATCTGTTTTGAAAATCTTTGTTTAAGCCAGGAAATGCTATGCAAGTGACCATCTAGCAATGAGTGTTCCGTTTCGATTAAAATGGACAATGGAAACACTTTCATCATATTCAAAATAAAATCTTTTTTCTAACTATTAAATATTAGCTAAATCATAAAAGAAAAATGTTTAATCTAAAGTTTTTTATTTATTTATTTTAAAAGAATATTTTTATTTTTAAAAAAAAAATAACTTAAAAAATAATAATTTTCACCGCTTTACCTAATGTTTTTGGTTAATAGCTTATCTGCTTTTGAGTTTTATTATAATTACGCGGCGTAATAAAATAATTTAGGCAGCATTTTTAAGCCTGTTAAATTCATGACATTTGTGTTTTAATTTTCAATTTTAAAATCTACAATTTAGTTTATAGTGATTTACTAATACATTTAATGCTTTGCAGTCTTGCAGGGTTTATGCAAATTTGACTATATTTAGATGATACAAAGTTTTTATCAGTTGTTCATTTTTCCGAATGAGTTTTAAGCCCAAAGAAAGTAAATTCAATTTTTGTTATTTTTGTTCTTAGTCAATTTTTTTGTTTTACTGCCTCTTGTTTTTTTTCTAATTGTTTTATGCAAAAACAAAATCTTTTGAAATAATAATTACTTTAAATTGATTTTGTCAAAATAAGTGGACACATTGACATAAATTATATTACTTAGCTAATTAATTTTTACTTTTTATTCCAAACGGTTTCTTATAATAAAAATAATAAAAACAACAATAATAATTTGGAATTTTTTATTAAGTCCCTTTCTCACCTTTTAGCTTCTGACTATCGTTCACCTTCAAATTGAATATGTTTACAGTGTTTAAAGTTAAACTGTATATATATATTTTTAGAAACTAGATTTATTTAGCTTTCATTTAAGTATACTTTTTAGATATTTTACTTTAAGCACTTAGATCAATACATTCCTAAAAATGAGATACCAAATTTTGGTTTATTACCTACAAATTTAATATGTTTATT
This sequence comes from Brachionus plicatilis, assembly GCA_010279815.1. Taxonomy (NCBI): domain Eukaryota; kingdom Metazoa; phylum Rotifera; class Eurotatoria; order Ploima; family Brachionidae; genus Brachionus; species Brachionus plicatilis. The sequence continues at coordinate 107,176 of QEOQ01000180.1, forward strand.
TAAAGCTTATTTAGTCATCTATGATTGTGCAAAATTTTATTTGGATCGAATGTTACTATAGAAAGTTATAGCCAAAAGAATCAAAAACAGCATTTTTTTGGAATTTTACAAAGTGGTCATTTTTTGGCGGTTTTTTAAAGATTTTTCGAACGGAACATGATAGGGAAATGATCTATGGCTCATTTTAATTAGCATAAAATTTCACATCAGAATATATGTATATCAAAAATTGGTAAAATTCAAACCTTCGAGGACATTTTTGGTCAAAAGTCGGTTTAGGTGATTTGGCCCCGTTCCCGTATAACTAGAGGTGGAAAGTTAATAACACCCATTTCTTAAACAAGAAAGGTGTTAGTTTATGTGTATAAAATTTCTGCCATTTTGACTGACTAGAACACATTTTTTTTTTATTAAACAAAAACGGCCATTTATTATTGAACACCCGTTAAGAAAATGTAAGATAACATAATTTTACGAAATTTTAAATAAAATTACACTAGTTTAAGTAAATTTCATCAAAAACGCTTACGGCCAAAAAGATTGAATTTTATAGGAAAAAGTGAAAAATATTAGGAAAGTACCTATATTTTTTTGTTTGATGATTTAAAAAATAAAAAAAAACTTTATGCAATTAAAATGATTCAAAAAGTGAAACAATAAATCTATCGTTAAGAGTTTTTGGAATTTTTGCTGAAATTTCTGATTCTGTTTTACAGCCCGATCCCAAAAATTCCAAAACTCTGAACGATAGATATATTGTTTCACTTTTTGAGTCTTTTGTAAATGCCACTTTTTACCAAAAAATCTTATCGTTCCTTTATTTATACATTTGAGCAAGATAGCCTCGATTACTTCTTAATTAAAAAAATAACAGGTGTCCAATAATATATGAAAATTGAATATTCTCAAGAAAATTGTATATTCTGGTGTAAATAATACGTTCAAGTGACTTTCCAAGATAACTTTTCATACTAATTGGACGATAGTTATTGAGATCTTGAGTAGGAGAAGTCTTCTTAGGGATCATGGTTATTTTCCACAATTTTGGACTTGGCTAAGTCCCAAACTCATGTTAAAGATTTCACTTAAATATTTTGATATTCAAACAAATGCAAAAAGAATTTTTTGAAAGGCTTTTGGAAAATGAATTTACTAAGTCGATCATAAAAGAGTTATTAAATGTCGAGAATGACAAGGATTATATTAGTAATACTTTTGATTTACTGAATGAAATAGAGTTTGAGAGCAGCATGGATCTGATAGATAAATGTAAATATTATGGGTATGTTACTGAGTTTGAATTTGAGACGTCCAAGAAAAATAACACATTTTTTGAAGAACTAAAAAAAGTGTTCAATAAGCAGGAGCGCCAAATAGAGAGCATTTATGGTCTTTTAAGATACAATAGGATCAATTAAACATGAAATTTCTATGTTATTATTTTACTCTAATTTAAATGTCTGAAAATAATTGAACTATTT
>QEOQ01000180.1:141329-153365 GCA_010279815.1 Brachionus plicatilis
TTGACAAGGCATGATGTCGTTTGGCAAGTGTGAAAACCCGGTGATGAATTACAGAACCACATAACACAAGCTACACTTGCTCAACGAGCACCAAGACTCAACAGACATAGATGTGAACAATTGTACTCGAAAGGTGAGTGTGTTACCCGGTGATATGTTGTGAGCTATATCTGCCGCGTGTCACCTCACCAGCTGAGCATAAGCATAGAGGCATTGAGCTGCGTTGGATGCTATTGAAAGCGAGATTAGTGGCAAGTGTAGACCCGGTGATGATATCTCGTCATAACCTGGGTCATCACTCGACACTAATCAATGCGCCTATTCATTCATTTGAAATGATGATAATTCTCAATTTTTTATTTTGACGATAAAAAATGAAAAAAAATGAATCGAAAAAAACTGGCCACCATTATCAACTAAGCCATACTATATATACATAAATCTAATTGACCAATGTTAATTTATTATTTTGAACGTGATCAAGATACAACTATAAAAATGGTGGTGAGACGGGCGGTCAAACATGGGTGGAGTTATGCATGGATAATAATGAAGAAAATATCGATTTTATGTTTGTTTCTAATTAACTAGACCAACATAAATAAACTTAAATAGAAAATATTTGCTGGCCGAGGATAAAAATTGTTCTACATACAAAAGCGTTCTAGATTTTACCCTAAAATGAATTTTCTATTGATCCAAAATCGAACCTTAAATGACTATTGAATTTGTTGTTCTTAGTTCTAATTGGATGGTTGTGTTCAAGCTGGCCTTATTTGCGTAGGGATTTAAAACATCGAATGTTTTTTCTGTACTTATCGATGTTGATGAATATTTGGTTTGTGTATACACACAAGGCGTGGTCTGGCCAACAACAAAATTTTTTAACTTAAAGTTCAACTAAAGTTCATCTCTTCATATTAATTATTTATCCTGCATTATTACTGTGAACTCTCGAACTTACGGCCAACTGTCATTTATTTTGTTGCCATGGCAACCAAATATTTCAATTAATTTAACACAAAATAAATATTATTTTAGGATTTGTAAACAGAGAGAGAAATAAAATTTCTTGTGCCAAGATGGAAAAATATGCTCGAATTAATGGCGCTCTTTTTTAAGTTTTCCTTAAATAATTGAATTAAAATTTGATCTAATTGGAATAAATTTAATTTATATCTATAAAAATTGAAAAAAAAATTTACTTTGGTCTTACACTGTCCCAGATTAAAATTATGAGGAGCAAATACCTTCACAAAAAAATTTAACAATCTTTAATTTGAAAATTTTGAAAACACGCGGATTTCGTCATCTTTTAGCCTTTAAATTAATTAGCATCCTTAAAGTAGTCATTGTAAAATAACTGGCTTTCAAAAAATAAAATTATTGTCTTGACTTAAAATCCTTGTTCATGTTTTGAGATTTTCAAAAGACAGTGTAAGTCACTGTATTGTTTATATTATTACTCTTGGACCCGTCTATTCGGTCTATTCGTTAGACGTTTTGGAACATGTATTATGGTTAGGTTAATTAACTTTCCAGTGATATCGACAAAGATGTCAAAAGGGAAGTGAAAAGCATTATGAGAAAAGATGATATGGAGGATGATAGTTGTAAGAGATGAAACTGTCATGGAAACAAGCAGAAATTGTTACTAGAATGAAGGTGACGTGTAGACTCCTTATTTGTTTATTAAATTGACATTAACCTCCTTTAAGGCGAAGTAAAAAAATAAACTAAAATTTTTCGTTTTTTTTTAATGAAGGGTTATGCTCCGAGTTGACTCAAAAGTTAAAAGAAGAAAACTAATATATTGAGTTTCTAATCTGTATTTATATGAAAGGCTCATTAGAAAATATTCTATGTCACGACTTACTTTTCACTTATTCGGATTCAAAAAGTCCAAATAATTTTAATAAATTTGAGAAAAGACAAACTAAATATGGAAAGAACAGTTTCACATATAAGAGTGAAAATGTTTAATTAATTTTGTTCACTTGAACCTTAATTTTAGAAAGTGTGTTAGAAAAACAATTGTGCGAGTGAACGAACAAGTTGTTTTTTTTTTAAATAGCCTTGAGAAATGCGTTTGACCTTAGAGCTTAAGATGGACGCTTATCCTGCAGATGGCTAGAGTGAATTTTGATCTAAAAGCTTATCCGATCGAAATTCGATCAACCAAATTGTTTAATTGAATAAATCTTGTGAAGTGGAAAAAGCTTCATGAAGTTTGTTTAGATAGGCCATGCTGTTCTTCAATCTCTTCAAGGAACTCAATCATGCGCCAGTTCAGAGCAAGTTAACTTATCTGCAATCAATCTTGATTAAAACCACTTGAATATAGATAAACAAATTTGATGAGTTGCGAGGCCGTGAAAATCCACAGCAGCTGCTTTTCTTCCAATTGACCAAAACTGTGCTCGTTAGAGCATTAAAACCAACAGTGACTTAATTTTTGTCCGATAAATATGCATACTATAGCTCTCTTCTTCGTTCATTTAAAATGGGCAAATTACAAAAAATTTGGGTCTTGATTCAAACAAGACATCAAGACTTGAACAGATCATACCTCAACAGCTGCATCATAAACAACAACTTTCTTATAAACAATTTAATGGATGGATATATTTCCAGTGGAGAACATGCACCGAAAAAATTTGAAACTTTAATATGCACATTTTTTTTAACTCGGGCTAAATAACTTAACTTGTACTTTTTTATTCTTTTTTGGGTATTGTGAATTTCAAAAACAAATTGAACAAAAATTCTTCATTTTTTAATAAATTAAAATTTAAAGTTAATAAGAATATTAGAAAAAATACTGCAACATTTTACCTTAAATAATTTTAGTCATGTAAAAAATGACAAAAAAAGCGAATCAATAAGATTTAAATAGATTATTGATTTTATTTCTAAAAAAAAATAAATAAAATAAAAATTTTATTTAAGGTAAAAAAGATGCAACAAAGTATGTTGCACTATATTGCAGTATTTTTTCTAATATTTTTTATTAACTTTAAATTTTAATTTATTAAAAAAATGACGAATTTTTGTTCAATTTAATAAAAATAATAATAAGGTTATAGAATAAAGATGACTATTAATCATCATTAAACGGATCATAAGGATTAGTTGCGCTAAAGTAACCTGTAAAGTCTATTTTTCACAAAAAAAATTTGTCTAGTTAATTTTTAAATCCATTTAAAGTTGTTTGTTCTACTATTTCTCGTAGTAGTTTTTGAAATTTACAAAACCTTATTTTTGTTCATTAGACCTTTTGTTTATTTTTTTAGACTTTGGCTAAAACTGGTGCCAATTTAAATAAAATAAAATTAATTAAAAAAACTCTCTTTTTTTATTAAATTTTCTTCTATTTTAACCTATCTTATTTGTTCCATATTTTTTTTTATTTTTTTTAATCTGAAGTAGCATTAGCTTGGTACAGAAAACAAATAAATAAATTTTGTCCCATTCATTTTCATCAACGTGCCGTCAACAAAAATGGATGTGATTAGACCAAGATTAAGATTTGATTTTTGCTGCTGACATTTTTGTGCCCCAGCAACAATCCTGTGCAAACACAAAAGACATTTGTACAACTAAAAAACAACACCGGACTGGTTTAACAAGTCAAATATTTGAAAATTCGTGACAGACTTTGTTAGGCGAGGCTCGAGTGTCCACAATTGAGTCGCCAAACGGAAACCTAGCGCACAAAAGAGAAAAACTAAAGGCAAACAACAAAATTCTAATTAAATGTCGTGCTAAATAGGATTTATTGTGGCTGGAGCATTTTTGCTTGAATGACAAACAAAAAATATTCTAATGATTTAGTTGGACTCGCGGTCCAGCTATTTAAATTTATTTTTTTGTAAGCTTTCCCTTTGCAAACACGCATTAATGATTTATTGGTTTTTGGAGTTTATTTTCGCGTGTTTCCAAGCATTTTAAATTCTATTTTTATAGTATCAATTAATAATTGTTTCTGTGTGCATTTGACTCTGAATCAGGTCTTTCTTTAGTTTAAAATTTAGGTTAAGTTTCCATTAGTTTTTTTTTCTTTTTGTTATTTGTAGAAATCTGGCCGATATGGAGAGTATGCAAGCAATTAAGTTTTCGACGATTTAGGTTATCATCTTACCTCGGGACTCGAGCTAATGGCTTCGGCAAATTGGACCTCAATAATTTATGAAAAATTATTCAAAAATTTCAATTTTTTCTAACCAAAAAGCGAATTGATTCAGCTTTTATTTTTAATTTTATCTTTAAATGTCAATTTTTTCTGTCAAAACAAGAAATGATAATTTAATTTTACTTTAAAATATTGAAATTCAATACTTTTTGACAATTAAATATTTGTATATTTTTCAAAATTTTTAAAGCTTTTTTTTCTTAAATTGAGTTCAATCAGTTTTTAAAATAATTTAGGGTTTATTTATTTTCAAAACTATTTGAAACAAACTAACTTTAAATGAAGCTCAACTAAATTATTTGTTTGTTTTTGATTTATTAATAGTAAAAAATGCAATCCTTTTGGCACTTAACATTTTTGAAAGAAATAAATTAGAAACACAATTAGAAAAAAAATAATTAGCTTTTTAATCATTGATCCCCTTTTTTTAAAGAAAAAAAAATTTTAAGCATTTTTTCAATTTAAATAAAAAATCCCCTCTGTTTCAGTAATTTTTAATGCTTTCTCTTCTAAATATTACAATGGCTAAATATTTGTTGACAAGCTTGGAAAAAAATTATAACTTTGCTTCATTGTTCTTCCAAATAGCGCTAAAAAATATTTTTTTTTTAAAAACTTTTTTTACTATAACTTGAAATCTCTCATTTTCCAAAACAAAAACAGCAAAAAATAAAACAGAATTAAAATTAATTAATAATAAAAAAATTTTAAGCATTTTTTCAATTTAAATAAAAAATCCCCTCTGTTTCAGTAATTTTTAATGCTTTCTCTTCTAAATATTACAATGGCTAAATATTTGTTGACAAGCTTGGAAAAAAATTATAACTTTGCTTCATTGTTCTTCCAAATAGCGCTAAAAAATATTTTTTTTTTAAAAACTTTTTTTACTATAACTTGAAATCTCTCATTTTCCAAAACAAAAACAGCAAAAAATAAAACAGAATTAAAATTAATTTTTTTTTCAATTTTATTCGAGTGTTGTTGAGCTCCTTGAGTTTATTTGTTTCCAAAAGGAGGAAAAAGCTAAACTTTTGTTTTTAATCCAAGTTTCTTCCAAAGAAAATTTCGCAAAGCCAATTTGCCACTTGAAATTTATTGTGTGAAGGTTCATATTGTTTAATCATACAACAGAAAAATATTTTGTTAGATATAACCTTCATATAATGGATGCACTCTCTCAATTTATCCCCATGGAAGCCGATTAGAAGGCATTTTGTAAAAAAAAATAAGACTCAAAAAAGAAATATTTTTGGTAAGCTCCATTTCTGCTCATACCAAATTTGGCATTAGATTTAGAAGATAAGTTGAAACAAATTTTGAAGTCTTTGAAATGATATTTAAAAAATTTTTTAAGTCTTTAATATTTAACATAAAATTTTTTTTTTTTTGAATTGACTTTATCTCTAAAAATCTTAAATTAAAAAAATTATATTGATAAATTTGTTTTTTCAATTTTCATCCAGTTAAATTTCAATTAGTTTAGAAAAATTTTAAAACTCAATTGCATTGAAAATATAGATTCATTAAACAAACTAATAAATTTTTAGATTTTAAATTTCAAAAATTAAAAAGATACAATGCAAATCATATGAACATATAAAATTTTGAGCAATAATAATACTTTGCCAAGGTAAAAAAATTCTGTAACCAACAAAATAAAATCGTGTTCCATATTAAAAAAATTTATTTTTTTTAATGTCGAAAGCAAACGCAATGACTAATTAAATGATTAAGTTATGATTATATCTTGTTAGAATTGTTTATTTCTTTCCATGTGGTTAAAATGTTTAATCTTTCCTCTAGCAATTTAATTTGTTTTAATGGAATTTTATTTTTTTACAAATTACATCACCTAAAGACAATAGCAAAAAATAGCATCCGAAAACATATTTTTGGCTAAGCTTCATGATTAAATAAAATTAAAAAAAAGCTTTTTACCAAAATCTCATTCATCTAGTCACTGAATTTTTTATTTTGTTTTGTTAGTTTGAAAAAAAACAAAAACCGAACAAAAGCTAAAAGCAGAACAAAAACTGTTATTGAAAAATTATTAAAATTTTTTTTTTAAATTGCTATAATATTTTTTCTTTAATTGAAAATAAAAACTTCACTTGATTCAACTTTATTTGAATAGCATATCTAGCATACATTCTCTTTAACTTGATGTTAATTAAAAATAGGTTTTTAAGCGTAACTCTATTACTTTTTTAAAATTTCTTAAAAAAAAACTAAACACTGTAATTAACTAATCAGTTGAACAAAGTGAATTTAGAGTAAATATGAATTCAAATTAAAGGTATTTTTCCATAACATAAATTCAAAATTTAGCCGAAATAACAGAAAATATTTAAATTCTAACTTTTGTTTAATAAAGCATTAATTTGTTTGAGAAAAAGATGATTAATTTTCTTTTGTATATGCTCGAGTAGAAGCAAATCTACAACTATTTTGAATACAAATAAAATTGCTTATTTAATAATCTTCAAAAAATCTAATTATGCATTCAAAAAATAATGACTATAAAACTCAGCATTTAGAAGTCTTATCTAATGTTTTTGTTGATCAAGTTGGTGTTAAATTGCATCAGAAATTAAAAAAAAATTTAAAAAAAAGCAAAAGAGTTTTGATCCGAAAAAAAATTTGTAAATTTCATTAAAATAAATTGAATTTAAGAGTCTTAGTGAAAATAGTAATTTGTATACTTCTACACTTGCAAATATTCTATTCCCAGGTAATAAGCGAATCGAATGAACATTGAGTATTCAGATGAATTCAATAACAAGGATTCACTGCATCAGAGGAATTTATTCAAATTGAAAATTCCATCAAATTTCAAAGATTAATTTAAATTTATAATTATCGTTGTAAGTAGAACAAGTTTAAATAATCATTCTTGAGTTAAAGTGTATTAATACTTTTTTTTTAAATGGCTTTTCATGCAAAAAATTTTAACAACGTAAATTCAATTAAATTCAGTTACATTGAGGTAATGTGGAATACTAATCTCAAAAATTCATGTTAAATAACTATCAAAGGTTTTTCAATTGAAGCAAAAATAAAATATTTGTTTTTTAAGTTTTCTCAGAAAAACACTTTTTTGAATTAATTGAAAAAAATAAATAAAAATTTTGTGTTAGGTGAAAGAGAAAATAATTTTTATTTGAAATTAGGCTTGTTGAATAATTGAAATTTCTAATTTTGGCTGCTCCAAAACCAAATGTAAAATCTTGAATTCTAGAGTCTAAAGTGCCTTTTATTGTTCTTCACCTAAGTTTATTGTTATTACTATTGATGTCTTTGTTACTTGGCAAAATAATCAACATAAAGCTCACTATATAAGACGATGAAATGTCTAAGAATAAAATTCAGTTTTCGTTTAACTTTAACCAAATTTAATGTCCAGGACTAAAGGTCATAGGACATCAGCTAAAATTTATCATTTATGGACAAATAGCTGGACATTTTAATAAAAAAAATTTTTTTATGTTTATTTGTTCAAGTCTCATTTTTGATATTTATTTAGTTTTTAATAACAAAAAATGACATTTAAAATTAAAAATTTTAGAATTCTACATCTAATTCTGTCTAAAACTACGCGTTCAGTTATCGGTTTTCAAACAAACCTGAGCTTTAATAAAATAAACTGTCACGCTTAATTTAAGGATTAAATTATTTTTTTTTTTTTAATTAAATTTTTTAGAATGAAGGAAACAGTCATGCAATAATTCAAATTAGAAGCAATCAATTAAAGATTGTTTTTCATAAAATAACTAAAAGCTTCCGGTTATCTTTAATTATATCCCAACGTTTATAGATTGGATTTCAAATTGGGGAATTGCAAGGAAAAAGCTTTAATTTTGCTAGTTCTCAAATGAATCATAAATCATTTTTTGTTAACTTGTAATTAATTAACATCAAGTAACTAAACCTTAAGTTAGCTTAAAATTTAAAAACATCCGATGTTTTCATTTATTTTCCGTAGGATGTTTTCAACTAAGCTGAGTAGGTTTTTTTTAATTTTCGAAATCCAATATCAAATAAAGCAAGTATTAATCTTTTTTTAGGATACTTGTATTAATTAACAAAAATTAAATCCAACTTGGCCCAAAGAGAGAGAGAGAATAGATAAACTTATAAACGAATAAACAAGAGAAAATCTGTTTTCTTATAAGCTAAGATTAAAGAGCAAATTTTCAAATAATTTAAAAAAATCTGTAAAATCAACATATTTTTATGAAAAATCTTCTTTTTTCTAATACCTCTAAATTTGATTAATTCAAGACTGCACAATTTTTTTTCTCTTACATAAAAAATATTTGTTTATTATATTCCAAATAAACTTCAAAAAAATTTGAATATTTTTTTCTTCAAAACATAATTTAATGTCAATCTAATAATACATCGCAAATGTCAGTGTGTATCTATAAACTATGATTCATTTATTAAGTATAAAAATCCGAGTCTTATCATTGTTTAAAAAAGCTTATTTTCGGCTCACCTAATATAAAATACCGTAACCAATAAATAGCTCCAAGTTTTGTTTTCTTTGAACCGAATAATATCTGAATAAAAACAAGATTCGGTAGAATATGTCTAATTGATATATTTAAGATGGTTTTTTGAATTAAAAGATTAATATTCAAGTTAATTTGGCCATTTAAGCTCTATTTAAACTGGTTTAAATTATTTAAGATAATCAAATAAACTAAACAAAAATAAAATATTTTTTCAATATCTACTATTTTACTTTTTGTATTTTTTTGGCTTTATCAAAATTGTTTTTGTTTTACAAGAAATTTTTCAATTTTTTATTAGATTTTTTACATAATTTTCAAATTTTCAAAAATTAAATAAAGTATTTTATTTTTTTAGCTAGAATTTGAGCTTATACTCTTTCAATTTTAGCAAACTTAAACAATATTAACTCTTTCAATTTATATATATAGTAATCATAACAACTAAACAAAATAACATTTTAAAAATTTAACTTTTTTGTTTCAAACCATTTTTAAATAATCATGATTGGTATAATTTTTTTTATTACAGAAAGCTTAATTTTTTAAAAAACAAAAAACCTCTTTTGCCAAATTAAATAATCGAAGAATGAACTAATTGTTGGGCTTGTGTAAACATCAGCCAAGTTTAAAACATATGAAAAATTGTTTTTATTTTTCAACAAAAAAACAAATTTTTATAGTTTAAACACATTTTACTATAAAACAGGATCCAAGAATTATACCTGAAATTATTTTTTTCTATTTAAACTAGATTTTGATTAAAAAAGCATAAATATTTCTTAAATTTTTTTATCCAAGAACTTTAGGTATAAAAAAAGTTGAATCTATTGAAAATTTTGATTTCCATCAAGGTTTGTGTTGCATAAAAAATTTAATTAAAATTTTAATTAAAATCTTGGTGATTTGTGGTGAGTATTGGCAAAAGAGAAATATTTAAACAGATTAAACTTGTCAATTAAGAGACTTTTTTTGACATATTAAAAACGAAATAAATAATCGTTTAGTGATTCTCATCAGAGATGAATTTTGTTAATTTTAGATACATCCTAAAGGAATAATAATCGTTTTTGATTTGTTAAATTTACCTAATAAATAACGCTTTACTAAAGCCTACTAATATTGTTTAAGCTTTTTTTGTTGAAATATTAAAATGAAATATGATGATTTCGAGTATTTTCTTAGAAATTTTTTTCTAGAAGGGGAGTTGAATATAAAAAACACCTTTTATTGACATTCATTAAAAAAAAAATAATCCTATTCTAACAAGTTAAACGACTAATATTTCCAAAGCCAAGTTATTTTATCGACCGTATTTAAATAGCTCGAATTCAAAACAAATATTTCATCGAAAATAATAAATTTTTTTTGATCTCTATTTATTAAAATTACTTTTTTTCTTCATAAAAGCCCACAGTCACTATTAAAAAGGTAAATTTTTTAATAGATCATATTTGTGAGTTTTTAAAATATTAAAAATAATTTTAATTGCTGGCAGTGCCATACTCCACGCAACTATTTCAGCAAAGTTTCGTGTTCTTTTTTTTATGTAATACCTAAATATCATAATAGCTATTATTTTACTAAGTTTGAGCGAACAAACAGAATTGTAATTTAAGGTATCTTTGAAATTGCTTGCAGCAAGTTCTTTCATGAAAACGAGATAAAAAATCTCATTTATTAAAACTTGTGTGAAGTAATTAAGAAACCGATAGATAAGTGTATCAATTGTGGCTGTGGAATAACATGCCAAGGTAGCATGAGGATATTTTAGATAATTATTCAAAAATTGAGCTCATCATACGAAAAAGATTTCATCATTTGTTTATAAAAACAAGTTCATAACTCAAAGATCATTTGTTTATCTTGCCAATTGCTAATTTAAATCATTTAAAGATTTATCCGATACTAGGCTACGATCAGCACCTAATAAGAATTAAAAAAATATTTTTCTTTAAGCTTTTTATGATTGATAAGAAAACAAAAACAACCATACAATCTTAAAATTGATGAAAAGTAAACTATTTTTCTATTAATAGGCTCAAATCGGTCTCACTTTAAAACAAAAATCAATGCAAAAATAAATGGTGAAAAAATTTTTTTGTTCAAAATTGCTTTCAAAATGTATCATTTTGGGAAAATTAAAATAATTTTAACTCAATTTAGATATGATCGATAAACAAAAGTTTGCATTAAGCTATCATTTGTCAAAGCATTTGTTTGTCTAAACCTTATTGATATTGATTGCCAAAAGGCAGAGAGCCAAAGAGCGCGATCGCTATCTAGTACTCATTAGATTAAGTAGATTGAAATAATTTCTTATCGATATCTGATTGAGATAAGACAATTAATTCCAAAAATCATTCAAAATTTTTTTTTCTAGTTCGATTTCCAATTTTTATCTAAAGAAGAGATCAAATTTTTATCTATTTTTCTGACAATTATCCCAAATTCAGCAGCACGCTAGAGGATTCCAATATTTAAAAACATATTGATCATAATCAAAGTCGAAAAGAAGCAATTTGAGCATGGAGCTTGAAAGCTTTTAGTTTGTTTGACGTGGGCTGCTACCATACCTGGCTATAGAGTATACAACTTTAAATTAGCTGAATCAAAACCAGCAAATGGAATATTTTCATTTAGCAAAAATGCTTTAAAATGTTACTCTCAATTTTCAATTAAGTTAAAATCTTGTTGTGGAAGTTTTTTATTTAAAAAGCAATGCAAATTTTTTCTTTCCAAGACCATAAATCAAGCTTCGGCAAGAGAAAATTTTATTCTTCTCTAAGATTGGCACATTCTTCATGCATCATGGTCAGAAATCAGCCAGGACAAGGCGAATTTGGTTTTATCAGAAAAGAAAAGTTGTTTTTTCTCTTAATTTGTCTGGGTATTTTGCAAGATGAAATAAATTATTTTCAAAATAAATAGTCTTCATTCCACCGGGGGCCCGATTAATGCCAAAATGCAAATTAATTCCAAAACAGTAAGTTTAATGAACAAGTCAATAGAGGGGGAAGCCGATTTATAACAAATAGATAGCTCATGAATATTTTGCATCATATTTCAGCCAAGTATCGAGTTGCTCGCTAGTTTTATGTAGCATTAAAAATGTTATAAAATACACAACAGAAAGAAAATATCGGCGCTAATTAAAATGTTTATTTAATTTACTTAGGGCTGGAAAAAAAGTCAAATTTGCATTTTGTGACAGAAAAAAAATACGGAAATCAACAAAAGTTAATTGGAATTTGTGTTGCTACGAGACCATTGTAGGCAAAGAAAATTTACCGTGCACCGGGCTCTTTTTCAACAATTATGCCTAAATTA
>QEOQ01000180.1:171769-183455 GCA_010279815.1 Brachionus plicatilis
AAAATAAAATAGAAAAATTAGAAAAATTTTATTAATTTAATTAATTGATTTGTAAACCAATTTAAATTTATCAAAAATTTTAATTGATTTAAGAAAAATAATATTTACATTATTAAAAATAGATTTTTATGAAATGATTGAAGGATAAAAATAAACGATCAATAACAAAATTTTTAATTAATTTTGGAAAAAAATCATAAAAAGTTAGCTCTCTAAGCTTTTTTTTTGTTTTTGGTACAATTAAATTATTTTTATTTCTTAAATTGTATTTAAGGTTTCTTATTTTATTTTCTTTTAAACTTTCTTTTAATAAAATAGGACCATTGTCCAGTTTACATATTTTAAAACCAAAGTTTAGGAGTCTAGATAAAATTCTGTGTTAGAACCCATATAATCCATATTTCTCAAGAAAGCTATTTATATCGCTGTGGTCAAAATTTGAAAAATCAAATTTAAAAAGTTTAAACTTTAAACTTTTTAAATTTGATTTTTCAAATTTTATCTTTTTATATTTATTTTATACTTATCTTTTTTATTCTCCTTTGTCACAAAGCAGAATAAAAAAGGTTAAATAGTTTGAGTGTTGTTGATTTTGGAAAATATATTACTAGCCTTAGCGCATAGTCAAAGTATGGAAGAATAAATGTCTTGAAAAATTGAATTTTAACAGAAGTTGAGAGATAGAATAGATTTTTAATTGAAAAATTTTTTCTATTTATTTGAAATAAGCGAATTAACTTGAGCTTAATCTAAAGACTCGATTTAAAATATAATAAATTCAAAAAATAGTCTTTGTCAATTAAAATATTACTAAAAATAGAGTACAAGAAGAGATAAATATTTGAAAACAAATTCATTTCATTTTTATGTAATTTCTAAATTAACTTTTCAATTTGCAAAATATTTGTTCATATGGTTGTTCTATAATAAATTAAAATAATCATAAAAGTATTTCGATTAAATTTTAGATTTGAATTTTGATTAAAACTTTGGCTCAGTTAATCGTATGAGAACCTAAGCTCTCAAAGCGTATGTTAATTTTATTTATTATTTAAAACTTTTTTTTTTAAAATTTTTTCCTACAAATATCCAAAATTTTCAGGTAAACGAAATTCATAATTTAAAAGCCAAACTGAATCATAAGTTGTAGGAAAATCTCGTCACCTAAGTCATTGCCAAACAAAAAAACTCCTACTCTAGACTTTATCAGATTGATCAGATAAAAACCAACTTCGATGAATCGATAAAACGATTTTAAAGTTGTTTTTTAAAATGAAAAATCGAGTCATTTTATTAAGATTCATGAAAAATTCCTTGAGAATAATGTCCAAAAGAGTCATGAGATTTGTTAATCGTTTTATCGGAAAATTTTTACATTTCAGGGAGTATCTAGGTAAATTTTTATCTTAGGAACTTATTAGTAATCTGGTTGCTAAAATAGAAATTATCAATTTATAGATTAGAAAATATTTAAATAATTTCATAATTTTTAAATTTCTTTTCAATAAATTTTTTATTCAAGATTATCATTACTCTTTGGATAGCATGGGACAGAACCGAAAAATTGCCGGATTCTTCCGTCAAATTCAAATAATATCATGGAAAAATTTACTTCTCTACCGAAAAAACATCACAGGCCTATTGAGTGAACTCATATTTTCGTGTTTGTTCACTTTGATATTTGTCATCTTAGTTTATTATTCTAGACCACAATTGAGTCCAAAACAAGTTTTTAAACCATCAGAGCCAGTGAGAAATTTTTATAATAATGAAATCTTCAACACTACCGACTATTATTATTATCCTAATAACGAATTCATTCGGAATTTGGTCATCAATTCTTCTAAGATAATTTTAAAGAATAACATATATCTAAATCTTAAATTTATTGGGGCAAATTATTCCAGTGCTGAAAAAGTCAACGAAACGCTTCGAAATAGAATGTTTGCCTTTGTGGCGTTTAATTTTTCCAGTGCTGAGACAATACCGGAAAAAATTGAATACACCATTTTTACCAAAGAGTAGGTAACAATTTAAAAATTAAATAAAATTTAAAAAAAAATGCTTTTATAGGACCAGTGTTGCAAACAGCTACAAAACAGAAGAACAATCAAGACCCCTGAAGGATTATTTGTATGAAAATTCACCCGAGTATTTCTGCAAAAGTAGTTCTAAATTCAAAAATAAATATTTTACAAAAATTTTATTAAAATTATATTTTCTTTTATTTTTAGTTGTTGAAATCAATTATGATTCAAAATATACTGTTTTTAATTCAATTAAACACTCAATTGATCAAACACTGATTGAAATTCTGAGCGGAAATTCATTTGATCCTAATCAAGTACAAACTTAATTTTAAGTCATAGTTTTAAGTCTAATTCTTAAATTTAGGTCCTCTTTGCTAGTTACAGCTGTCCGGACAATGTCGATGACATACTTAAAAGTTTTATGGGCTTTATGACCTCGGTGCTGATATCTTTGGCATTTATGGTCACTTTTCTGGTCACTGTTTCAAGTATAATCCAAGAAAAAGAAAGCAAAATGAAAGTAAAATTTAGTATTATTTAATAAAATTTTTTTTTAAAATCTTTATTTAAGGAATATTTACGACTTGTTGGTGTAAACCCAGTTGTTATATGGTTTTGCTGGATGATGAGATCATTTGTCATTTATTTGATCATTTCTATCGTAGTGACCCTAATGTCTACTAAGCAATTCTCATACACCATAAATTTTATAACATATCAAAAAGCTCTATTTCTGCACACAAGTCCCGTGGTAGTATTTTTGACAACTATTGTCTATTCTATCCAGTGTACATCCTTATCTCTGTTGGTTGGACAAATATTCAGCAAAAGTACTGCTTTTTAAATTTTATCTAAAGAAAACTTACCTTTTGTCAAGCTTTTGCGGCTAAAACCGTTTCAATCATCTTCTGGTTCGTGACATTGATTAATTTCTATAACTCGTTTTCTTCGGTATCCAAATATTTTTTCAGCATTTTTCCCAATTCGGCAATCAGTTTTTGTGTTCAAGTTATACTCCAATATGAAAGAAGTGGTAAGCAAAAATTCACTCAAAATTACATTTATCCATTTTAGCAGAATTTTTTAAAACTCCCAAAAAAGTCCAAATCCGGACTAGAAGTTTTTTTTTTTCAAAGTCCAAGTCAGGACTTGTTATTTTTAATTTTGCTAGATCAGGCTCTTGGGTTATATAATGCAAATATTTTTGCCATTAATCAGAATTTTCTTGCAATTTTAGCATTAAAGTCTTCACAATTCATCTTCGGTATTCAAAATTTTAAAGCTCGGACTTGGACTTTTGAAAAAAAAATTCCGGACTTGGACTTGACTTGAGACTTGTGACTTTTAAACAACTCTGATTTTTATTCTTAAAAACAAAATTTAGTTAATTGTATTTGAAAAAAATTGATTTTTTGAAATCAAAATTGTTTAAATGTTCCAAGTTGAAGTCAAAATCACTGAATTGAAGTCCAATTCAAAGCTAAAAAAATAATTTATCTTAATAAATAATCTTAATTTTAGTCTTTTTTTGTTAAAAAAGCAATAACTCGATTCTCGCTAAAAAGGGCACACTTTTGTGCGTAAGTCTCAATTTCTAATGAAACCTACTGACACATGACTAGGGTAAAAACACTTTTTAAATCGTAAATTTTCATACGGATCAATTCAAATTTCTGTAAAAAAATTCGAAAAAAAAAGCTTTCTGTGTTTTATCGAAAAAAAGTGTCATTAGATTATGCTTTCTCAGATTTTTCTCAGCTTTAATGTCAATATTAAGAATTTTTTAAATATATAATAAAATTTCCAAATTATTTATTTTAAATTTTTTTTTTAAGTAAATTTTTTAACTCAAATTAATTTGTAGAATTTTATTTTTTAAGAAATAAAATAAAATTGCTAATATTTTAATAAAATTTAAATATTTTAGCTTTATTTCATAAGCTTATGAATTAAATTAATATTTTAAATCATTCCTAAAAAAAATTTCTTTCTCGGGTTCACCAGGAAAGGTTTTGAAAAAATTTGAAGTCGAAAACTTAAATTCTAATTAAAATTGAGAAATGATTGGGACAGATGAACATTTTGATGTTTTTATATTTTGATCTTCGATTTTTTTCTGTAAATAAAAATAATTTCCAAGTCCTAAAGTAGTTTCGGTATTCAGGCATTGATATATTCGAAAATTGAAAATAAGTCTGTTAAAATTTTTATTTAAATAAAATTGTGTTTTTAAAAATTTGAATTGAGAAAAAAATATTTTTTTTCAATAATTTACTCAAATTTTTCAAATGTTTATTTTTAAAACAAAGGAAGGAAGCTAAATTTTGACAATTTGTTCAAAAATTTATACGGCGACGAACTAAATTTGGGCTCTTTGCTAATTTCAATGTTATTTTGGTCATTTTGCTATCTGGGTCTCAGCTGGTATATTGAGAGAATACTGCCCGGCGAATTCGGAGTCAAACAACCGTGGTACTTTCCAGTCATGGTAAAAAAAATCTTCAAAATCTTCAAAATCTTCAAAATAAAACTTTACTTAAAAAAATTGAATAGAAATCTTACTGGTTTGAAGATAACAAGATAAAAAATCACTATGAAAATTTAAATGAGTCAAATAAAGGACTAAACGAAGATGCATTTGAGCCGGAACCAAATGAACTAAATGCCTCAATCAAAATCAAAAACTTAACCAAAGTAATTTAACTAGATATAAAATTATTTGCATTTTTATTATAAATTTTTCATTTAGATATTCAGGACCGGATTTGAAGACAAAAAAGCAGTTGACAATATGTCGCTTAACTTTTACGAAAATCAAATTACCGGATTTTTAGGTAGAATTAAATTTTTTTAAAAAGTTTATTAATTTTTTAAATTTTTATGTAAGGTCACAATGGCGCCGGAAAAACCACAGTAACTTTTATGCTATGTGGATTGTACTCACCAGAATCAGGCACAGCTTACATACTCGGAAATGATATTAGAACACAAATGAGCAAAATTCGTACATCCATTGGTTTTTGTCCCCAAAATAAGTAAAAAAAAAATTAATCTTAGTTAAATTTCAGCTAAAATTTTTTTTGTCAATAAAAGTATTCTCTATGACGAATTGACTGTTTATGAACATCTAGATCTTATTGCCTCAGTAAAAATAAAATTTTTTATTTTAAACAAAAATTTATTTAAGAATGTATTTAGATCAAAGGTTTTAGCTCAAGAGAAATAAAAGCAGAAATAAATAAAATAAGTTCCTATGTTGGCTTGCAAAATGATTTGAGAAAAAAATCAAAGCAATTATCTGGTGGTATGAAAAGGAGACTGTCTGTGGCTATGGCACTCATCGGAGATTCTAAAGTCATCATTTTGGACGAACCGACAAGCGGTGAGTAAACAAAAAATTTATTTTCCATTTTTTAAAAATTCAAAATTAGGTTTGGACCCTTTCAATAGAAGATCCTTGTGGGAGATTATCAGAAATTACAAAATTGGAAGAACAATTATCATTAGTACACACTACATGGAGTAATTAAAATTGATCCATGAAAAAATTTTACTTAATCTATTAAAAAAAAGGGAAGCAGATGCTTTATCTGATAGAATAGCTCTAATGAACCATGGCCGGGTCGAATGTTGTGGCAGTCCTCTGTTTCTGAAAGATAGATTTGGATCTGGTTACAGACTAATTTTGACCAAAGATAGCAATTTTAATAAAGAGGCAATGCAGTATATTGTGCGAAAGAATTTAAATCAAGAGCCTAACATTCAATCAGATATAGCTCGAGAAATGACTTTGTCAATACCAAATGAAATGAATTCTAGGTTACCTGGTTTATTGGCAAATATCGAGGCCGAAAAACACAATATTGGTATTTTGAATTATGGCATTAGTTCGGCAACAGTTGAAGAAGTTTTCTTGAAGTAACAAAATAATTTAAACACTAAGTCAAATTTTTTTTTTATATTTTTTCTTAATTAGAATCGGCAGCATTGATATAAATGAGATAGATTTCGGCAAAGATTCAAATAAAAATTTTACCGAATCAATTACTAGTCAAAACTTTTCAAACGGTAATTTTATTTTTGTTATGAAATTTTTTCATTTTTTTGGATTCAATTTTATTTAAAATTAATATTTTTAACAATTTCTAAGTCAATTAAATACTTGCGCAAGAGTCAGAAAAAATTAATTTTAAAGTCTTTTTAAAGTCAAGTCAGTAATTTCAGTCGGTAATTAATACATTTGATCCTTCATTGTGATATCTTCTATGAAAAGTGATCAAAATGAAATAATAATGATGAATATATTTTAAAGTTTCGAATTCAAAGAAACTCCAATTTGCACCAAAAATATTTTTTAATATTCGAAACTTTATTTTCTTATTGAAAAAATAACTAAATACGAAAATAATTATCTAAGTATTCCAGCAAGTAAAATATTAGGAAAAAATAAATAAATTAATTGTTATTTAAAATTTTATTAAAATAAATTAAAAACGACATGAAATAAATTATAACTTGACATTATTTATTTTCTACTGATTTTTGACCATTGTTTATCTCAATTGGTATTTGACGATGTGAGCTCTTAAAGTCACTATTCAAATCAGCTTTCAATGAAAGCATATTCTTATCTAAGTGACATTTTAATGAATTGAAATCAGTATTCTCAGGTAGAGTTGTACGTCGATAAAAGCTCATTTGGGAAATGCCGTCTGGTCTTTCTTGTTTGTCTTCAGCTTGAATAATTACATCACGGTCTTTGCATGTTACTTTGACTTTTGATGGATCTATGTTATTTGGTACAGAAAAATTCATTTATACTTGTTTTTCACCATTTTGATTATCAACTACCCGAGGAAAATAGTCTTCTTTATTTAGAATAGCCTGTTCTTTGTCTATTTTCAATGGTAGTTCTATGACCAGTTGACCATTTGAAGCCAAGAAGCTGACCATTTTATCCACTTCAGCATTTGGTGGTAATTTATAACTCTTTTTGAATTCTCTTATGTGATAATCATCTTCGTCTGATTTATTCTCACCTTCTTTTCCACTCACAATCAACTTTTGTTTGTCATCAGACACTTTGACTTTCAGAGAGTCGGCCAAGTAGCCTCTGCAATCAACTTTGATTCGATATTTTTGTGGCACTTTTGGCTCAGATGGCAAAAAGTCATTAAAAAAATCTGGTCTATTTAACCACCTAAGATTTCGGCTCATCATGTGGTCCAATTCATCGAATGGATCGAACAAATCCAGTGTTGATGGACCAAAACCAAGACTATGGGGTCGAGACCAAAGATCCATGTCAAACATTGATCTCGGAAACACATGTGGAATCAACGACATTTTGAAAAGTTTTTATTAGTTGATTTTTAAATGTCTTTAGTAAAATATTAGTTGAAAAAAATAAAATTTTCAAGAGTTTTTTATATGAAAGTTGTGCCATTCTAGTTAATTCTAGAAGGAAAAGGATGCAAATTGAATTTTCTAAGTAAAATAAAATAAGTTTTTTCTCGAAATAAAAAAGAAGTATCTGACATGTTCGCGTATATTCGCAAAAACAATTCTAGTAACTTTAGATGATAATAATAATAATTTAGAATAATATTCAAAATTTTTTTAATTTGTTCACAGTTAATTATAAATTTTAATTCTCTTAAATATTAAGCTAAAATTTTTTCTCAAAATTTTGGCTTTCTTTTCTCAAAATTAATCATCCTTTTTGATTTATAAAAGCTTTTATTCTGGCCATATTTTTTTAAATTTGTCCAAGTAAGAAACAAAATTGTGAATTACTTAATATTTTTTATTTTTCAATTTTAAATCTTAATTCTTAGTTAATAAATCAAAACCTATTTTCCTTTTATGAAGAAAACAAATTAAAGTCAGAGTATTAAAGTAGCTGTAAATCGGTCATAAACAACCTATAAATATTATATTTTTCTAAATTTAATTCTGGTGATATAATATATCTGAAAAATTTTTAAAAATTTCGAAAATTTGATAATTTTGTCAGAATTCCATGTCTCAGAGAAAGATGGCATTGTGAATTTTGGTACAAAAAACAAAAACAAAATATTAAAAATGCCAATGCTTAGGTTCTAAAGGACCAAAACATGTTCTGTAAATTGTAGCAACTGAAACATCCTCTGTACCACCAATATTCTGCGAAATTCTGCAAAATTGAGAAAAATGTGAATTTTGGTACAAAAAACAAAAACAAAATATAAAAAACGCCAGAACTTTAATCTGGACTGACCAAAACATGTTCTGTGAATTGGAGCAACTGATACATTCTCTGTACCACCACTTAAAGTTGAGTTGGATTTTTTTAATATCACAAATTCACAATATTTTGAATTTTGCTGATTTATTGCAGAGTTTTGTAGAATTAGTATACTGGTGGTACAAGGAATGTATCAGTTGTTACAATTTACAGAACATGTTTTGGTCCTTCAGAACTTAAGCTTTGGCACTTTTAATATTTTGTTTCATTTTTTTCTACGAAAATTCACAATGCTGAGAAAGAATTAATTTTATATTTTTAACCTTTGGGAAAAAATTTTAAGATTTTTTTCATCATTATAATATTAAGAAAAATAATAAAATAAAATCAAAATATAAACCTCTTAATCTTTGATTATAGAATCAAGCAAAAAAGTACGAGTAGGTTTAGAAAAATTTTAAGATTTTTTGCATTTTATTCTGTTCTTTTTTACTGAATTTTACTAAACTTTACTCCTAAAATAAAATGAAAAAAGAGTAAATAAATGAAAAATTGAAACAGTAAAAATATTTCACAAATTGTATTTTTTTATTTAAAAAAAAATTTGAAAAAATTTACTTATAAAAAAATTTTAAAATAAATTCTTTTTTTTATTTAAGCTTTTAATGTGAATTCAAATGTTTTGGGAGAGAAAAATAGCGGCTTTCGCTTCTACACACAACAGATACTAGCTTTATTAAAAAAACGACTACTAATTTTTTCCAGACGTTATTTAATATTCATATTCACCCTAATTTTGCCAGTGTTCGTTCTGGCATTATTAACAAGCGTAGTTCCATCTACTTCAAAGATAATATCAGAAACTCTCGACTCGGTTTTCGGCCGAGATCACATCCAACCTTATACCTTGGACACTTCAAATTACTGCGAACAAAATTTAATCTTCGAAATTGACGGCACTAATTACAACAATGCTTTAGAAAATTTTAAAAAATTCTATAAAGATAAAAATAAAATCAAAATAATAAACTCAAAAGACTATGGAAAGAGTGTGGACAATTTTGTGTACCAAAAAAGAAAAGAGGACTCAAACAACTTGATTTCAAACTATTTTTTTGGCATCGAAATTAATTCTGATTCAAACCATTTTGTGGGCTATTATTCCTCGCTGATCTTCCACTCAGCAGCAACCATTCTAAACGAAATGAATAGTTTATTACTTGGTTTTTTGACTAATAATATGAAAAGATCAATCATGACTGTGAATGCGCCCGTTTCAACCGGAAAATCATCGGCTCTTCCTTCAAACTTTAGCTACAACCAACTGGATGTATTCAGCTGTTTGGAAATAATTCCGTTCTCGTTCATCGATTACATATTCGGAATAATAGTCGCTTTTATAATCAGTGTGAGCACTATTCATTTAACTCGCGAAAAAAGAAATGGCTCAAAGTCTCTTCAACTTTTGTCCGGCACCCACTACATAACCTATTGGCTGTCAAATTTTCTATTTGATTTTTTTGTCTTTTCTTTCCAAATAGTGAGCATGTTAACAGCTCTGAAAATAGTGGCCATTAATTTGACTGACAAAGCAAATGATAGTTTTTTGATTACCAAAGACTGGTCGTCCATAATGTATCTTTTTGTTTTTATGCTTCTCTCCTCTTTTACATGGTCAGGCCTGGCATATCTATGGAGCAACTTTTTCAAGTCGGACATAGTCGGCTTTGTGGTTCTATTTTTGGTGCTGTCTTTTGCCACTCTGGTGGACATGATTTGTGTTTTGCTGCAATTTTTTGACGCCAGTTCTGATCAGCCCGGAACTCTAGGTGATGTTTCGAACACCATTAGGATTATTTTGATCATTTTTTGTCCGAATATTGCCGTAAAACGGGCCGTGTTTAACATCAAGCTTCAATCTAATAATATTTGCATTGGTCTTCTAAGTCTCCTATTTAAAAGTAATTTTTACTTATAAAATTAAAAGATTTTTTGCTCTTACCAAAATTTTGCTAAAAAAATTCCTTATTATTCCGCGTAAATTTTTGGATCTATTGAGATAAAAAAAATCAAAATATAAATTTCGAACTAGCTTTGACAATGCCAGTTTGACACTTTTTTAAGACATGTCTCCATCATCCTCCATCAGATTAAAGCAATTTTAAATATTAAGCCAATTTAAAAAAGAAAGAAATGTAATTTTTGTTAGGACAGATGACATATACAATTTTTTCTAAAGAGATCTAAACAATTCATAAAAGTTAATACTAGAAGCACCAAATCGAGTCATTTTGACTCGTTATGAAATTAGGAAATAAATCATATATTTTATGTTCAAATTTATTTAAATTATTAAATTAATTGAATAAAAATAGTAAATTAATAAATTTTAGTTGCTACAATTTACAAAACATGTTTTGGTCAGTTCAGATTAAAGTTCTGGCATTTTTATATTTTCTTTTTGTTTTTTGTACCAAATTTCACAATGCCAAGTCTATTTTATTTAATAAATATAGTAGAATTCATCCAGTATATGACTTAGACATATCATTTGTAGCTAACTATCTCTTCTTTTCACTAAATACTTTATTAGAACTTTTTTTTTTGATTTAATAAAATCATTAAAATAATAAGGTTTTAATGAAAATGCCACTTTATATATTTGATTTGCTGGTTTCCCCAACAAACTAAAATCATAACTCGTTCAAAAATTTAATCTCCAGTTATTGCTCGTTAAAAAAATTTATTTTGCTTTTGGCACGATGGATGACTTTTTTAGATATTTTCACTGTTCAAAAAATGGAAGAATCGATAGATTTTTTTTGAATAAAAGAAGATCAGTCGTAATAAAAAATTACTGAAGATATTTCAAGCTCTATTATTCATTTTAAAATAAGACCTTTATTACATAATCTTTTTTATCAAAATGGTATCAAAAAGAATAAGCAATAGTAAGCTTTCACTATGCTAAGAAGGTTTATTTTTAAGTTTTCCAATCAATTAGGGAGTGGCTTTGAAATTTTAAAAATTGAATTTATTTTGTAACAAAATCTATTCACTAAATTTTTCTAAAATAATGAAAAATAATTCTATTGAAGACTTAAGATAGTGAAAATCAAAAAACAAACATCAGATTCGTATTCTACGTAAGAATCTGCTTTCAGAACAATTTTTCTAGATCATTTGAACATATTTTTCAAACTGCAAATTTTTTTATAAATTGAAAATATAAATTAGCAAGAAAAAAAGTTAAAAATATAAATTTTAAGGGGCGAAATTTGCATGCTTATGTGTACAACCCCTTTAAAAATAAATTGTACAAACTCTCTAAATGAAAAAATATTTCAAATTTACTTTTAGCTGTCATATAATCATATAGTTCCAGTGGAACAAATATTGGTGATTAGTTTTTTTTTTACCTTTTTTTTTA
>QEOQ01000180.1:183481-304363 GCA_010279815.1 Brachionus plicatilis
ATTTTCATCTATAATAAAATGAACCAAAATTTTGGTAACACCAAAAAAAATTTAATAGGACAGAAATTTTTTAAAAAACAAAAAAATTATCTAGAAAAACTGGACATAAGCAACAATGGCTTTGATTTTAACGATCCTGGAATCGGAAAAATTATTCTTTTGAATTTGAGCTTTATTTTGATAGCTCTGGCAAGCATTTTTATCAGAGAGGATAAATACTTGAAAAATTTATTTTATTCAAAAAAAACAACTAACAAAAATTATACTGAAGTATTTTAAAATATATTTTTTTAAACTAAAGTTAATTTTATTTTAAAGCTTGAAGAAGATGTGAGAGCTGAATCGGAACGAATTGACAGATCAAATATAGATCAGCTGATTCCCAGTGAACCATTGTTAGTGCGAAATTTGAGAAAGGAATTTAAAAAAGGAGGACAACGTTTTGCAGCTGTTGATAATTTGTCATTTGGAGTAGAATCTGGTGAATGCTTCGGTCTGTTGGGTTTAAATGGTGCTGGAAAAACAACTACTATAGAAATTATCACTGGTGAACAAAAGGCAACTGGTGGTCACGCTTACGTAAATGGATTTGACATCGACTCTGAAAAGCTTAAGGCTATTCGTAGCTTGGGATACTGTCCACAATTTGTATTCTCTTATCTAATTTAAAATTTACACTAAATTTTAATTTTTTTATTAATTTAGGAATATCTACCAGAGTTTTTAACAGTTAACCAGGCATTGACTCTTTTTGCTAACTTAAGAGGCATCAAAGGATCGAGAGTAAAGAGAACAGTAGAAGAATTCATTTATGCTTTTAAATTAATTGAATTCAAAAATAAACTGGTTCAAAATTTAAGGTAATAAAAATTAATTTTTTATTTTGCTGTAGGCGTTATATTAAAATATAGAAAAAAAAATCATAGAACAAAATTCATAGAAGACAAATTTCATTGGAATTTCATAGAATTAATTATCATGGATAGTGATTACATAGAAAGTTTTTTTTCATAGAAAAATACATTACCATAGAATAATTCCATTTTTATAGAAACAAATTTAAGAGAATTTTTTTTTATTAAATATGAATTAACCTATGTATAAATGCTAGACAAAATCCAATTGTTGTTAAAGTAGTTGAGCTATTTAGTCTTGAACAAAGTTATTAGGAATCAAAATTAGTTAGTATATTTAATGGTGATGTTATCAAAAAAACATAAAAGCGGCAAAGAGAAAAAAATGAAAAATTGAAGTGTATTATTAGTTATTATGATTTAACTTTGAAATTGGATTTAAATGGTCTAGCTAATTTTTTTATTCATAAATAAAGTGAGATAGGTAGGCAATTTTTTTATAGAATTCGATATATTTATATTCTATATTTTTTGGTTTCTATAAATGTGTCATTCCATGAATTTTTTTTTCAATGAATCTGATTCTTGTATAATATTTTTCTATAATAAATAAGTTCTATGAATTTTTTTTCTACATTTTGAACGTCCCCCGTCCCACTAAATTTTTATTTCGAAAAAATTCAATTAAATCAAAAAGTTATTTGGTCAAAAAAAATCACAAAAAAAAATTAAATTTAAATTTAGCTTTTATTTGAGTATTTGAATTCTGTCAAAAATTTTAACTCAAATTTTAATTCAATTTAGTGGTGGAAATAAGCGTAAAGTTAGTTCTGCAATATCGTTCATAGGAAAGCCAAAAATTGTGATATTGGACGAGCCAACATCAGGCATGGACCCAGTGGCGAGAAGATACTTATGGAATGTGATCAAACATGCTCGAGACATGGGCATTACAGTATTGTTGACCACTCATAGTATGGAAGAATGTGAGGCCTTGTGTACAAAACTTGGCATCATGGTAGCTGGTCAGTTCCAGTGCTTCGGGAATGTTCAACAATTAAAGAGCAAATTCGGCAAGGGGTACTCTCTAATTCTTAAGTGTAAAACATTACCCTCAATGAACGATTCAAGTGTGGATTTATTGGTGAAAAAAGTTGAAAATTTTGTTCAAGAAAATATACCGAATGCAGCTCTTAAGGACAGACAGCAGCAAACTTTGTTCTATCAAATTTTGATTGATAGTGATAGCAATTATAGTATTGCCAAGATTTTCGAATTAATCGAAACAAATAAGCAGGCACTAAGTCTCGAGACCTACTCTTTGTCACAGACTACTTTGGAGCAAGTGTTTCTAACATTTGCAAAAAATCAATCTGAAATGGTTGAAGCCAAAAATTCGGTAGTAAATACAAATAATAGAATAAAAAATGAGGTGGTTTATAATAATTCAGCATACAACAGTGAACAGAATGAAGTTCACATCAATCTTAAAGATTTATGAAATCATACTTTATTTTCGTGTTTTTGTTAATTAGCTTGTTTTTTTTTTGGTTTTAGACATTTTAAAAACCGTTGAATTTTAACCATTCATTTTTGACTTTATTGTATAATTTTAAATATTTATTTGAGTATTTTATAAATCAAAAGTCAAAAATGGTAAACTAATAATTGAAATAATTAAAAATTGAAAATTTTTTTAATATAATAAAAAATGATCAAAACGTATTAGTCATTTATTTTTCATGTTGAGGCCTTTTAATTAAAAAATTAAATATTGTCCGGATGATAAAAAATAATATTTTAATGTGTTTTAGGGTGAGATTTAAAGATTTTTTTTGCTTAAATAATTTACATATTTTTATTCAAATCTAAAAAATAAAAAAGGGCCACTTCTCTGAGGCAAAATAGGAAAACAAATAAAAATTCTCATATTGAAATAATAAGAAAATAATGCGAAAACTGGAATTTTTGATAGATTGATCCAAATAAAACTTTTCAAAGATTTTGGAATAAATTTGATTTAAATATATGAAAAGAATACCAAATTAATTTTATTCGAAACATAAAACTTTTTCAAGTCAAAAAAATCGAAATATTTTATTTTAAAAAATTTTTGTCTGCATGAGAGAAATTTTATATTTGAGCATTAATTTTATATTTTATAAATAATAAAAAATTTTTGATGATTTTCAATTTTAATTCCAAGGATAAAATGTTTATTATCATTATTTTTTTAATTTTAAAACACAGGATAATATTTTATTTATTATAAAAAGATTACAAAGTAAGAAGACAATTTTCTAAGTATTCCAGTAAATAAGACATTTCGGATTGATTTAAAACTAATTTTTGATTTTTTACTTTGTTAAAATAAATAAAAATTTTCATTAAAAAATTTTAATATAACTTGATATTATTTATTTTCTACTGATTTTTGACCATTGTTTATCTCAATTGGTATTTGACGATGTGAGCTCTTAAAGTCACTATTCAAATCAGCTTTCAATGAAAGCATATTCTTATCTAAGTGACATTTTAATGAATTGAAATCAGTATTCTCAGGTAGAGTTGTACGTCGATAAAAGCTCATTTGGGAAATGCCGTCTGGTCTTTCTTGTTTGTCTTCAGCTTGAATAATCACATCACGGTCTTTGCATGTTACTTTGACTTTTGATGGATCTATGTTATTTGGTACAGAAAAATTCATTTCTACTTGCTTTCCACCATTTTGATTATCAACTACCCGAGGAAAATAGTCTTCTTTATTTAGAATAGCCTGTTCCTTGTCTATTTTCAATGGTAGTTCTATGACCAGTTGACCATTTGAAGCCAAGAAGCTCACCATTTTATCCACTTCAGCATTTGGTGGTAATTTATAACTCTTTTTGAATTCTCTTATGTGATAATCATCATCGTCTGATTTATTCTCACCTTCTTTTCCACTCACAATCAACTTTTGTTTGTCATCAGACACTTAGACACCTAACCCGAATATTAGTTTTTAAACCATGCGCCGACTACCATCTAACCCATGTTATAATGATATTAATAAGTAGACCATGTCTTTAAACCTGGTATTCGGGTTTAAGTGCATCGTTTATAACCAAAAATCAAAAATAGACCCAGGGTTTATACCTTAAAATCAGATTCAAAAGCAGCGTTAAGAAATAAAATCTACGAGAGCGCTAAATTTAGGTTTTGGTTTTAAGAGATGGGGTAAAAATTAAAACAATTTTAAAATAAATAAATATAATTAATTTTTTTTTAATTACAAAGTTATTAAAAAAGAGTTTCGTTTTGAGTTTCGTATTTAGGTGTGGGTACAAAAATTAAGAAATATTATAAAAAATCAAAATTCAAAGGTTAAAATGATGAAAAATTTTAAAAAATAAGATTAGTGTAGTAAATTTTGGATAATGTTCAGAATTTTTTGTCAAAATTTTTTCTTTACCAAATTTACTTAATCAAAATAATGGTGTTTTTTCATTTCAAAAATTTCTTGGGATAAATAATCATTTTTTGTTGCCTATAAAACTGAAAACAACGAAATTAATAAAAAAATTCCAAAATTAAATATTCAAAAGCCCTAATGCAGTTGGCAACATTAAGGACTTTATGTCTCTTGCAAATTTTTAAAAGTATTTTCTTACTCGTTTTATATTTTAATTAAAATTTTAATCAAAGTCAATTGTGGAAATATATTTGAAAACAAGTTTTCTAGGGCCAGGAATTAGTCACTACTTTTAAGCATTTTAATGAATAAACTTAGTACCAAAAAGAGCTAACAACCTATACTCCCGTCTTCATTAAGACTTTTTGGGTACCGTTTTTCCTCGAGTGATATCCATTGGGTATTAGGGAGGTTATGTCTTTATAGCCCATGATTAATTATATGAAATTATTGCTTTTTTATAACTTAATTAGAAGGAAATTTAAAAAGAAAATAAAACGTTAATTTCTTTTTTTATTTTTAAAAGTCAAAGTCGGCAATTTCAAGTTGATGATCAATTTTTGATGCTCAAAATGATCAAATCAAACTAAAACCATTAAAACATGGTTTGAATTGTTTGCTTATTGTTCTCCTAGTTCGATTTGATCGTGATTTGAGTCCTTGAGTGGTGAGGTCAAAAAAAAATAGAAAATAGAAAAAAAAAAGAAAACAGAAACTAGAAAATAGAAAATAGAAACTTTACAAACTAAAAACTTGAATAATAATTTAGAAAATTAAAGAAAAAAAAAATTATGTATTTATGAACATTTAAAATTCGCTATGGAAAAGTACTCTTCATTTGTCTTACAATTATTTTTGTCCTAATTATTTAATTACTTTATTATATTATTTTTTTTTATTTTTACATAACCTACAAGGCGTTCATTGAATAAATATTATTTTTATTATTATTAAAACATTTTAGTAAAATGTTATTTCTTAAAAGAAATAATGCAGAAATACATTTTTGGATTTAGCATTCTATGTTAAATAAATAAAAAACTCTGCATTATCAAAATTCATAACGCAGAGTGCACACCATCGAAACAATGCTAATTTAATTGGATAATTTTTTGCAGACTTTCGCAGATTTTACCTTTAAATTTAATAAAGTATATTAAAACCAAAAGCTTACCTCTACACTAATTCAATTAAAATTTAGAATTTATTTAGTTTTAGTTTGATTTGATCATTTGGAGCATGAAAAATTGATCATAAACTTCAACATGCCGTCAAAGTCCGGGCTTTAAAATTTTTTATTTCTAATTTAAAGTCGAAAAATTTAAATTAGAAAAATTCAAATTTTCATATGTTTAATACACTTGAGAAAACTTTTTTTATTGAGCTTGAAGTATTAAAATTAAGTAAAGCAATTTGAATTTAAAAATCATATTTTTTTGCGTATCAATTTTGAATTAAAAAAAAAATTAAAAAAATGAAGAAAAAAATAAAATCTATTATTTGCTTGCCAGCATTATTATTATTAGATGTAAGATACGGAAAAATTATTTAAATTGTGTTTATAGAATATCACTTAAATTCTTTAACAAAATTCTTCCCTTGACGGCAATATTTTTCCTAATGATTTTTGACTTTTTTATTTTTATATCCAAAATTTTTTACAATCAAAAAGAGAAATTTTTATATAAATTAAAAAAGAATTCTAATTTATGTCAGCAGTGGTTGAGTATTCAATATGATAGATGGCTGCTGATTTTTGTTTTTATATCCTATTATTTTACTAGACAATGGCGTCATAGTCCAAGATATCCATGAAATTTCATTTTTCAAGTCCAAATTGCATAATTGTAGATATTTTTCCATCTCAAGAGCAATCCCGGGTTGTTTAGAAGCTTTTTCTAATTTTTGCGTGAATTCTCATGGTTTTGAAAGCCCTGAATCTTTAATTAATCGTTATTTTTTTTAAACAATTATTTTAACTCGAAAAATTATTAATTTTTTTTTTAATTAAATTAGAAAAATAAATGAAATTTTAATTTAATAAAAATTGACGCATAAAACATAAAAAATTCAAATTTTTTTATTCACATCTTTAATTTAAAATCGAAACTTAATTTGAAGATTTCCTTAAAAAAACTTGCTTAAAGAAATTAAGAAAATAACTGAACCTTCGAAATGTTTAGATAAAGTAAAAATCGAAAATTTTTTATCAAACAATTATTAGAATTAAAAAAAATTATCAAGTATTGAATTTTTGATTTAAAGATTTTAATTGAATATCAAAAAAAAGATATCAAAATTAGATAGCATGAAAAATAGTTGCATATTAGTTGTACTTGTAAATTCTGGCTAAAAAACTTCTTCTGTAATCATA
Source organism: Brachionus plicatilis (assembly GCA_010279815.1). Taxonomy (NCBI): domain Eukaryota; kingdom Metazoa; phylum Rotifera; class Eurotatoria; order Ploima; family Brachionidae; genus Brachionus; species Brachionus plicatilis. Next base: position 190,161 of record QEOQ01000180.1, read on the forward strand.
TCATAGCGGTGTCTATTAGGCTAAATGTCTGCCTCCATTGAATACTATTCAAAAGTCAAAAAAATTCACGAGACAAAAATATTCCAAAGATTAAGATTTTAAATGACTTAAATTGAGTTAATAAAAGATTTGCTTATGCATTTTTCATTAATTTACCACAATCGGTGCAAGTCACAGGGTTCTCGGGTTTGCTCAAAGCCTTCTCGACCAAAAACTGGGTCTCTTCAGTTGCCACTGGTAATATTAATGCTAGCTGAGTGTACTTTGAATTTTTGGAGGCATGCGAAATAAAGGAAAAAATGACTCATGATAAATAGTTTTATAGTTAATACAGGCCAAGCATCGCCAAGACATTAAATAATTTTTAGTATCTTTATTTCTTTTTCTATTTCTTAATTCTATCAGCTCACCTCTTTTTGAACACTGTTCATTTGAATATTTATGTTATTCAAATATTAAGCCAAGCGAAACAAGTTTTGTAAAAGTTTTTTTTTCATTAGCTTCAAAATCCATTTTTCATAATTTAATAAAGTTTAAGCTTTAAATTTCAACTTAATATGTCAAAAGTGCTTCATTTTACTTATTTACAAAATTAATTCAAATTTTATGATCTGATTTAAAATTAAAAATTTATTGCAAATTTTTTTTGGATTTTTTTTTCAAATTTTATTTCAAATATATGTGACCTAAATTGTATTTTTATGACCTAATTGATACCAATATTTTTAAAATTTGTATCAATAATTTGACTAACTTGACCTGTCAATATGTGACCCGGAAAAAAAATTTCTGGTAACTTATTGGACATAAGTCACTTGGCGATATTATGTGACTCCCCTGGTCACAAAAGAGGTACTTTTTAGTTCTTAAATTGTATTATATATTCTGTGTTTTTTCTATTTTAAATTTGCTAATTTGACGTGACGTGTTTTAATTTGATAATAGATAAATTAAAATTTAATTTTTTTTAAATAAATTTAGAATCACAGTTAGAATTGACAGATGGCACGATTTAATATTTTTCAATAAAACTTCAAGTAAAAAAAGCCCAAAAAAGAAATGGCCAGACAATTTCACGCATTTTTTTTGAGTATGAGTGTGAGTTTGAGTGATAAGAACTCAACTCTCACTCACACTTGATCACGCATAATTTTTGCGTGATACACTCACACTCACACTCAAAACGCTAATTTTGCGTGACACAATTTAAAAAAATTTTAAAATTTTTCTTTTTTTTTAATGTCAAAATAAATAAAATTAAATTTTAAACATTTTGAAATATTTTTTAAGTTCGAATTTTTATTTAAATAGGCAAAAGCTAGCACAAACAGTTGATTGAGAACTTGATTTATTTTTAGTTTTAAACTTTTTAAAAAAATTTTTTGTGTTAGAACAATATCTTTGTTAATCTTTAAATTAAAAATAAAATATATTATTTTTTTAATAAGATTAAGAAATTAGGGGGCCTTAAGTTGGTTTCAATTTGTTCGCTTCAACTCGCTTACATTTCGTTGATATTTGAAAAAATACTTTCAAAATTTAATTTTAAAAAATTTTTTAGGAAAAAACTGGATTGAAATAAACCTAATTAAATAAAGAAAATAGAGTTATGTGAAGTTAAAAAAAATTTTAAACTTGAAAAATCTTCTTGGTTTGTTTCTTGAAGTAAAAACTTGTAATTTAAATTCAATATTATGCTACATGCATAATTGAATCATTATTAGCATTAAACTCTGCGAATTTGGCAGAAATTAAATTTCAATATGTCCAAGACAACTGCATTTTGCAGAGATTTTGCACATCAGTAACAGATTTTAAAAGTTGAAGTATTTTTGTATGTTATACTATGTTGAATTTGAAAAGCAAGCCTTCAACCTCTAAAAAAGATTTCTTGCACGTTTATTTTCAAAATTTTGGGAACAAATTTAAAGAGAATTATCGAAAAGATAGTATTGGACGATGTGAGCTCTTAAATGTGAGCTCTCTATTTAAATCAGCTTTCAATGAAAGCATATTCCAGTAAATAAGACATTTCAGATTGATTTTAAATTAATTTTTGATTTTTTATTTTATTAAAATAAATAAAAATTTTCATTAAAAAATATAACTTTAAGTTGATATTATTTATTTTCTACTGATTTTTGATCATTGTTTATTTCAATTGGTATTTGACGATGTGAGCTCTTAAAGTCACTATTCAAATCAGCTTTCAATGAAAGCATATTCTTTTCAAATTGACATTTTAATGAATTAAAATCGGTATTCTCAGGCAGTGTTGTGCGTCGATAATAGCTCATTTGGGAAATGCCGTCTGGTCTTTCTTGTTTGTCTTCAGCTTGAATAATCACATCACGGTCTTTGCATGTTACTTTGACTTTTGATGGATCTATGTTATTTGGTACAGAAAAATTCATTTCTACTTGCTTTCCACCATTTTGATTATCAACTACCCGAGGAAAATAGTCTTCTTTATTTAGAATAGCCTGTTCCTTGTCTATTTTCAATGGTAGTTCTATGACCAGTTGACCATTTGAAGCCAAGAAGCTCACCATTTTATCCACTTCAGCATTTGGTGGTAATTTATAACTCTTTTTGAATTCTCTTATGTGATAATCATCATCGTCTGATTTATTCTCACCTTCTTTTCCACTCACAATCAACTTTTGTTTGTCATCAGACACTTTGACTTTCAGAGAGTCGGCCGAGTAGCCTCTGCAATCAACTTTGATTCGATATTTTTGTGGAACTTTTGGCTCAGATGGCAAAAAGTCATTAAAAAAATCTGGTCTATTTAACCACCTAAGATTTCGGCTCATCATGTGGTCCAATTCATCGAATGGATCGAACAAATCCAGTGTCGATGGACCAAAACCAAGACTATGGGGTCGAGACCAAAGATCCATGTCAAACATTGATCTCGGAAACACATTTGGAATCAATGACATTTTGAAAAGTTTTTATTAGTTGATTTTTAAATGTCTTTAGTAAAATGTTAGTTGAAAAAAATAAAATTTTCAAGAGTTTTTTATATGAAAGTTGTGCCATTCTAGTTAATTCTAGAAGAAAAAGGGCGCAAATTGAATTTTCTAAGTAAGGCAAAATAAGTTTTTTCTCGAAATAAAAAAGAAGTATCTGACATGTTCGCGTATATTCGCAAAAACAATTCTAGTAACTTTAGATGATAATAATAATAATTTAGAATAATATTCAAAATTTTTTAAATTTGTTCACAGTTAATTATAAATTTTAATTCTCTTAAATATTAAGCTAAAATTTTTTCTCAAAATTTTTGCGTACCAATACTGAACTGAATTATTTTTTATCAAAATTAATTAAAACAATAAAAATGGACATTGATTTGGTACAAGAGTAAGGTTTACACACAGAAGTGGAGAAGAAAATCCCACAAATTCGGTATTTTCGGTTTAAACTGTACTTGAAAACCTATTAATGCTAATAAACTAACAAAGTTGTGACAAAAAAATTTCACCTTAAAACTATTTTTTTAGGGGAAAAATTGGTTGGTCTTTGATAGCCGATGAAAAGATGCCTTTTTTCATAACATGTTTTTGAAAAGGGTAGATAAATTGATTTTATCGAAAATATTTTACTAGCTTTTTCCAACATCTTTTAGTAGTGATGGTTGTTTACCCCTTTCAAAAATTTATAAGCAATAACAGATGCAAATCACCATTCTATTTCGATAATTTTTCATGGATTCTCCAAATTGAATAGGCCAAAAGAATGGTCAAATTTTAATGAATTTAAATAAAGAATAGTTCGGCATTGTGAATTTTGGTACAAAAAACAAAAAAAAAATATAAAAAAATAAAGTCAAACAATTATATATTAGCATATATTCCTTGAGATGCTCTTATTTTTAGCTTTTAAATTCATAATATGAAAACAATAAAATAAACAATAAATTTAATTGTCAAAATTAACAAAGTTTATCAAAAATGTATTTAAAGAATCATCGTTCTTCATAAATTCGATTAATCAATAATTTAATTGTAATTAAATTATTTAATAATATTTATTACTACTTCAATCAAGTGAAAAATTATTCTAGTTGAAAACTTAAAAAAACAACCCTAAATGTGGCAATTTAATTTTTCTACTTAATTTTGATTAAACCTATTCGGTAAGAGTTTTACTTAAACAATCAGTGAGTACAATTTTAAATTAAAATTTTATTTAAATTTAAGGAAATTAAAAAGTTTTAAATTCACTCTAATAATTACAAATTTTCTTGATATCACCGTAAATTCAACGACATAATTTTAATCAACTTCTTTTTAAAACACTTCCGGTATATCTCTATCGTGAAGAAGAACGAGAATGCGCTGAAATGTCAAGTTTCGGTTTCTCCTCTCGTCTTCACTGATCGCAAAAGTCTGAACTGCTGGCTGATTTGCTTCATGATTGCACTTATCTTCTTTAATTTTAAGAATTTTCTCATCTACTTTGATGAGATAGTCGTCACAGTCTTCGGCTTCATCATAAATTAAGCATTCGATTCGTATGCCTTTATTGACAATATTTTTGAAGCGACGATCATTGAAAATTTTCGCATCCTGAATGGGCGATATGGCATAGATAATTTTTTGTATCGAATACCTTCTCATATCTGTAGTCAAAATGTCAAATTCATGCCATGGTTTAGGATTTTCTGGCTGATGAGGCAAAATTCTGCGCGGAAGTATTAGCTGAATTAGTCCTGGCATTTAGAAGCAAAGGTGGAATTCAATTTTCAAGGATATATCTAATATTATGTTCATTAAAATTATTTTAAAATATCACTTTTTTAGAGCTTGAAAAAAAGACTACTTTTTTGGATTTAGAATTTTTAAAATAATGTTAACTTAAAATTAGCAAAAAATATGAAAATTTTTTTTTAGTTTAACTAATTTAAATTTATTAGTGTCCCCTTTTGAATACCAAATTAATAATTAACATCAAAATAAATAACAAAGACATAGACAAAAATGCAAAAAATATTTTTATTTTTTGTATGGCTTAATATGATTATTGCATGATAATTAAATGAAAATATTTCGATTTATGTATTTTTAAAATATGAATATTGGTCACTATTTGAAAATTATAATTCTTTAAAAATTAAAATAATATATTTTCAATTTGGGAGTGACTAAAATTGTTAAAGAGAAAATTCTATTTTTCCAAAGAACTTCAATAGAAATATTTAAAAAAAATTTAAATTAGTCTTTCATTCATATGAAATAAAATTTAATTGTTTCATTAAAGATTAAAAGTATTCAAATTGTTTTTTTAATGAACCCAAAAGCTGCAAATGCTTTATGTCTTTATAGAGTTTGAGCTTTGATATTTTCCGAAAAATATTTAATTTTCATAAGGATGACTTATTTATATTATTTGAATACAATAATCAGGTGCATATTTAGGATCCTTAAAGTGTGGTTTAAAGTTTAAATTTCTACAAAAAATTGCTTGTAAAAATTAAAATCTTTTTTAATTGAAAATCAATAATTTGAAATTTATGATTGAACAGAAAATAATTTTCAATCTTTTTTCTAAAATTTACAAAATAAACTTTTTTTGATAATTGATATAAAAATGATAATAAAGATATAGATTTAGTATGTTCACATTAATAATTTTCTTTATTTAAAAAATATAATTATATTACCTTTTTTAAATCAATATGAGGTTTTTTAATTTCAACATTAGAAAGTCCTATTTATTTTTTGAGTGTAACCAGCATCATCAAAATTATCAGATTTTGGATAAGATCCCTTTTTCTAATCAATATTTATTTTTCAATTATTCGTTTTTTACCGTCATAGGTATGAAGTCAGAGTTGAATGACTTAATATGAAGTTTAAATTTCAAAATTTACAACAAACTTTGTATCGATGGCAAGCTGCTTCATTTACAGGGCTAGAAATTATACTAACAGTTATCTTTAAACAATAAGCATCAGTATTATCTTTAAAATAGTTGTATCAACTGTAAAAATACAGAAAGTATTTTAAAAATTAAAATATTTAAATTTTTTTACCAAATAGGGGAACCGGTTTCGATTGGGTAACCCAATCAACAAAATTTTGAAGTGATGTCGAAGTCAATTTGATGACAAAGAATAATTTACATTGATGAATAATTGTCCTATCGCTTCTAAGGGACATCACAAGTGAAAATTGATATGACATCATTTCATAATCATTAAAATATATTGATTAAACATTAATGTAAAACTTGTGTTTTCTTTTTCATTTTATTTTATAAAATACTTTTAACGGCGTGAGAACAGTTTCATTGCTAACTCAACACACTTTGTATCATAGTTTATATATAAATTTTAGTCAGAGTCAAAACTAACTCTTTTTGTCACTTATTGATGGGAAATACTGCAATATTTTGCAAAAATTTAGAAATTATATAATTTATATAATATTTTTTATTTAACCGTTGACTTCACTGAATTAATAGCAATATATTGCGTTCTGTTGCCCTATTCTGTAAAAGTTGCTCTGATTGCATCCTATTATTTGGATTAAAATTAAAGACCATTGGGGAAGTAATTTTTTTTTAATTTGCCTGACCATTTCTGTTACCTTTTAGCCATAATCTTCAGTTTTGTCTTTTGGTGATTGTCGAAGATCAAATAATATGTCCCAATTCACAGTGCTTTTTTTGTCTTTAGCTGTGAATGTATCCAACATTTGTTTTCTGAAATAGTCGTAGCCTTCGTTTGGTTAGCTGCGGCATTAATCTAAATCCGTCTAAAGAATTTATTATCAATGTGAATGATTATAATGTCGAGCCAATCCTTCTATTGCCAATGACTTGATTTTGAAAAATGATTAATGAAAAAACAAGTTAAATAACCAGCTAACCATCAAATTAACCATAGTTAGACTAAGCGAAATACGTCGCAGGACGCATTGATTATTTATTTTTAATAAATTAAAAATTATTGTAAAAAAAAATTTTTTAAATCTATTTTACAGTAATTAAATTTTTTTTTTTTAATAATTTGAAATAATTTTGCAGAAGTAATACATTTTAAATTGTATAAATTATTTTTTAAGTGTATGGCTTCCAATCAAAATCCACTTTTAGAAAAGAGTACACCTAAGATAGTTCTTCCAAAAAATAACCTCAATGAAGCTATGACTGAGTCACCAAGCGAGAGCGATGATTACAAAGTAAAACATGATGTATTATCTAAAGTAATTAAAGTTAAAAAAGATTATATATTATAAATAAATTTCGATAGGATCAGAATGAACAATACAGATTTTAATTTAATACCTTATTTTAATCATCTTTTACTTAAATATATTAATTTGGAAATTCCAGAACGTTCAAAAAATCTTGGATTGGACAGGATAAAAATTGAATATCCCAATTCAATTATAAAAATTAAAGGTAAAAAAAAGAATAAATTGCCTTTTTAAATTAAATTTTTTTTTTTAAATATTTTTTAAAATAGAATGTCTGGTCAAAAGAGTTAGGCTAATGGAAAAAAATGTGGAACTACTGTGTGAATGCCAGGAAAAAAATGAAAAAACCCTAACTTTTTTTTAAATTAAAAAATAATTATTTTCGCCTGATGGTTCGGAGCCGCATACAGGTTTGGACCGACGGCCGCTGTGGCCGTTGTTTGGGCGCGTCTTTTTTTGCGTTAAATTTTTATTTGAACCGCTGTAAAGAAATAAATTTCTATAATTGCTTTATTCCGTCATTAAAATGCCGAACCAAATGTAGGAGCAGTAGTTGTTTTGACTGAAGCTGGCTAGGGTTTAATTCAGTTATGTTTTTTGTGCCAATTTCGAAAAACGAAAAAAAGAATGTCGCACTGAAATAGAAGTTAAAATAAATTTCAGTGTCAGTAGCTTATAATTCTAATGTTCAAAATGTTAACAAATTCTATTTATCCTTCAAATACGATACGTCGGTAGAAATAAACTAAAAGAATTAAAACTCTACTATAGCGGGACTACGTTAGTCGTTCTGCTTTGCTAATTTAGTAAAACTAAATTGACCGTAGAATATTAACCATTATTATTATTATTATTATTATTATTATTATTATATATTTTTAAAAAATTAACGAATAAATAAAAAAACTACATTTTTTAAAAATAAAATAAATATTGACCAAAAATCGAAAAAATTGAAAAAATTTAACAAGAAAATTAGTCAAATAAATCAAAGACTTTTTAGTGTCTATCTATAATACTTAAGATTTTTAGAAGTAAAATTGAAGACTTTCGCTATTCTAATTTTAATTATTTAATTTCTTTAAAACATCATTTATTTTACTACAGAATAAAGTAAAGAATTTCTATTGTTTCTTTAAGGAACCAACAAAGAGTCTTTGAAATTTTTTTCACTGGGTAATCCTGTTCTTTTTTATCATTTTGTACTAAACTTCATATAATCCTAGGTTATCAAAACAAAACAAATTTTTGTATTAAATTTATTTAAAATAGCATTTAAAAGCAGACTTCTTAAATAAAACGTTTAGTTAAAAAAAAAAAATTAATATTGATTACTGTTGCGTTTTAAAAATTTATCTAAAAAATTTACAAAAAAAAAAAAAAGCTTGTCTAATATCCGGCAAATTGTTGATTGTCATAATAATAAATATAATTTATTTGTTCACTATGGCACTTTTTCACATCTTGCTCATAATCTAACCTATCCGAAACCTCATTTTCGGATTGAATTGAAAGTGACTTGAAATCTTCAGCCTTATTGGCAACAATCTGAATTGGTATCTCCCTAAATGACGCATTTAACTTAGACTCATTTACTTCCTCTTTATTCATGGTCAAATCAATAATTTCCGCGTCATCATTGTCCATTTCCACACTTGAATATTTACTCATCAGCTGTCTTTCTCTCAAATTGTCCTCTATACTTGACTTCTTCAAATTGTTCTCAATCTCAGTCATTCGCTTCTGTCTTTTCTCGGCAGCCAGGCGAAACTCTTGTGGCAAAGTCGGAAAAACCTTGACCCCACCGACAATCTTGTGTCCGGTAATACTCAATTTAGACTGTCTTTCTTGTTCGCTCTCGAACTGCTGCTTAAGCCGATTCATCACAATATTCTGAGATTTAAGATTTGTTATTTCATCCTTTTGCTCTGACTCGCTGATCTTTGGCGTGTTACTGGTGGAACTGTAGGCCGAATCCTGAAAATAAGAACAAGCATTTTCTTTCAGCGAGGAATAGTTTATTTCAGGCACTAGGCTGGAAGGCGGTTGTGGTCTATAAACACTTCCATTAGTTTGACTTTTGGATCTAAATCTATTTTCTTCCTGGTAATTTGAAAGACTTTGTTCGGCAATTTTAACTCTGTACGAGCTTTCGAAGTTTTCGGACCCACCAGGGGACATTACTTTAGCTACTGGGCTCATGTGCTTAGCTCTAAATTGACGCTCTTCTTTGTCCACACACTCGGCCGAGCCGATCTCTTTGTTCCAAATTAAATGATTGGCGAGCAGCTTTGGATCTGGTACTGGAAGTTTTAGGAATTTTGTTTGGTACTTGGACTCGTCTAGCTTGGTAAAATTGATTGAATTGTCCACAAGAGTTTTTGAGCATTTGGGCAGGAGCAGTTGGTTGGGCGAGGGTGCCAGTCTGGATCGATTTTTGCAATTGTAATTGTCTTTTGGGCCGCAAGTTGCCGGCGAGGATGGTATGATGTTTATTCGGTTCTCAAGGCAAATGTTTGTAGGCATGGATGAGCAAGCGGATTGTCCGTATGCCAGACTGTGCGAAGACTTATTTATCAGCACATGTTGGTCACTTGTTCGCCTGAAATCCACATCGGCTATTTTTTCCATGTCTCTTTTGAATTTTTGCGAATTGACCGAACCAAGTGAACTTGCCGAATGGGAAGCTAATTTTTTTTCATCCTTAGACTTTAGACTTGATCGGGCCGAGTTGATAATTCGTTTGCCAAGACTCAATTTTTTGCTCTTTTTCTCATTTGGATTACTTTGATTAAGCGATGACAGAGATGGTTGCTTGAGAGCTTTTTTTTTTTCACTGTCCGATATGTTGACCATGGATGATGTGGACTTTTTTTTCATTACTTTGTCCGCTTCTTTATGAACACTGGACTCGTTTAAAGTCACCTCTGAATTGGACGAGAGGGACTTTTTTTTCGAGTCACTGGTTTTAAAATTTTTTATTTTATTGAATATTGACGATTTGGATGACAGATCAGTGGTGGATTTTGAACCAATTTTTGACTCTTGGAACGCGTCATAAATCTCGTCATTTTTGGCTTTTGGTGATTTTGTTGCGGGAGATTTTGGCGGCAATTGGCTCAGGCTTCTGCCAGGCTTTATTTGAGTATAGTTGGTCTCTGATCTGTAGTCGAACACATTGTTTTGTTGGCTTTGTTCATGTTTAAATCTGTGGCAAATTTTTTTTATGTCATGGACAATTTTGAAGGCGTCATCGCACGTCCGAGTGATGATCACGTGACACTCTAGGGCCTGGATGCCGCAAGATCGCCTCATGATCAAGGCTATGACGGGAGGATGAGCAGAGTTTTCAATGAACGAAATGTAGTTTCTGTCCATGGGCTGAAATAAATTTGCGTATTTGCCGCTTGCCAAGTCTTGGTCAACTGGCAGAAAGGCGTAGTTGCGCTTTTTGTAGTCACTTACCAGGTGAAGTAGCTGGATATCGTAGACCGAGGCCAGGTCGTTGTGGATGAATTTTTCGACTCCCTTGTCACTGTAGAGCATGGTCAGGCCATCTATGGAAATGACTAGGCGGCGTTCTTGCATCAAGCGAGAGCCGTTCTGGCGAAAAATGCAATAGAGCTCTCTGAGCGGTTGCTGCAGACAGCCCAGGCCTGTCTTGCCTTTGGTCAGTATGGCACTGCCAAGGTAGCCTATTGAGTGTGTCGGGCTTGATCTATTCATCAGAATGTTGGACAGATTGTCCAGATTAGTCACGTTGCGCAGCGACAAATCGGAGCTTGAGTTGCTATTGAGTGTGTAAGACATGTCTAGTGGCCTGTCGCTAATCGACTTAGATAGGAGGTTTTGTTCAGGCGACGTTTTCATAACTTTATGTGAAAATAAAAATAAAATTAAGAGAAAAAAATGCTTTATTTTTTTATTAAATTTTGGAAAAGACACGAATTACAAACTAAACGAAAAGGTCGTTTATCTGATTAAACCGCAGTCAACATTTGGTTAAGTTGAGGAATTTTTCTACCATTTAGCATTTGTTGAGAGATACAAAATTTATGCTAAAAAAATTGGGCAAAAGACTAAGTTTGTTTATAGTAGAGATTTTGGAAAATTTTAAGAAAATGATAAAATTTTGATTATGTTTTCTCCAATTTTAAATTCACTCCATTGGGCTTGATATTCAAGTTTAGGGCTTTAATCTTCTTAGAAAAAGTTAATCTCCAAAAATTTAAACTAATGTCACTGTAAAATGACTCTGATTCATTAGAGGCCCTTGGCAAACCGAGTGTTTGTCTTTTGGGTGCTTAGTGTACTTGAGAAACAAGGCTAATGAAATTATTTAATAAAAAATATGATTGTCAAGCTAGATTATTGAAGTTTGTCTTTGTTTTTCTATAATCATTTCTAGTATCCTGTTTATTTTAAATTAAACTCAGTAAACAACTAATTATTTTTGTATTTAAAACAACTTCCTTTTAGAAAAACAAAAACTCCTTTGACTCTAACAAAGCTTGTGTAGTTTTTTAATAAACTAATTAATTTTATAAACAATTAAGTTTATAGTTTTTTTTTTTGTTGCTAAAAATGTAATTGAGCATTAAAATTTTTAAAAAATATTTTAAATTAATCCCTCGACAAAAAAAAACTCGGAAATCGCTAAGGATTTGCTATCTATTTTTTTTTCTTATTCACTTTTTTCATTTTAATTTTCTTTTGTTGTCCAAAGGTAATATTTATTCTCAAATGGGAAATTACGCAAGCTTTCTTCTTTTTTTATTAAGAAAATCTTATTTGAACAGTCTTTTCTAATTACTAGGTAATTTACAAGCTCTTTTTTTCTTTAAGTTTGTCAAGATTTAGTCGAGTTAATAAATAGTAATTTAGCGTTTCAGCGCGCTAAATTATTCAAAAGGTTTTAATGATTATTTTTCTATTATTCTAAAAGGCTTAATAATTCAAAATTTAGCTCGTCCATGCTTGATATTCAATTCAAGACAATCATTTAGAATATTCTTAAAATATTTAGATGTTAAAAAAATAGATACAAAATTTTTTATTAATTTAAATTATAAGTCTGATTATTAAAAAGACGCTAAGCTAAAAAATTTTAGCTAAATTAACGTTTATGATGTTAAATTAATCCAAACAAATTTGTATGCTCTTTCAAATATTGAATATTGATGATAAGACAAGAACTTTATTGTCTCTAATTTTATTAATTTAGTTTTTTATTCCTTTGAGATTTAAGGTATACTTTAATTGTACCTTTGAAAATTAGAACAAAGATCAAAATTTTAGCGACCTATCATTCTTGTAGAGTACTTTTTATTAAATTTTTTTACAAATTTTAACAAAAGTAATAAATATTAAAAATGATTTATTTATAAAAGAAATTTTTTTCTATTCAAAAATTATTCATTTATTTTAATCGGATCAATAGGCTAAAGATGTTCATGAAAAATCTAAATGTAATATATTGATTTTGATAAATTTATAAACTTTTTTTAAATATCCGATTTTATAAAAATTAAAAGTAATCTTTTTAATTTTAGCAAAATTTAAATTCATTCCATAAATTCAATCCTTTTTTATGGAAAATAGTTAGTTATGTATGATTTAATTTTTTCATTTTTTCATTTTTGTTCTGGTTTAAAAATTTAAATACCATAGAATAAAAAAAGGCCTATACTTTTTTTTTATCACTAATTTAACTTCGCCTATATAAATTTGCTTAAATCTATATAAAATAAATTTTAGCGATTAAAACGATTATTTTTAGATAACAATAATTTTAAAACAGAAAAAACATTTTCAAAGTAAAAACACTTTTTTCAAAAAAGTGTATATTTAAATATCCTAAAATCACTTATTAACTCTAAAACATTCAACGCTTTTTTTTCCATTTTGGTATTTATCTCTATCTAGCTATTGCTTTATTGTTTTGAGTGTTCATTCTTTAAACAAAACTACTATCAGGCTCACTTCCCAAATTAAGCATTTCAAAATTTGGTGAAAAAATGTGTGGTTTTATTATTTTTTAACTAAAATTAACTAAAAAAAAATTTTTTCTAAATTTTGCATAATTGATATTCATGGATCCGATTTTTAGCGATTTTTTGAGCCAGAAAAGGATGTTTTGTGCAATAAGAAAATATTTTTTTTTTAATTAGAATGGATAATTTAGGATATTTTGGTATGAATTTTGATGAAAAATGTGATTTCTGTAATCTGGATTCTAATTTAGATCTCAACAGTTCTTTGTTTATTACAATTCGGTTCATAAATGACAAAGGATAACCAAAATATTTTAAAAAAGTTAAATAAAAAATTATTTTTATTTAAAATTAATTTAATATTAGAAAAATTGGCATCAAACTTTATTTTTAAAATAAATTCACATTTTTAAAATTTATTGAGTAATTTTATTTAGGGTAAGTTATTTTTATATTCATATATTAAAATTGGTGAAAAATCAGTAATTTTAGTTAGTGAATTAGCACACGCCAAAAATTATTTGATAATTTTGGATAATTTATTTTTGTTATAAAAAAAATTACGAGCCATAAATAAATTTTTATTTTTAATTTGAATAAATGATATAATTAATTAAAAATAAAAGAAAAAGTTAACTACAAAAAAAAAATTCGAATTGATTCATGTTGGAACTGGAATGGGCTTGATCTAAACATCCTATCCACAAAATTAAAGAATAGCTTTAAGTTTTTGTTTCAATTTTTTAATCTATTTAGAAATAAATTAAAATTTTGCACATCTTTTATTAAAAAATGTGAAAAGTTGTCCTTTTTATGACAAAATTAATCTTTATCCGAGAAAAAATTTTTAAAGTAATTATTATTTGATTTGTTAATCCAGAATCTTATATTTTTCGAAATGTAATGAATGATTTGTTTATTATTTGAAATTTTCCTAAAATAAATAAAAATGCTCGTTTAAAGAATTTATTATTATTATTAAATTTGTTGATTTTTTACTTAAAATTCGATCTTTATAAATAAAAACACCTAGATTATGTTTTTTTTAATACTCACGAAAAAAAAATTAAATAGACAAGAAAAAGTCTATATCAAAGTCACACGATTTAGTTCTTAAGCAATTTTAATCAAAATTTTCATTTGAATTAATATTAAATATTTGATTCATTATTTTGATTTGGTATTAATTGCAAAAATTTGAAGTAAAGAATTTCACATAAATTTTCTAGTACTGTTCAAATCACAATTAAAATCATTTAAACTAACCTTCAAAAAAGTGAATAATTACCACAAACACGCCTGAACAACACACATAATATAAAAAACGAATTTTTTTATTTTTGGTGCTGCACTAAAAGCATAATTCAAAAAAATTATTCTTTATTTTTTAGTTTAAATCGAGTCTTGATGACGCTTTAAACTAAGGCTTTCAGTGTTTGATGCAGACCTAAAGGCGTGATTACGCTATTAGAGCATGTGCTCAAAGTTAACAATATTATAGCATGGGCGAGATGTACTTTGGTGCATGGTCCAAAGGCGTGTCTTAACTTGTGGCGCATCATAATCGAACGAGGGTCCATGGTAATTTTGCTATTTTTTACGTAAAACAAAAATTTTAAAAAATGGGAAATTAATTAAATTTTACGTAAATAGAAGTTAAATTACCAAAATCCAAAAATGCCAAAAAAACCTCAAGTCTTGCTATTTTCATAAAATTTTGTTAAAAAATACGATTTTGACTTCTGAATTTTTTTTTTTTTTAAATGAATTTTTTACCAATTTTTTCGTAAAAATTAAAAAATTTAATAAAAATTAAAAAATTTTTATTTTGAGATAAAAAACTGAACAAGACTTTTAAAAAAAGGTTTTAGCAGATCTTTAAAATCTTACAAACACACTATGCTTAAAAACTATAACACTGTTCTATGCACCTTTTTTAATAATTTCTTGTAAATCTAGAAAAAATCATAAACTTAAACTTTAAAATCATAAATTTTTAACACACTTTTTGTGGTGTGTTGTTCAGACTTTTAATTATTTAATAAAATTGATAAAGAAATCAAAATTTTGTTTTATTATTGATTTCAGTTTCACTATTTCAAATTATATTTCAAAAAACTTTTATTTTGGTTGTTTTTAAACAAAAATAAAGCTGAAAACTTCAAATTTTTTTAAAATTTTTTAAGTGTGTTTTACAAACGTTAGAAAAATGTGTTATTTAGACTTTGAAAGAGTGTAAAATTAAGTTAATTTTTTTTCAGTATGAAAAAATTTTTTTGAGTCTGCAGAACAGTGATTTAGGGGTCTTATTAAGTGAGTGTGTATGTTAGAATTTAAGAGTGTGCTGAAACGATTTTAGCGTGTACTGAAATTTGGGTGTCCCTAAATTAAATTAATAAAGAACAAATTAGTCAAAAGAAAATTAAAAACGATAGAAATTTATATTTAAACTCTTACAAATGTCAATAAGTCCAGAAAATATTTAAAGTCTTCCTTAAATTTTAATTAAATATCCTTAAATATCTTCTTTAAATTTTTTTTAAACGACTCACATCTAGCGGGTGTTGTTCAGTATTTTATCTCAAGAAAAAAAATTTTGTAATTTTCATCTAAATTTTTTTTTAACTTAATAACGCAAAATCAAAAGTGTGTTTCTAAGGTTGTGTGCTCATCAGGATTTTAATTTGTGTTGGTTAGACTCAATTGTGTGCTTGTTATACTTGAGTGTGTGGTGGTTAGGTACACCCAAATTAAAATAGTAAAAAATATAAAAATTAAATTTTTTATATTAATTCTCTTAAAATATACTTCTTTCTGAAAAAAATTAAATCAAGAATTTTAAAAAAAATTCCCAAATCAAAATAAAAGGCTTGGTTTGACAGAAAAAAAAAGAAAAGTGAAAAATCAGTGCCGTTCAATAAAAATCATTGAGCTTCTTTGAAGAACTGTTTTTTGATTTTGCTGAGATTATATCGGCACTTGATTCTAAACTAACTTTTATTGATACAATCAAATTTAACTACCTCTCTTCACAGATATTAAAATCTCTGTCTACAGACGCACCCTCAAATAAATCCTTTCCATCTGACATGGCTCTAATTTCTAAATATTTTGAGACAAATCTTTTAGAAATCGCGGAGAATGTTAAGAACCTTAAAAAAAAAATGTTTAATAATTTTATCTCGAATGATGGCAAATCTGACTCAATTAGATTTTGTTTAAAAAGCAGGAGGCTTAAATATTATAAAATTTAGCTTAATGAACTATTATTAAAATATTAAAATAAGATGGATTGTCGTAAAGTTGTCCAAAATACTTTTAATAAGTATATTTTTATCTCTTTATCTTTCTTTTTTCTTTTTTTTTATGATAAAGAAATTTTTTTTTTTTTTTTTTTATAAATTTTTGAAACTTTTTACTTTTACTTCTCCTTAAAGGAGGCTAATTCAATTAATAAATAATAAATAAATATCGCCACTTGATTAGTTCCAATAATCGAACTATCTATTCAATATCAAATTATTTCTTTAAATTGAGAAATAATTAAATTGTAGAATGGAATCAACCGTAAATTCAAGCTCCAAACTTGTCATCAACATGAAATTCTAGTTAAATAAAAATAGCAAGTGTAAATATTCAGATCATGTTCGTCTAGGTAGTTGGATATTATAAACCAAAAAATAGAAAAGCTAGACAATGGATCAAATGATGCTCTTGTAAATGTCATTTCAATTAATTCATTTAAAAACATAAAAGAGTTTATTAATATAAATTTTAATAGTAAATATTCACCTTTATTATATTTTGTCTTCTTTTATCCATCTTTTTTCTCAATGCTGGACTCTATATGATGAACAGCGACCTTAATGATGCATATTTTTAGAAACTGCGGAAACGCTCAAAATTATTCCATAATTATTAATTTAGTTCATTTTTAAAAATTTTTTATTCAAATTTAGTCTAAAAAACAATCTTTTCATATTGATATTTTAAATTTTTGTAAAAAAACATTGTAAAATATTAAGAATGGCTTGACTAATAATTAAATTTGAAAAAAACAAATTCTTATAAAAAAATTCATTTATTAATTATCATAATTAAATTTTTTTAATTAAAAATTTTTGATAAGAACTTTGCAACCATAGAAGTTTTCATAGGAAGACTTCTCCGCAAATTCTCTTCCAGTATTTATATTATTATTTGAAAATCATAAGTTTTAATGATAACCAAAATTGAACTCGCTTTTAATTTCTTCATCGATCAGTTCTTTATCAAAAAATTTAATTTCGTCATAAACAAAATTTCCTGTGGGATTGTTATTCCAATTGCTCTTGCCAAAATAGCAATTTGTTCTTTCTTTAATTACAAAAATATTGCTTACTCCGGTATCTAAATATGCCTCTTGATTTCCGTCAACATGTATTGACATTTTACCATTAATTTGAATAAATGCCAAATGATACCATCTATTCAGTTGAACAACCATTTTTGATGTAACAGATTTTTGGATATTTTCATCACCGAATATTTTAAAAAATAATTTGTTATTTGTATCTGATAAACTAATTAATATATTGTAAGTATTTGGTCCATCTCCAAAATCTAAAAGCCGTTGCCAATGTTTAAAAGATTTAATCTTCACCCAAGCTAATATTGAAAATGTACTTCCAAAATAATTTCCACTTGGAATTATCATATAGCCATGATTCAGAATAATTGATGAATTCGGATTCCCAAAGCGATCTTCAGTAAATTCAGCATTAGATGGTGAATGCATGTTTTTCGAGTCAATCAAATCATTTGTATTACCATTTTCAATCGGCCAATAATTTATTAGTCTGGTGCTAAGATAAAAGGATCAGAAAATAATTTAACTTATTAAAAAATAAAAAATACTCTCTCCGGTAAGATTTTTCAATTAAAAATTTACTCGAACTTTTTTGAATGTAAAATCTACTGTAAAATGAATAGAGAATGCAATTTGAACCATTGAAAAAAGCAAATTCACATGCTACATTTGTTTGGCAGAAGTAAATACAATTTATTTTGCTAATTAAGAAAATATTTTTGATTATTAGACCATTTTTTGTTGCGTTAACCTCTAATTTCTTATTTTCAAAAATGTGTCCTCCATTGGCTTAGATAAAAGTTATAAATTAATACACTAAAGAACAAAGCAAAAATATACTTTTAAAAATTTGCAAGAGACACAAAATCCTAAATGCTACCAACTGCATTAGAACTTTTTAGTATTTAGTTTTTGATATTTTTTGATTTTTTTTTCAAATTGCTTTTATACTAAACAAAAATTTTTTATTTGTCCCATGAGATTTTTCTCAAACTTTTTTTTTTAATTTTAGTCCATTTAGAAAAAATGAATTTAGAAATAGACATTATCCGAAATTTACTTTTTTAAAACCCTTAGAGTATCTTTAGTCTTTTTAAGACATAATTTTCATTTTGTTAAAAGAAACAAAAACTAAAATGTTAATTTTGTTTCTTTTTAGAAAATTTTTGTAAATTTAAACATTATAAAAACAGTATTTGAGTTGATCTATTTGAGTATCTAACATTTAATATTTGAACAATTCAAAATATTTTCAAAGCTTTTTTTTTAACATAAATGAAAATGAAACCATGAAAAATCAATTTAAATTCATTTATTTTCTTAAATCCTTCGAAAAAATAAAAAGTTTGTCTATTTTTTAAATTTTTATTTAATTAATAATAAATATGAAAAAGAAATAAAACTAAAATTTGAAATTATTTATTTTCCACTGATTTTTGACCATTGTTTATCTCAATTGGTATTTGACGATGTGAGCTCTTAAAGTCACTATTCAAATCAGCTTTCAATGAAAGCATATTCTTATCTAAGTGACATTTTAATGAATTGAAATCAGTATTCTCAGGCAGTGTTGTACGTCGATAAAAGCTCATTTGGGAAATGCCGTCTGGTCTTTCTTGTTTGTCTTCAGCTTGAATAATCACATCACGGTCTTTGCATGTTACTTTGACTTTTGATGGATCTATGTTATTTGGTACAGAAAAATTCATTTCTACTTGTTTTCCACCATTTTGATTATCAACTACCCGAGGAAAATAGTCTTCTTTATTTAGAATAGCCTGTTCCTTGTCTATTTTCAATGGTAGTTCTATGACCAGTTGACCATTTGAAGCCAAGAAGCTGACCATTTTATCCACTTCAGCATTTGGTGGTAATTTATAACTCTTTTTGAATTCTCTTATGTGATAATCATCATCATCTGATTTATTCTCACCTTCTTTTCCATTCACAATCAATTTTTGTTTGTCATCAGACACTTTGACTTTTAGAGAGTCGGCCGAGTAGCCTCTGCAATCAACTTTGATTCGATATTTTTGTGGCACTTTTGGCTCAGATGGCAAAAAGTCATTAAAAAAATCTGGTCTATTTAACCACCTAAGATTTCGGCTCATCATGTGGTCCAATTCATCGAATGGATCGAACAAATCCAGTGTTGATGGACCAAAACCAAGACTATGGGGTCGAGACCAAAGATCCATGTCAAACATTGATCTCGGAAACACATGTGGAATCAATGACATTTTGAAAAGTTTTTATTAGTTGATTTTTAATTGTCTTTAGTAAAATATTAGTTGAAAAAAATAAAATTTTCGTGAGTTTTTTATATGAAAGATATGCCATTCTAGTTAATTCTAGAAGGAAAAGGTAGTAAATTGAATTTTCTAAGTAAGATAAAATAAGTTTTTTCTCGAAATAAAAAAGAAGTATCTGACATGTTCGCGTATATTCGCAAAAACAATTCTAGTAACTTTAGATGATAATAATAATAATTTAGAATAATATTCAAAAATTTTTTAATTTGTTCACAAGTAATTATAAATTTTAATTCTCTTAAATATTAAGCTAAAATTTTTTCTCAAAATTTTTGCGTACCAATACTGAACTGAATTATTTTTTATCAAAATTAATTAAAACAATAGAAATGGACATTGATTTGGTACAAGAGTAAGGTTTACACACAGAAGTGGAGGAAATAGTCCCAGATATTCGGTTAAGTTTTTACAATTGTTTTTTTCAGGTATTTTTTTCTTTTTCAGTCAACTTTTTTTACGGCTTAGAATTTTTCTATCACCAAAAATCATCATTTTTCTAAAATTTCTCTTTGCATTTTAAAAATACTCTTAGTAGTAGTAGTAGTAGTAGCTATTGCTTCGACACCTAACATGTAGAGTGTCTGAGCCCATTACCACCGATTGGCCGTGTGGAGCTGTAGCAGCCGATTTCATTATACTTATCTAAAGCCATTTTAAAATTAGCGGTTGACTTATGACAATGCGGAACTAATCTGTTTGAGAAAAATACATGTATGGCGCTTACTGCCGCTGGAAAATCGTTTCTAATTTGAGCTGGGAAACTTTCTCTTTGGATTCTGCTATTTCCTCTTAACGCCCTGATCGGACCTTTGTATTCTGATCTTTTCACTAGATTATTGACCAAGCCTACCTTTTCTATTCCATTCACTAATTTTTACATGTCAATCAAATCCCCCTCAATTTTCTTTCACTTTCTTGTGATAATTAAGTAATTTTTTGTCTAAAAAACTCTCTTGGAACAAAAATACTTAAGTAAAATTAAAATGATTTTTAAAAAAATACTCTCTAATAAAGAAAATTTTTTTTTTTATAAAAAAAAATTAAAAAAAAAGTAAAATATTTCATTATTCATTTTCAATCATTTTTTTTAATTAATTTTATATTCAAGAAGTTATTTTGCTTACAAGAAGTTATTTTTTTTGCATGTTAAAGCCTTTTTTTCCTACATAAAAAAAATCTAATCAGAATATATAATAAAATGTCCCTTTCTATCCTAGAGGATAATGCAAAACTTATGCTTATTTACTGTTTTGTTTATTTGGTCATTTTTTCAGATTAAAAAATTGAATAAAACAATTAAAATTTTAAATCTTGTTTAGAAATCCCAAGTACATTCTTCAGCCAGTTTGAAAATCATTGGAACAGTATTGCTCAGTCCCATATCTCACATATCTCTCACTCAACTGGATCTAAATACGTTTAATCTCCGCCAAGTATTCCTTCAAAAAAAATGTTTACCAGATGACTAAAAAGTTAAAAGAGTCGAAAGAGGTCAAACTTCAATCAAAAAACCTGCATTATCACGTCAGTCAAGTGAAAATAGTGAAGATTTGCTAACTCTACTGAGTCAAGATGTAATTATACTAAATCCGAAATCAACAAATCTTGAACCAGTTTATCCAAATGAAATTGAACATTAAACACAATTCAACCTAACCAAGTTTCTCAAAATGTTCCACTGAAAATGAAATAGACCAAAAATCAAAAAAAAGGATTTGATATCAATTGAACAAATAAAAAAACAATCACATCATTTAATATGAAATAAAAATTAAAAAAATTAAAATTAAATAAATCTATTCTCCCTCTTAACTTAATATCTAATTATTCCTGCTGAATGTATTTTTCATTTCAAAAAAATTTGATTTCTTTATTCATTTCTCTTGTAAAAGATCAGATTTTTGCTTACCTTTATTTATTATATCGAAACTACTCAATATAAAACCTAAAAGGAGTTTATTGACCATTCCAAACTGCCCGGAGTCCTACCTTAAATATTATATTAAAAAAATTAGATATTTTTGTGTCTCTTTTGTTTTTTTTTTAACTTTATTCATCATTTTTATGACTAGTGTTGGCAATCGTTTTTCAAAAATCGACGAATTTTTTTTAATCAATTGATTCGATTTCCAACACTAATCTATAATAACCTGAAGTTTTTGAATTAAATACTCATTATAATTTTTTTAATAAATTTAAATTCTTAAATTTTTTTTTTGTAAATTGTCGTAAATGTAATTATTCGCCTAATTGGCAATGTGAAATTTTAGTACAAAAATTACAGTACAAAAAGTAAAAACGCTTTAATTTATTTTCTAATTGTGCAAAAATGGCTCTACAAAAAGTACAATATTGTACAAAATTTGTCTAACCGAATTCCAGGCTCTGCAAAAACTCTGCAATTTATTGCATTTTTTAATCAAATATTTTTTAATGGTGTGCATTTTACAGAAAAATGCAGACTTTTTGTAGAGCCATTTTTGCACAATTAGAAAATAAATTAAAGCGTTTTTACTTTTTGTACTGTAATTTTTGTACTAAAATTTCACATTGCCGCCTAATTTTGACTTAAAAAAATTTTTGATTTTTATCGACTGAAAAAAATTATTCGATTTTAAAGTAAGTCTACTAAATACTAGCCAAGTTTCAATATGCATCTCTTGTGGTCTTGGTTCTAGCTCATTATTCCCAAGTGGATAATTAAAATTTTAATTGTTTTGCCATAATGATTACCTTAACATCTTTATTTAAGCTCATTAACTATCTTTAGTCCCTTCAAATCGTACAAAAGTTTTTTTAAACTACATGGAACTCTTCAAGAATTCTTATAATTTAGAGGAGATGAGTGGCATCAGTTGATAATAAGCTGAGATCCTTCAGAGCATCCGGCAAGTCATTAATGTAAATGATGAAAAGTAGTGGACCAAGAGGTGAACTGCTTTTTACTTTATACGACTTCACCCAGTATAACTCTTTGTATTCAGCCAAAACAAAATTCAAAATTTTATATCTCATTATTTAATACCAATTAAAAATAATAGCTTATAACAATTAAATTATTTTACCTTTATTTAAAGATTCATCATGTTATGAATTTTAAAGTTTGAATTAATAAATGATAAACTTGTATGGTCGATTTCATTAACAGATTAGTGTTGCGTCTCATATTTTTTCAAATTATTATCATAAAATTAAAGATAAGTTATCTATCATATCGAATAATTTGACTATTAATATTCCAAATTGTGATTCTTTAGATTATTTTTTTTAAATTAACAAGTGCTAATATTGATTCGGAAATACTCTCTTTACAAAAAGAATCTATTAATTTTTTAAGCTAGAACTTTATAAAAATTTAGCCGAATTGAATTATAAGTTTGATTTTAATTTAACAATTGACCAATTTAAAAGCCTAAAATAATTTATAAGATTAAAGCTGTTTTGAATTTTAGAATGTGATAAAAATATTGGCTTATTTTTAATATCTAATGAGAATTATGAAACATTGGCATTAGAGCATTTGCATGATAAAAATTTTTACTTAAAAATGATTGATCTTAAGTCTGAGACGATTAGTTATATTAATTTTAATAATTAGCTTCGAGAAAAAAAATTTCTAAATCATTATTAACGAAACTGATTGTAGATAAAGGAACTTTAGGTAATTTTAGAATTTTACCCAAGTTACATATGGCTAAATTTGACTTTATACCGATTATTAATTATTAATTTTTGTCTTCTTATTGATATTTTACTGCATACTCGTCTTAAAAATTTTTCTAGTTTTATAAGAGACTCACAGAATCTTATTCAAGAATTAGAAAAAATTACAACTTATTTATTTGTTTATCTGTACCGAGCTAATGCTCCTTCAGAATAAAAATATATAATATATACAATTAAAAGAGACATTACTTTATACTCGAGTGATTTTGAGTATATCGATTCCAAAAATTCATTTATTAACAATTGTTAAATTAAAATCGCTCTTAATGTACTGCTCTTGTTCAATATTCTCAACTAAATTAAACTGTTAAAAATTTTTAAATAATTTTGTATTACTCATTATCAATAATGATTATCATTCAAATTATTGTTGTATCCTAAAAAAATTAATTCTAATTAGAAAAACATTTAAATCTAAATTAAAAATATTTCTTCGAGTTCAAAAAATGTTGCTAGTTATAAGTCAGAAAGATTCTAGACAAAAACAATAAATCATACGATAAATCAAAATTTCAACAAACAAAAATAATTAGTTAAATTTTATATCAAAATGTTATTCAAATATTTAGAATATAATTGTTTATTAAAAAATGATTTGGATTTATTTAATTACAATTTAAGTTTATAAGCTCATCTTTGGTATTTCATTTTTTAAAGGCGATTAATATTTTATGATTTATAAACAAATTTAAGATCTTAATATACTCAAATTAAAATAATTTTTATTTGTTTAACGAAATTTGGTTTAAAATATTTTAATAAGCCTTTAAAATAATCTGAAAAAAACTTGATTTTAACTCAAATTTATTAACAATTAAAACTTGGTTCAAATATAAAACCAAATTTCAAAAAACTTATAAAAAAATAAGATTAGACTTAAACTAATGCTTTGCTTGGTGTTCGAAACAAAATATCGAATTATTCAATGATTTATTAAGAACCTATTGCTAAAGAAAAAATCATAATTTCTAAGATTGAATTAATATTCAATTTTTAATATATGAACTTTAAGCGATTTTTTTGATCAATTTTTTATTTTCATATTATGAATAGCTTTCACAACTAAAAATTTTTATTCACTTTCATTCCCTAATGCTAGTACAAATTATTCTCAAGTTTGCTATAATTTTGTAATAATTTCAAATCAAGTTTGTTTTAATCCGTAAGATTGCATTTTTTTTAAAAATTATTCTAATCTTTGTGAAATGGTTCATTTAATGATGTTTGAAAAAAATTTAGCTTCGAACATCAATCATTCAATTGACGCATTTAAATCATTATCTTTTCAATTTAACTCCTCAAAAATATTAATTAATTTAAAAAAATAAATCGTACCGAATCTTATTTTAAAAAGTATTTCTGGTTTGTATTGTATTTTCAACAAACTAATAAAAATAATTTTTAAATATATTTACCATAGCTTCGACAAAGGGTTATTTTATTTTAGCCATAATATTGAAAATAAAATTCTTACAGTTTTTTAATTTAAAGTAGTTATTTAAAGTGGTAAAAATTAGTAAAAATTTATTAATATTTAAAAAGGTTTTTTCAATAAATCATCTTAATAGCTCAACTGAATACAATCTCAAAATTCAAGTTATTCTCTTAGCATGAAATTATTCCAACCAGCAAAAAAGTTCTAATAGATAATTCATCTGATATTAAGGTCTATAAAACAAAGGCTAAGTTTATGCCAATATCCAGTCTTAATATCAATTTCTGTTTTCATTTATCTAAATTGTATTGAGAAAAATAATTATTGCAGAAAATTAAGATGGTTGATCTAAGCAACATTGAGCAGATCGACGACGAAGTCCAACTAAACAAAATGGTATCCAAACAAAAAAAAATTTGTGGTATTTAATTTAAAATTTTAAAAGCTTAATGAGGCTACAGAGTTCGATGAGCGGAGGGCTATCAGAAAGCGATTGTTGGAAATTAAAGAATTAAAATCAAGTAAAATTAAGATTTAACTTTGTTGGTTTTTTTCATATTTTTGATAGAGCAACGAGCAAAAGAGATGGAAGATCGAGAAAAGAGAATGCAAAAAGAAATTGAAGAAAGAAAACAGAGAAAAGAAGACGAGAGAAGACAAGAAGTGCAGCGATTTGAAGATCTGGCCAAAACTTCCACTGCTGATCGTATCGAGAACGAAGCAGGAAAAAAAAGACAAGAATTTATTAACGAAAAGTACCAAGCGGCTGAAGAGGAAAAAAAAAAGTATTTCTAAATTAAATTTTTCCTATGGCATTCAAAATTTTAAATTGACAGAAATTTGGAGAATTTCGAACAAATGGCCAAAGGAAAAAATAATGCAGTAAAAACCAATTAATCAAATAAAAAATATATTAATTTTATTTAATCAAGGAATACGAAAACAACAGTAAAACAAATACATCAAGTAAGATTTATCTATTGCAGATTTTTGCTCGAACTTTTTCAGTCATTAGTCTAAATTGATTGCAATTTTGAATCAAATATTTTAATAACTTTTTTTCTTACCATGAATAAATTTACGTTATTCTAAAAAGATAAATAAAAAAGAAATATTAAAATTTCGATTATCTAATAAATCCTATTTTAACATTAAATGAAAAAAAAAAGGCTCACAAAATATTCAGAATATATTCAATTTGTTTGTGTTTCCTAGCAAGCTAAATAGAAAAAATTAAGTTTTATGAGAAGAGCCTTGAAAAGAAATTAATTCAATTAGTTTGTTTGTGTGTGAGTGAATATTTAATCATTCTCTTTTTTTTAAAAGAAATTCAGAATACAACCATGAATTACGCTCAACCTAAAAACTCATCAGCATCCGCATTTTCTCTCTTTCAGAACAAGGACAAAGAAGCTGGTGGAACCGGAAAGTAACTTGTTTTTCCGAACCATAATTAATAAATTTCATATTTTTGTATTAGAGCAACAATGGCTCAAGGTGCATCTTCTAACCCTAACAGCCCACAAGCAATAAAAGAAAATCTTTTAAAGTGGTGTCAGCAGCGAACAGAAGGATATCCCGTAAAAAAAAATTATTTTTATTTTCATAATTTTTTCTTAATTAAAATTTTTTTAAGAATGTGAATATCCAAAATTTTTCGTCCAGTTGGGCTGATGGAATGGCCTTTTGTGCATTGATTCACAGTGCTGTTCCAGAGACGTTTGACTTTAATAAATTAAATCCCAAAAATCGCAAAGGAAATTTTAATTTGGCATTCAAAGTTGCCGAGTAAAAAAAGATCTGAATTAAGGAAAGAAATTAATTTAATTTTTGAAGGGACAAGTGTGATATTTCTCCTCTTTTGGATGTTGAGGACATGTTGATGATGGGTAATAAGCCCGATTGGAAATGTGTGTTCACTTATGTGCAGAGTTTTTATCGGAAGTTAGAACTCGAACCAAAAGCGAGAGCAGCTAAAAATAATGAAAACTAATTTTTTCTAGATTTGATTGGAATTTCATTAGGAATAGAATTTTTATTTTAAGCAGATTGAAAATGATAATTTTAAATTTAAATGTAAATTGTTTGGAATTTTTAGTTAAAAAAATTGTGTGAATAAATAATTTTAAATCATTAATTTTTAAACACCTTAAATTCAAGTAGATCTTCTAAATAGTATTTAATCATTATGTTTGTCTAGAATCGATTGCAAAAATTAGAAAAATCATTTTTTTATAGTTCATATTTCATTTGTAATTAATTAATCAATCACATGTTTAGATATTTTTTATAAATAATTTCCAGAATAGAATTTTTCAAATTTCTCATAATATCTTTACAAAAAATTTATACTTATCTTAAGTAAACATGAAAATTCTTTTCTTGAAACAATAAAAATGTTGAATTTTAAAATTTCTAAAAAATATTATTTAAACGTGCATATTTATCTTAAACTGGTATCATCCAGGTTAATCAACTTGGAACGAGGTAGAAAAAAACATATAAAGAAGATACTAAAACATAAAAAAGAGAAGGTCACTTAAATCAAATTTTTTTATTAAAAGATAAATAAACATAAGTAAAAATGAGTAAAAAACATTTATCCAATTTTTTTATTTTATTTTAATCAATCCAACATTGATCAAAAAAGAGAAAAAACTTAAGTCCACAAAGATATAAGTTCATAAATCTAATCCATCTCATACCATTTACCAGCCCTGCTTTTTTTTTTATAAATATTTAACCATAAATCTAAGATAATCAATAAGATCAAGTATACAACAGGCGATAACAAATATGATAACTATATGATAACAAATAGCCTTGTTTAAGGAAAAAACAACATGTAAAATTAGTACAGACTGAGCTAATATGTTTTTTCTCTCAAAAAAAAATTATTTCCATACTTTTATGTTTTTATTGTTACCATAGTTACCATAGATGGGATCCTGCTGTTTCCCATCTTCGCAAGTCTAGCTTGCTAGCTTGTTGTAACTTATATTATTATTATTATATTATTATTGTCTTTTTAAAAAATTATTTTATCAAATTTCTCAATACGTTTTTTGTTTGAACAAAATTTCATTTTATTTTTTTCTCCTTATTTAAAGGAAAAATAGAGGGAAATAATAAAAACTAATAAAATTTTTTTATTGAATTTAATTTTATAAAAGTTTTTTGAATTTCGAATAAAAAATAATAATTATTTCTTATGTTTTATTTGTTGTAAAAGCTTCATTTATTCTGCTTTTATTTAAAAAAAAAAAAAAATGCCAAAGTTTTAAATAAAAAATTAGTCATTATCATTAATTGCTTTCTTTCTTATCGACAGAAATTTCGATTTTGTTTTTAATTGATTTTTTAAAACAAAATAATATTAATTTGATAATAAGCTCAAATACTTCAAACCAACTTAGAATACTCATTCCAACAAAAAGACCCAAATTTCCTCCAATACTTGATAAAATTGAAAATGGGCTCCATACTGGCTTTTCTGTAATTTTTGTGATTGATGTATCATCATAATAAAATTGTATCAATAAGACATCTTTTCTTAATGCCTCAATAGAGTCATATAAATTTATCTTTTCCAGGAAATCGTCGATCAATTTTATTTTTTCAGGTTTAATCTTTTTAGGCTTAATCTTTTTATTATCTTCGGTTGAAATCTCAACAGTGTCACTGGCTTCATTAATTAATTTTTGTTTAAAAATATTAAAATACCAATTGGTAAAGTATTCAGAATAACTTAATTTTGTTGAATACTTGTAAAGCACACACTCAGTTGGACATTCATCATTGCATTCTGATGATGGTAAGGAAAAAAAATCCTGAAAAAATCTCTCTTTACAAGGTATATCATTTGTACCACTACATTTTGAAATATTTTGATAGCTGGGAATAGCTGGTTCAGAACAATTACATTCCATTTCTAATCTTATTTGAAAGCAAACGTTCATACACATTTCTTTCGAGTACTGTTTGACACCCAAGCGGTTGAACATCGTTTCCATTGTGTTTGTTTTTTTTGGATTTGAACTTGTTAAATCTTTGAGACAATTACCATAAGGTTGGCTTAATTTTTCACTCAATTGCCTGGTGATTTTTACCTCAGTAGCGAATCCAACTGGAGCGTCTTGGCCATAATTAGAAATACTTTTTGCGTCTGAGTGATTGTGAACCAAAAATCTAATTCCTCTTTTAATTGAGTATAATTCTTTATTGGTTGAATTTCCTACATCAATTTCAAGAATTAATCCATTTTCAAGACCACTTTTTCCAACTATTCTCGAACCATTTGGATTAAATTTGTAACAATTTCCAAAATCGAAATGATAGAAAAATTCAAAATAGCTATCATTGCAAAGAAAACCATTAAATTTACAACTGTAGACCATTTGATTGAAATCAAAAGTGTACAATTTTCTATTCTCTTCTGGTAAATTGAAAACATATGATTTAACAATGCTTGACGCCGAAAGTGAGAGTAAATCAGGAGATTTATCATATGTAAAGTTATTTTCTACCAGCAAGTTTTGAAATACAGCAGTTACTGAGGATTTTGAAGTGTCAAAGGGATTCAAATTGCAAAAGCTGATGGAAGGGAATGTTGCAGGTATTTCTTCAATTACTTGGATATTGGCATAAATTGGAAATTGAGCAATATCGATTATTGTCTTAAAAATAAAATATCCACAGCATCCGGTGCATGATAAAAAAGCAACTAACCAAAAGATGCCAATAAATTTACTTTCTGATCTGGCAATGTTTGGAATGCCATGGCTGGTTGTGGAATGGCACCATTCAATAAACACATTTTTGAATTTTGTTAAGGTTTTTTCTTTCGAAATTTGCATTTTTGTTTTAAAATTTTAGAACTTTAAGTTTATATATTGGCAAGTTGGCGTTATTTTAATTTTTTGTTTAACATGCTATTAAATATTTTTAATACTGTTTATTTTAACTTGAATAATCTCATTTATTTAAAAAGAAAGATTTCCGCTTTTAAAAATCATTAAATTAAATGCTCAAATATTCAATAAGTCACTTTTTCTTCAGAATCAATATAACTTTTTGAAAAATATTAATATTTTTAGCTTTAGATCATTTAAAAATCTAACTTTTTAATTTTAGAATTTTGGTCCAGAATAAAGTTTTTAATTTTAAAATACTTGAATTAATTAGAAATATATTAATTAATTTAACAAGTTTTAGATAAAATCTTAAAATCAAAAATTTAGTTAAAAAAAATATTTTTGAAATTGAAATTTTAAGTTAAAAAAAATTTCAATCGTTTCAGTTCAAGGGAAAAAATTTAATTAGAAAAATGATCACTTATTTTTGAACATCCATTACAAGAAAAGAAGAATATTTATAAAAAATTATGACCAGACTTTTTTTTTAATCAAAATGCTTTTTGTTAGAATCCTGTTAAAAAGTACGTTTTACAAAAACTAATAAATAAGTTTTAAAAGAAATTGATAATATTTAGAACCACATTAATATTTGAAAATATCTAATTTTTTTTCAAATAGACTATAAAAGAAAAACAAAGGATATGGGGCAATATGAAGAAAAAACAAAATTTTTAAATTTTAGGATATTTTCTAAAAGATCTTGACGAGCTGAATCTAAAAATATCAATAATTTTAAGATCGTAACTTTCCTAATATAAATATATAAGCTTAAAGTTATAATCAATATATTACCTTAAATGGTAATTTCTTGTTCAAATTTTAAGATTTTTTTTTATTTTTTTTTAAACAGTCAAAATAAAAATAGCAATTAAAAAAAAGTAATTTTGATAATTGAACTTTTTGATTAATTTTATAGCTCTTAGAAACAAAAATTCAGGGGTTGCTACTGTTTGGGTCCCCCAAATACCCTCATGTCAACGGTAGCTCGACCAGAAAAAAGAAACTTCCGTTATCTTTATTAATGGTCTAAATTATACAAAAAATTCTAGCAACGTCTTCCTTCGTTTCTAAAGATATTTTTATTTAAAGTTAATAAAACTATTTCTGAAAGATTAAAAGCTTTAAATTCTAATAATTGATAAAAATAACAAAGAATAGTTAAAAGAGTACAGTTAAAAATTTAAAAGCTAGTTAAATTTATTTTTTGCTGATAAATATTATAATCCAGAAATCGAATTGCCAGTTTTATTTTAATTTTCGTGGTTGATCGAAAAAACTAGTTTCCGTTCTCTGAGCACTAACACTTTGCTTACTTAAAATAATTTCAAAAATCATAGAAAAGAATAAGCTTAGTTACAGGAATGTGCTATTAAGTTTTAATGACACAAAATTCAATTTTAATGCTTTTAAATCTAAAAATTTTTATTAATGTTATTGGAAATTATTGAAAAATTACATTTTATTAAATTTAAATTATATTTTAATTAAGTTTACAGATAATTTTTTATTAAACATGCTACTTAAAAAAAATTTTATCATTTTTCGAATATTCTTTGCTGAAATAAATGACGACCTTAACAAAAATATCTTTGCAATTTCAATTTAAAAAAGAGGAAAAAAAAATCTGATGTTCTAATGAAATTTAGAGTAATTTAATGATTATATCATATTAGTTCCTTAATATTTTATCCTTGACAATTTTATATAATGTTTTTTCAATTGATATAATTTTTGTAAATTTAAAATAGAAAATTTATTAAAAAATTTATTTTTTTTAACTCTAAAAATTCAGATTTTTTAACTTTTTGACTTTTTTAAAAGCTTATAAAACTTCATTTTTAAAGATAAGTTTGACTTAATAAATTTTATTTTGGCAATTTGTATAAATTTTCGTAAAAAATGGTAGAACATTAAAAGCCAAACAAAGAACTAATTTTTGCTATTTTTTCTTTATTTTTCTATTTTTTAAAAAAGATTATACAATTCTTAATGAATTTATTGAATTTTAATGTAAAAAATGAAAATTTTTCATCGAAAAAGTAAAAAAATTAAATGAAAATAAAATAGAATCTTATTGGAATACAGATGGATCTAATGTTTTTAAAAATATCTTAACTTTTCATTTTTTTCGAAATTGTTTTACGGTTGTAGATAAGGAAAAATATACAAATTTAAAAAAATCTCATCATTACAGAGTTTAGTTTGACCATCCACTATTTCTTGCAATTAAAATTTTAATTAGTTATTTTTAAATAAAATTGTTACTTAGTTTAAGCGAATTCTCTTTTTAGATTTGGACATTTTTCTAAGGTCAATTAATTTTAAACGACATTTTTGCTTTTAATTCGCTTTTTAGGTTTATTTTCCTTTAGTTCGTTCCACAAATAGCAGTTTTTTTCCAACAATTCTCTCACATACAATAATCAGATTTCAGATTAGAATTTTATTTTGTTTGGTTTTTAATTTTTTGCATTTTTAAATTTTGATTGTCAAATCGTTTTGTAATTAAAGAAAAAAAACAAAAAATATTTATTCAAATTTACGTAAATTGCCGAAGTAATAAATTTAATTTTTAAGGGAAAATGAAAAAAAATGTTTTCTAATTCATTTTAAATTCTTTTATTTAAAAAAACAGGATATTGTTTTAGTTTGAAAATTTATGTACTCTTTTCTAATTATAGAAGTGATGATCTAAATAGGATTAAATTTTTGAGTTTTTTTTTTTAAACACTTTCTAAATAAAAAAATAAAATTTTATTGTCTAAAATAAATAAAAAATTTTAAACTCTTGTTATTTCTTATAATAATAAATTGTCGCTTTAATCAAAAATTTTCTAATTTAAATTTAATATCAATCTTTTCCATGTTCTGTCCGAACATTGCCGAAAAACAAAAACTCGATTAGCTTATCACGCAATAGGACTATTTTTCTTTTTTTTCCACAGCAAAACCATCGACGCAAATAAATAATCAAAAAACAATTATATATCAACGTCTTTTAGCCGAATAGGCTGTGAAATTAACAAAAATAAAAATAGTCCTTTTGAGAATATCTATAAAACAATTGGTTTTAAGATAAAAATTTTTATTTTTTACTCGGCACAAAAAAGCCAATTAAATTTTTCTCTCTATTCAAGTCTCACACACGACATTAATTAAGATATAGCCTTATCGTCAAGATTGTATGCAAAACTTGCCAGCAATAAATCACAGATCACTTTTGTCTAATAAATTGAATTTCCAACGACCAAAAACTAGTTTTTAATAAACAACTTTTTAATTCTGTCTTTGTTTGAAAAATTCGCAATAAATCTTAGACTTTCCACACTTTAATGCTCATTTGCCAAAATGACTGATTACCAGAACAATCTGTCTTTTCATACTAGCTCAGCTAATTTTTCATCAAATGCAGCCCATAATTTAAAAAAATCCGCTTTGATTCAACAAAATGGATTTTCAAATGACAATTACTCTCAAATCGCTTACACAACTTTTCCAAGTCCATACTTTTCAAATGATGCTCAATATTTTATTAATCAATATCAAGAGTATGAGACCGAAGATTGCTATAGAGACTCGGCTAGTTCTGTAATGGGTTGTGACACAGCTGAGCCTTCAAGACTGAATATGAGCCTCAGTTCGGATGAAAATCCCAGGACATCGGAAAATTTCGATGCTGCGGATATCAAAGTATATCCTTGGATGAAAAAAAATCACGGGTGCAATGACTATGGTATGATTAATAAAAAATTTAATAATTTTTTTTAATTAATTAATTTTTGTAACACTAAGAATCTGATATTTATGATAGCAAGCGAACAAGAACTTCTTATTCCAGATACCAAACTTTGGAATTGGAAAAAGAGTTTCATTTCAACAAGTTGGTGAATTTTATTTGAATTGCTGTTTGAATTTATAAAATTTGGCTCTAGGTATTTGACCAGACGGCGAAGAATTGAAATAGCTCATTCTCTTTGTTTAACTGAGAGGCAGATAAAAATTTGGTTTCAGAATAGAAGAATGAAATGGAAAAAAGATAACAAGATTTCGAGTCTGAACGATGTGGCAAAGATGACCATGGCCAAAGGAGCTGCTCAGCCAATTTATAATCAAATTTAAAAGCTTTTTGTTTTGTACTTTTTTTTGTTTTTAATAAAAAAAAATTTCATTTATTTTAACATTGAGCAAAATATAAAAATTTATTTGAATTGTAATTTTTTAAAGAAATAATATAGTAAATTTTGAAAATTGAATTATTTAGAATTAAAAAAATTTTTAAATTTTGATTTTAGCATATTTGAAAACATTAAAAAAAACCTATTTTTTGTCAATGGATGATGTCATATTTGAAGTTTTCTTTTTTTAAAATAAATTTTAGAAAGAAAATTTTTCAAATTTAAATGTTAAATTACGAATTTTGAGAAAACTTTTTTGTGATTAAAAATGATTTTTTAATCTCTCACTGTTATTTAACAGCATCAGAAATGTATGTATTTAAACTCCATAATTATAATGTTAATAATAGCCTACATTTTTTTTAAGTATAAGCATCATGTTCATCTAATTTATGAGTTTTATTTTATTGTTTTTAACTAAAAAATATTAACCAATAAAAAAGTTCTTTTTTTTTAAATATTTTTATAAAATGAATAATAATCATTGTAGTAGCAAAAATATTTTATTTAGTAGAATAAGAAATTGAAAAGAAATGTTTGAAAAAAAATGAAGAAAGTAAAGACAATGCATTGATCAATTAAATTAATTGTTTTCTATCCTTTAAATAATCTTTACGCGGACGTCCTATGCCTCTTTTTTTTAACTAATTGAGCTATTGAATGTAGAGCTAACAATTTATCGGTTCTGACTGAATTACTTATAACATTCTATTTTAAATACTCAATTAAAATTTTAATAAAATATTCGATATAAGGTTCCAGAAATTCAAAACTTTAGTGCTATCTGGATTTCTAATTTTTGACTTTAAATTCGTAAACTACGTCCTTTGAAACCCTTTTTTTTTTTGGGGGGACTAAAAAAAAAGAATTTATTTCCAGGTGTCTAAAAAGAATTAACCCTTAAAAAAGTTGTAGATCTTTCAGACTCAATTACTCAAAGATAAAATTAAAATCTTTTTTAAAGTTATAACAGCAAAACTGAAACAGCATAAAATTCCCTACATCCTGGTATATAGTTTTGTTTAAAAAAAAAAGGATGGGCCAATTTTTATTATTGAAAAAAAGCCAAAAAGAATAGTTTTTTTCAGTTTAATCGTATGTAGTCCGAGGGATTATAAATAATTTTTTTTTATCAAAACTAGACAAAATTCTGAACAATGATTTTAAAATCTATGGTTTTACTTTTTTGAATTTATGTTTTATTTTATTTAAATAAAGTATCAAAATCATGTGATTTGATTTAAATTTTGAATATTTTAATTTAATTATATTTTAATTTTGAAAAGTCTTGTTCAATAATTTTTTCTATAAAAAATATTGAAAACACGTATTTTGACCTTGAATGTATGGAAATAGATTCTTAGGTCTGTACAGTTAACAAATAAATAAATAAATAAATAATAAATAATAAAATACTTTGCTTCAATGTTACATAATGATATTAAAGAACGTTGTAATTCTAGGCTGAATTTAATCAAAATCTTATCAAATAAAAAATGGGGCCTTAAATTTAACACATTAGGTAACCTTTACAAGTCTTTGATTGGATTTAGTGTTGGGCGGCGGCCAAGCCTGGCCGGTCCGAACGCGGCCAAAAAAAGGCGGCCACTTTGGCGGCCAGACCGGCGGCCAAAAATTTGGACCGCGGAGTTGGCCGGCCAAATCATTGACGGCCGGCCAACTCTAATTAATACCTGATCTTTTCGAGAATTTTTGTTATTTTTTGGTTTCACTGAATTTTAAAATAATTTTCGGTAATTTACGTTAATTATCATTATTTTACGAAAAATACCCTTTTTTAGATTACCAGGGTAAATATCATCAACATTAAGATCTTAAAGTATTTTAACTATGAGGCTGAAGATTTTTTTTTCTTACTGAGTTAATTTTAAAGAAAACTTAATTAGCAAGCACCTAATAGTTAAACCTAATAGTGGCTATTTGATTTTATGTCTAATCATTCCCCATATTTTTACATAATGTAAAATTATAGAAGTAAGCTATTCGCTTAGAATAAATATCTTTGATGATTATTACAAATGTATCTTAAAAAAATATTGCATTCTAGATAAAAATGAAAATTCCTTACAAAAAATGGTCTCTAGTTTCATTTACGAAAAATTGCAAAAATCAGTTCTTTGTTTAGCTTTTGATGTTCAACGATTTTTTTCCTCATTTTTAAATTGAAATTGCAAAGATATTTTCGTATGGTCGTCATTTATTTCAGCAAAGAATATTCGAAAAATGATAGATTATTTTTATGGTAAAATGTTTGATAAAAAATTATCAATGAACCTAATTAAAATATAATTTAAATTTAATAAAATGTAATTTTTCAATAATTTCTAATAACGTTGATATAAATTTTTAGATTTAAAAGTATTAAAATTGAATTTTGTGTCATTAAAACTTAATAGCACATTCCTGTAACTAAGCTGATTTTTTTTCTTTAATTTCTGATATAATTTAAGTGAGAAAAGTGTTAGTGTTCTGAGAAGGAAAGCTAGTTTGTTGATCAACCATGAAAATATAAATGAAATGGTAATTTGATTTCTGGATCTTTTTTAAAAAACATTCCTATTAACTAGTTTTGTTAAAATTTAAATCATAACAAAATTAATTAAAACCCTTATTTGGAGATGAGCTTAAATTTGCATGCTAAATTAATCAACTTAAAATATTATTGAGCGCTCAAATGTCATACCTTCATAGTTTTAATAAACAAAATTTTAAGAAAAAGCAAATAATTTTATATTTTTGAATAAAATCAAAATAAAAAAAGCTTTTGCTGTAAAAAAAATAACATTAGAAATAATAATTACAATTTATTTTTAAAATTCAAACAACTTTTATTTTTTTTAATTTAATAAATTAAATTTATTTAAGGTGTTTAAAAATTAATGATTTATAATTATTTATTCACACATTTTTTTAAACTAAAAATTCCAAACAATTTACATTTAAATTTAAAATTATCATTTTCAATCTGCTTAAAATAAAAATTCTATGCCTAATGAAATTCCAAATTCCTAATGAAATGTAATTTTTCAATAATCTCCAATAATATTAATATAAATTTTTAGAGTGGCTCTATTTTTACACACTGTGTCAATAAAATTTTAATATTGACACAGTATGTGTCTTTAAAAAAATTAATATTACGTCAAACTGCCAATATGTAAACTTTAAGTTATAAAACTTTAAATCAAAAATGCAATTTTCGAAAGAAAAAACCTTAACAAAATTCAAAAATGTGTTAATTGAATGGTGCCATTCCACAACCAGCCATGGCATTCCAAACATTGCCAGATCAGAAAGTAAATTTATTGGCATCTTTTGGTTAGTTGCTTTTTTATCATGCACCGGATGTTGTGGATATTTTATTTTTAAGACAATAATCGATATTGCTCAATTTCCTATTTATGCCAATATCCAAGTAATTGAAGAAATACCTGCAACATTCCCTTCCATCAGCTTTTGCAACTTGAATCCCTTTGATACTTCAAATTCCTCAGTAACTAATTTATTTCAAAAACTACTGGAAGATAACAACTTCACCTATGATAGATCCCCAGATTTACTCTCACTTTCGGCGTCAAGCATTGTTAAATCATATGTTTTCAATTTACCAGAAGAGAATAGAAAATTGTACACTTTTGATTTCAATAAAATGGTTTACAGTTGTAAATTTAATGGTTTTGTTTGCGATGATAGCTATTTTGAATTTTTCTATCATTTCGATTTTGGAAATTGTTACAAATTTAATCCAAATGGTTCGAGAATAGTTGGAAAAAGTGGTCTTGAAAATGGATTAATTCTTGAAATTGATGTAGGAAATTCAACCAATAAAGAATTGTACTCAATCAAAAGAGGAATTCGATTTTTGGTTCACAATCACTCGGACTCAAAAAGTATTTCTAATTATGGCCAAGACGCTCCAGTTGGATTCGCTACTGAAGTAAAAATCACCAGGCAATTGAGTGAAAAATTAAGCCAACCTTATGGTAATTGTCTCAAAGATTTAACAAGTTCAAATCCAAAAAAAACAAACACAATGGAAACGATGTTCAACCGCTTGGGTGTCAAACAGTACTCGAAAGAAATGTGTATGAACGTTTGCTTTCAAATTAGATTAGAAATGGAATGTAATTGTTCTGAACCAGCTATTCCAAGCTATCAAAATATTTCAAAATGTAGTGGTACAAATGATATAGAATGTAAAGAGAGATTTTTTCAGAATTTTTTTTCCTTAACTTCATCAGAATGCAATGATGAATGTCCAACTGAGTGTGTGCTTTACAAGTATTCAACAAAATTAAGTTATTCTAAATACTTTACCAATTGGTATTTTAATATTTTTGAACAAAAATTAATTAATGAAGCCAGTGAGACTGTTGAGATTTCCTCCAAAGATAATAAAAAGATTAAACCTGAAAAAATAAAATTGATCGACGATTTCCTGGAAAAGATAAATTTATATGACTCTATTGAGGCATTAAGAAAAGATGTATTATTAATACAATTTTATTATGATGATACATCAATCACAAAAATTACAGAAAGGCCAGTATGGAGCCCATTTTCAATTTTATCAAGTATTGGAGGAAATTTGGGTCTTTTTGTTGGAATGAGTATTCTAAGTTGGTTTGAAGTATTTGAGCTTATAATCAAATTAATATTATTTTGTTTTAAAAAATCAATTAAAAACAAAATCGAAATTTCTGTCGATAAGAAAGAAAGCAATTAATGATAATGACTAATTTTTTATTTAAAACTTTGGCATTTTATTTTTTTAAATAAAAGCAGAATAAATAAAGCTTTTACTGTACATTAGAAATAATCATAAAATTTTATTTTCAAATTCAAATAACTTTTATTTTCTTTAATTTAATAAAATAAATATTTTTTTTTGCAATTTTTTGCAATTTTTTCTTGTAATAAAGAAAAAAAAAAAAAATTTTAAATTCAAATAAGTTCCTTGCCTACCTATTTGAATTTTTTTTAAGCTTAATACTTTTCTGTTTTTAGACAAATTTATAATTGATTTTTAAGAATATAACAAATTTATTCTACAAAAAAATTAACTCTAAAAAAAATTATTTATTTATTAGTAACTAAATAAAATAAAAAACTAGCAATTGGCTTGTACTCAATACTTACTTTTTTGTCGGAATTTCCATATTAATTTTCTTTCATGGGCGAGCATATAAAAATGCTATTAGTTAACATATTATCTTTTAGCTTGGTTCTTTATATAGAAATTTTTTCATAGAATTGACAAGTAGAAAAAAAATCGATTTTTCATCGAAATTTTATTTATTGAATAAGGACAAAAAAACGTCGAAATGTAAAATAGAAATTATTTATGTTGAAAAAAAAGAGAATAATTTTCATATAAATCTCATAAATAAATTTTTTCTCTCTTTTAATTCTTTTCTTTTAAAAAATTAATGAAAGCCTTTTTTAAAAAAGGGGATCAGTAGTTTTTATACATATTTTGAGAGTTAATACATCGGTTTAATAATTGATGAATAAAACAAGCTACGATCTGTACCTTTGTTCCCTGTCGTTACTTGAAACGTTAATAATATAGTAGTCAAAAATTTATCGACGTCAAATACAGTGGTGTTCCGGATTTAGTAATTTACGATAAGATAGGTAAAAATTACCAAATTTTGTTAACAAAAAATACTTGATTAAATTGTCATAAAATAAATATAATTGAATAAATTAACATTTTATTTTCTTGATTTATCCATTTTAATTGAATTAGATGCCTTTTCCCAAGCTTTTTTAAAGGAAAGATGTTTGGGAACGAATTTAACTTGATCATCTTTTGAAAAAAATAATTTTTCTAATTTGTACATCATTTTTAAAATAAATATTGAAGGATAAAAAAATTAATTTTTTTTTTAAAAAGTGCCAAATTATTTCAATTTTTTGGACATTTTTTTTTTACATAAATTTACGTAAAATGTTCGAAATTTATACGTAATTTATCGTAAATTACCAAATTCGGAACACCACTGTAATAGTATTGAGGCTTGCCAAAGATCATTAGCTCAGGTTCTTAATGGTCACCCGGTTGTAAACAAATGTTTTAAACATTTTATTAGAGAGCAACATCTAACAGAGATAAGTTTTGAGCAAATTAAGTCTGGTTTTGTTTTTGAAACAGAGAAAAATGAAATAAAAAAAGTTACAGTACTGCTATGATTTTACGTTTCTACGTAATTTTACGTAAAATTACGTAAATTTACGTTAAGTAAAAAAGGAAATTCACCGGATTTTACCAGAATTAACGTAAAATTTCCGGAAATTACGTAAATTTTTGTTAAAAGTAAAAATTCCAATTAACTTACTTTTTTGAGAATTTTGACATTTTTTGACTTTTATAAAATTTTTTGGGCTAAATAATTACTTTATTTCACGTAATTTTACGTTAAATTTTATTCGAAAATGGCAATTTTTATTAAAAAAGGGAAAAATTTTTTCAAAAATTTATTTTCTTTTATTTTTATCATTTTTAAAGCTGTCGCCAGCTATTCTCCATGTTTCTTCGAAACAAGAATTTTTTGGCACAAGCTTCAACAAATCCTCTTTAGTAATAACAATTAAAATTAAAGCTGTTTTTTTTCATTAAAAAATTTTCTTTTTATTTCCTTCATTTCATTTCGTAGTTTCACGTAAAATTACGTAAAAACAGAATATCATAGCAGTATTGTAACTCAATTAATGATAATAAATATGTAAAATAAGTTGTTTAGAAGGTGTATCTGAGGATAGCTTGTTTGAAAAGGGAAAGGGCAATTGGCTGTTAGAGTGGGGCGTCTACGTGCGCCACTGCTTGGAGACTCAGGTCTCCCACAGCATTTGTACTACTACTACTATAATAAGTGTTATAGAGTTGTTACATTGTGGGAGTTGTTACATTTTTTTGATATTCAAAATTTTGCTTCTCCAAAAAATATTAGCCAAAAAATAAAGATTATATAAATTATAAAAATATAAATTATGATGCATGTGTATTTTAAAAAATTTTTTTATTCGTACTTTTTTTCAAATGTACAATTTTATTAAAATAAAAAAAAAATATCATCATCCAAATATAATTAATATTTTAATCAAAATGATAAAAAATTACTTAATATTTTTTTCATTTACAAAAAATAAGTTTTCAATCTAATTTGTTAAGTTCATCTTCATCACTATAATTACATTTATTTTTTGGTTTTTTATTTCTCGTTTTTTTCGGTTTTTCATCTTCATCGTCCGAATCAATTTTTTTCCGCTTTGAGCTCGCTCTTTGCCTTTGAGTTGATTTACTGGCATTCTTTTTAGCTTTAAGCTCGATTTCAAAATCTGAATTTTCATCATCAGACTGTTCATCCTCACTAGAAATTTCATTTTTGGACATTTTCTTTTTAGCCGATGTTTTTCCACCAGATTCTTTTTTTTTCCTAGGACTGCCCTTTCTTTTTCCTTCATTAGCTTTGTCATTTTTTTTACCAGCACTTTTGCCTCGTTTAGCTGCTATCTCAGACTCTGAATCCGATTCTTCAAAATATTTTTTAGCATCTATTTCCTCTTTTTGATTTAAATCATTGCTTTTCTTTTTGGTGGCGTTTTTTTCTGTCAAATCCCCTTCCATTTCACTGTCAATACTTTCATCTTCTTTTGCTGAACTCTGTTCCATTTCATCATCAGATTCTTCACTAAATTTATATGTAATATTTTTTTTAGCCCGACCAGAGCTTCTTGTTTCACCCAGTGCACTTTTGTCCAAAATTTCCTCATCAAAACTTTCTTCGTCTTCCGTCTCAACCACAATTTGCTCTTTTTTTTTTGCCGAATTTTTTATTTTTGTGTCATCTTTTTCCTCTTTTTTATCACTATTCAAAGTCTGATCGCTAATTTTTTTTTCCTCAATTTTTTTCGGTGTCTTGACAGCTCTGACCTTGGCTTTGTTAGTGTTAGCCAAATTGTTAGAAAACTCCTGGGCAAACTTGATTTTTTCTTCGTCCAATTTTCCCTCAGTAGTGATCACGTCTATCAGCGAAAGTGTTTTACTTTCCTCTTTCTTAGTCTTGGTGAGCAATTTCAGCTGCGTTTCCTTCTCAGTTTTGGCAATCAACTGGGCATCAGGCTTAGCTACGACCCTCTCTCCATTGGCATCTGGCAAGTACTCGTGGCGTAAAGTATTGGATTTTTTTTGAATTTTTAAATTTTTCTTAATCGATGCCTCGATTTCCTCTTTTTCTTTGTGCTCAAAATTTTGCAGCTCACTCTTAAATTGGTCCAAGTCGTCGAGCCACAAGTCCTTGGCGCTTTTGGCCTGAATTTCTTTCAGCTCGACCAACTTTGCCTTTTGCTGCTTGAGTATTTCTTCTTTCTTTTCCAAAGTCAAGTTCCACAAAGGCATGGACAGCAAATAATTAAAGTCGTGACCACTGTCACAAAAATCCGGCTCCGAGTCCACCTCATCAGTCACTTCCTTTTCTCTACTAATCTTTTCTTTCCACTTTTTGACCGGGTCCGACTCGTAGCCCTTGCTGGCGAGCATTTTGATGAGATCTTTTTTTTTCAAATTTTCCACCTTAATCTTTCCCTCGATTTTCTCCACTATAAACCTGGCGATGTTGTTCAACTTGGCACTCTCGGCGCCCAGCATGGCCTCCAAGTACTCCTTTCTCTTCGCATAAAAATCAAGCCTCACCCCATAGAACTCTTTGACTATGTCCAACGGAGAATCGTATCTCCTCAGACAGCCCTTGGAATCAAACAAAACCATGTTGGTGAGAGCAATTGATTTTTGAATTTTGAAAAATTTGTGCAGTCCGCCCTGGTCCAGTGCGTGCTGATACTGTTTGCTGCTCATCTTGACCAAAAAGCGGACAGTTGCGTCCGTATGGTACTCTTTGTAGTCGTTGATAAGAGGACTAAATGGTGCTGATCTTGTTCCTTCGGCTTTTGACTCGGAGCCGTGCAAATAGCTCTCCAGAACACCTTCCTTGTACACCTGGGTCCAAGTGCCAATGGGCAACTCACTTATTTCAATGGTGTAATCACTTTTGCCACCATTGTCATCGAAAATGAGCGCTATTTCACCATTGACCAAGTAATGAGAATCATCTAGCTTGTCAATGGAGCCCCTAAAATTTTTGTAAAAAGGCTTCATGGCTTTTAGATCTTGGCCTTTGATTAATCTGACCAAATTGTCAATTATTTCTCTTGGGTTAAAATTGGGAATTTTGACAGCCCAGCCGGTGCCTATGCCCTCGGCGCCGTTCACCAGAACCATTGGCAATATTGGACAATAGAACTCGGGCTCGACGGTCTGGCCGTCGTCATTCAAATAATTGAACAATGGATCATCTTTTGGATTGAATATGAACCTGGTTAGCGGAGACAAATTTGTGAATATGTAACGGGGACTTGCTGCATCTTTGCCACCATGGAGCCGTGTGCCAAATTGGCCGATCGGAAGCAGCAAGTTTATGTTATTGCTTCCGACAAAATTTTGAGCCAGATTGATGATGGTTCCCATCAGCGACTGTTCGCCGTGATGGTACGCGCTCAACTCTGCCACTGAGCCTGCCAATTGGGCCACCTTGATCTCTTTCTGCAAATTTCTTTTAAAACAAGCGAACAGCACTTTTCGCTGACCGGGCTTGAACCCGTCCACTAGACTTGGTATGGAACGCTCGTTGTCCAAATTGCTGAACAACACCAGTTCTTTGTTTATAAATTGGCAATAGTTGATTTTTTTGGTATCCTTCTGATACAAATAGTTGTTTGTTTGTGAATTTCGACTTTGCATAAATCTGGTCAACCAGTCCTTGCGCTCCTCGACCAATTTTTTGTTAAAAGCCAATTGTATGGCCAAGTCATCTCGGGTGCCAGTGTACTCAAATTTAATGCAATGTCGGTTCATGTCAGAAAAATACTCTTTGGCTTCTTTGGAAGTGGATGTGCCCAAACCTTTGTAGTACTTTATTTTCCAAGTGTGCCAATCTAGTGTGGACTTTTGCCACTCTTCGAACTCGGGCATGGAGTAGAAAGCTTTTTCAGCATTGGTCTTGGACACTTTTATAATGGGCGTTATAAATTCTTCTATGAAGCCATGCTTTAGCAAATTTGGCCATTGGTGATGAATAAAATTAATGATGAGTCCTTTGATGTGAGAGCCATCGAAATCTTGGTCTGTCATAATCATTATTTTGCCATATCTCAATTGTTTAAGTGAGTCTTTGGACTCGTATTTTTGCTTAAAGTTGAGGCCTATTATTTTACAAATGCTGGTTATTTCATTGTTTTCCAGAATTTGTTTGGCAGTGGCTTCGCGCACATTCAGCATTTTGCCCCTTAGTGGAAACACGCCGTATCTGTCACGGCCCAGCACGCCCAGACCAGCAACTGCCAAAGTTTTGGCCGAGTCTCCCTCGGTCAAAATCAAAGTGCAGTTCAGAGAGTCCCTGGTTCCAGCGTTGTTGGCATCGTCCAGTTTGGGAATGCCTCTGACCTTGCTTTGTTTTGATTTAGAGCCGGTTTTTTCCAAGTCTGTTTTTTCTTTAAAAGCCAGCCAGTTCAACACTCGGTCCACAATGCCTGATTTGGAGGCGATTTTTTTCAGAAAATCCTCAGACAGCTGGCACTTGGAGCCGAAATTTTTCACCTGCAAAGACATGCACTCTTTGGTCTGTGACTCAAAGACCGGGTTTTCAATCAGACAGTTGACGAACAGCCAAATGTGATTTTTTATTTGAAATGGCTTTACTTGGGTGCTGTTTTTGCCACTTTTTTTGTTCAC
The DNA here is from genome assembly GCA_010279815.1 of Brachionus plicatilis. NCBI lineage: Eukaryota > Metazoa > Rotifera > Eurotatoria > Ploima > Brachionidae > Brachionus > Brachionus plicatilis. Next base: position 235,087 of record QEOQ01000180.1, read on the forward strand.
CACTTCGCCCAAATACTTGACTATCTGGTCGCTGATGTAGTCCACATGACGACCACCTTTGCTAGTTGCTATGCTGTTCACAAAGCTGACTTGTTGAAAGCCAATGTCCGAAAAAGAGATGGCAATTTCCCATCTGGGGTTAGGGTTGTCGTACAGAATTTTGGCCTGGCTATTTGAGCCCAGAAAGTCGGGCTCATTGGTGTTGTTGGATACATACAATTTGCAGTAGTCTTCAAATTTGCTAATGGGAAGCTTTTTGTCGTTCAGGTAGACTTTGACTCCGCGAGTAGATGCCGCTATGTCATAGGCTCGTCTGGCCAACAGGGAAATTGTGTCGTCCTCGAGACTGTCCATGCCGAATTTGGCCAAATCTGGATAAAAAGTGATGCATGTAAAATCCTGGTCCTTGTTGGCTTTGATTATTGGATCAGCTGTTTTGTTCATGTTTGATTGCCAAGTTTGTTTGAAGTATTTTTTGCTCTCTTTGCACGAAGTTTCCACTATGAACTTGGTGCTGAAAATGTTGCACAGTTTGGCCCCAAAGCCGTTTCTGCCACCGGTCACCTTTTTTTCGCTGTCATTGTAATTGCTAGAGGTCAACAAATGACCGAAAATTAGCGTCGGCACAAAAACTTTTTCTTCCTTGTGCTCAACTATGGGAATGCCTTTGCCATTATTGTACACTTTGATCATGTTTTGAGCTTTGTCTATGTTTACTTTGATAACACTCATGCCACTGTCTCTTATTTTGTTGTCAGATGCGTTGACTTGAAAAAATTAAAAAAATTTTAAAAATTTTAAAAATTAAAAAAACTAAAAAAATTAAAAAAATTAAAAAAATAATTTTCTCTTCAAATTTTTTATTAATTTTTATCAAGTTAAATAAGTTACCAATTATTTCGTCGAATATTTTGAATAGACCAGGAACGTATTTTATGTTTTTCTTAAGCATTTTCTCTTGCTCAAAGTCCCAGACCCACATTTCTTGTTCCAGACGCTCCACACTGCCAATATAAGTGTCCGGTCTGAGCAGTATATGCTCGAGTTGGGTCTTTTTCTGGTAAATTTTTTCCACTGCTAGTTTATTTGACATATTTTTTTTTTCGAAAAAAAAAACCTTTATTTTATCTAAATTTTAATAATCAATAGATATAGATAGAAATATATGAAAAAATAGAAAAAATTCAGAATCCATCATGGAATTTTTGTTTTAAAATCAACGTTAGATAAACAATACCTGAAAAATTTTTATATGAATAATCGATGAACTCTTAACTTATAAAATTGCTGTAAATTGATACTCAGATAAAAGAGAGACAAATTTTAGGACATTGTTTAGCTATTACACAAAAAACTATTTTCTTTAAAGACAAGCTTAGAAAAAATTGCCCTAAAAAAAATGTTAATTTTATTAATTAAATAATATATTTTTTATAATAACTCAAATTAAACGATGGTTGAAAATAAACTAAAGTTCTTTTAAAATTATCTTGATCTATTTAAATTGGAGAATCCAGACCATTTTTTTTCTAATTTTAAACTTTCCTTACAATTGTAGCTCATAAAAGGCTTGATACTAGTCAATGAATAGATGATTCAATGCAGAACAGGACTGAGCATGTATATTGAATTAATTTTAGGTTAATGAATATTTAAAATTTTTAGACTTAGCAAAACTGATTCTAAATATAACATAGCAACTCGATTTTACTTTATCTAAAATCAAAAAATTAGATGTAAAATTTTTTAATGAAAAAAAATTTTAATTAATTTTTTTTAAAGACTTTTTATTTCGGAAAGCTTATGAAAAGAATAATTGAAAATTTTGCTTTTCACCATTGGATATTTCAGCAATCTGGTATCTTTCTACACAAAAATAAAAATTATTGATGCCAAAATTTTTTTAAAAAAAGTTTCGATTCAAAATTTTTACAATTAAGATTCATTTGAAAGGATGTTAAAAAATGGGGATTATTGTTCGAATTTATTTTATAAAATTTATTTGAAAATTAAAAAAAATAATCAAGAAAGAAGATTCTAATTTTTAAGAAAATTCAAAAATTAGCATGCTATAAGTTAATTTGCAAAGTTTAAAATAAACCTTTTAATTCTTAACTTGCGATTATAATCAAATTATTATTCATCTTTTCATTTAACTTTCTTTAATGTGTCATTTTGTCAACACATTTATTAAATAATTTTTTAAGTTTTAACTTTTTTTAATCTAAAATTAAATAAAATTTCTAATTTTAAATGTTTAATTTTTAATTATTATGTTTCTATTAACTTTTGAGTCAACAAGTTCAAATAATTAATCTATTGAGCTGAATTTTTATTTAATTATTTATTTATTTTTTTAAATAAATAAAAGAATAATTATAAAAGTTGGCTAATTTGACCATAAACTAACCAATTAGCATGCTAATTATTTTTCAGATAATTTAAAATTTAAAACATCTAAATTATTGAATAGCTAAATTAGTAATCAGGAAAATTTAAATTGTTTTAATTTGCATTTTGAAAACTTTGAACATTTCAGGTTTAAGCGTATTTTTTTATTAAAACGTTTTAACTTTAATTCAATCAATTAGATAATATATGAACTTTAAAAGATAGTAAAACAAGAAGGACTAAAAAGTATTATTATTATTATTATTTATTAAAATTTAAGCCCCATAGACAAGTATATTAAAAAAGAAAAAAAAAGTCGAATATAAAAAAGTTTTTATATAAAATTGAATAAAGATTAAAAATTCTACTCAAGCTGATCGTTTACTATCTATTCAAACCGTCAAACCAATTTATAACAAGTGTATTTATGTAGCCGTAAGATATTTCAGTTATACATTCTTTTTATTAAATAATGAAATTAACCCTTAGGAGATCATTTAGAATCTTGTAAAGTTAAAAAAAGTCCATTTTTTGTTCCATAGAGGCGACGATTTTATTTACAATGAATTTAAATAATAAAAATCAATGAAAATTTAATTGTTCCATAATTCAGAGATAAAACTGTAAAGCCTAAAGGTAATTTTGAATTAGGAACGAAGCAATTTCATTAAAAGCACAATTGAGTTTTTGGTTGGCGAAAATTTGTTATATCAAGAGTAAAAGTTTGGATTTTTTCAGGAATATTTTAATGATTTATTTAAAAGATATTTTAAGAACGCGAACGGCTCAGCCGTCCCATCCTATAGTGGGGCCGGTCATTCAGTCCCTTTTTATTTTTTTAGCTAAAAAATTTTAGTTTTATTTTTAGCTCAGAACGTCACCAACATGTTAGTTTGACACTCGACCCGTCCGATACAAAATGAATGGCTGGACGGACCGGCGCCGCTTAAAGAACGGGACTGACGGACGGGTCGATCGCGCCGGGCCGCCGTTTGCGTTACGATTTTATTAGAACCGCTGTAAAAGAAAGTGGTGATTTTACTAGATAAATAGAAAGTGAAAATTTCATTATAATAATTTTCTTGATTAAATTTTTCTTATAAAATAAAACTCTTGAATTTTGACTCATTTTTTGGTAAAGTTTATTTCATTAGAAAAAATTTTAGTTTTCCTTGGCATTAAATTTCTGATTCAACCTCCAAATAAAATTAATCCGAAGAAGGCTATAATCTTTAAAAGTATCTACAATAAATATCAGACTTGTTTTTAAGTCACAAGTCTTATGTCAAGTCAAGTCAATGACTTAAATTTTTTTTTTTTTTTTTAAGTCAAGTCAATGATTTAATAAATCCATATTTGATACCAATAAGTAGTTGCTTCCAAATACCTGGCTGTTAATCTTGACCTATGTGGTTTATTAATGTAACCAGATTATGAAAAAATTCTTTCAACTGGTCCAAATGAAGCAGATATTGATAAAAATTTTTGTGCAAGTCACAACTTTGACTTAAAAAAAAAAAATTTAAGTCAAGTCATTACTTTAATTTTTGTGAATTAGACTTAAAACTGTGACTTATAAACAAGTCCGATAAATATCAAACATCAATCAAAAATATTCTAATTGGTAAAGTTATAGATTATAGCTTCTTTGAGGATATTTTTTTAAGCAAATTATAATCTTCATCGTATTCAATTTATTTTTAAACTTCACTAAATCTTCCACTTCTACTAAATTTTACTCAATAGTATTAATTTTTATTCTGAGATAACCGACAATTGTTGATGAATTAATTTTACTAAAAATTTAAAAAATATTTTTATACTAGCCTTAAATTGTTTTTATTTTGTCCAAAAAAAAAATTTAATTAAACAAAATTTTGAAATTATTTAATTATTTTCAAGCTTCCGTTTAGTTCATTTACTTATAGCCATTTGTTAAGAAAGTAAAGCATATGTTTTTATCATTAAGCTTCTAAAATAAAGTGACTTGAAAATGAAAATTCAAAGCATTTACGAGAAATTTCGAGAATTGATTTTTAGTAAATTTTAAAGTACTTTCTAGAAATTTCTCTTTTTTGTTAATATAAAATCTTTATATAAAGCAACCTAAAGTCTAAATTCTGAAATTTGAAAAAACACTTTCAACTTTTGACAAAACCCAAAAAAATGACTTCTGAAGAAGCAAAAACTATAGACATAACTCCGAATCAGGATGGTGGTGTCTTAAAAGAGGTCCTAAAAGAAGGCCAAGGCGATGAAGTGCCAATGATAGGCGATACCGTATTTGTTCACTACACCGGTACCCTACTTGACGGCACCAAATTCGATTCAAGTCGTGATAGAGGTGAGCAATTCAGCTTCGAACTCGGTAGAGGAAGCGTCATCAAAGGCTGGGACATGGGTGTTCCGACCATGAAAAAAGGCGAACTGGCAAAATTCACTATAAGATCAGAATACGCTTATGGAAAACCCGGATCTCCCCCGGACATCCCTCCAGATGCTACCCTTGTTTTTGAGATCGAGCTATTTGAGTTTCACGGCGAAGATCTGAGTGAAAACAAGGATAAATCTATAATTAGAAGAAAAATAAAATCCGGAACTGGTTACTCTTCTCCAAACGATGGTGCAAGAGTGGTAGTCAACTTGAAAGGTATGGACTCGACTGGACGAGTTTTTGATCAAAGAGAAAATCTTGAATTCGAAATTGGCGAAGGTTCCAATGTGAACATCATTCCTGGAATAGAACATGCCCTGACTAAATTCAAAAATGAAGAACACTCAAGACTATTCTTTAAATCCGATCAGGCTTGGGGTTCCAAGGGCTTTAAGGAATTTGGAATTGGGGAAAACAGTGATATTGTTTATGAAGTGGAATTGAAAAGCTTTGAAAAAGCTAAAGAAACCTGGCAATTGAATGGAAAAGAAAAATTGGAGCAATCTGAATTATTTAAAAATAAAGGAACTGAATTTTTTAAGGTAAAATTTATTTAAAAATTTAATTTTAGTCTAAAATTTTTTTTTTAGCTAGGAAAATATGAGTCAGCTCTCAAAAAATATAACAAAATAGTGGAATTTTTGCAAAATGAAGTGTATGATTTGGATGAAGAAAAATCTTGCTCTGCTAAGCTTCAATTAGCTGCCAATTTGAACGTAGCTGCGTGCCACTTGAAGTTGAAAAATTATCGTCAAGCTGTTGAGGCCTGTCAAAAGTCCTTGGAACTGGATGCCAATAGTGAAAAGGGCTTGTTTAGAATTGCCCAAGCTTACTTTGGTTTATCAGAATTCGATGAAGCTATAAAATATTTTAGCAAAGTTGTGGAAATTAATCCGGATAACAAAGAAGCGAATCATTTTGCCGCTTTGAGTAAACAAAAAGTCAAAGAGGCCCATGAAAAAGAAAAAGCTCTATACAGCAAAATGATTTCCGCAATTTCCAAATAGATTTAAAAAGTAAAATTACAAAAAAAGCTCTGTAAAAATTTTATGTTTCGCATTTATTTTATTTTTAATTTAATCGAAAATTTTTAGAATAAAGATTTAATGTTAAATTGTTTTTAAAAATTAATTAAAAGTCATGTTCAGTCTACAAGCTCATAGCCATACTTTGATTTTCTGTATTTGTATTCCCGTGGCTTGAAATCATAGCCGTAAGTTCTAGAACCATATCTGTTACCATTGTAAGAATATCTGTAGGGTTTGTAGTAATGCTCATATGATTGATGTGGATAATAAGACTCATATGAATCGTAATATGGATCATAGTAGGCGTCATATACAGACCTTGAACTGGGTCGCATTTGATTTCTGAAGAATTTTCTGTCCATTTCAGAACCGAGAACTTTATAAATAATTGGAATAATAAAAATTAAAAAAAAGTTAACAGCCAAATTCATTTTGATTTAAAAAATAACTTATTCGTCGAGTATTAATACTAGATTAGGCAAGTCACTCTGAACCATGTTACCACAATTTCTAATAAATGTCAAAAAAATACTTGACATTTATTAAAACTTTTGAAAATTCATATTGATGGTCAAAAAAATTTTTAAATATCACATTGATACTCGGTCAAAAATGTTGTCACATTAAAATTAAAATGAAATAATAGTATTTTTCATCGTGAATTATTTCATTTGATTGTCAAAATTTTTGGTCAACATAAAAATGCAATCTAACTTTGACTTAATGACTTGAAGTTCGATAAATATTTTTACAATTAGATTATTCATTAAATTTTTTCGTTTTTTATCTACACATTTTGATGGACAATAAAAATAAAATTGAAAAAAAATATAAAAACAATTGATGCTGTTGAAACATTCAGTGTAAATTTGACAAAATTGTTTACTTTTTTTGAAAAATTAAAATTAAATATAAAAAATTCTCAATAAAATAAAAGTAAAAATTCATTACATAAAATTAAATCTTAAATATCTTTTTTAAAATCTATCAATAATAAAATTGGTGTTTAATTTAAATACCAAATAGACAAAAGTTTTGTCTATTTGGTATTTTATTTTAGGTTAAAATTGTTTGTTCCTAAAAAGCGGAATACTAAAATTCTGCATCACTTTTTTGGTTAAATTTTTTTGAAATATTCTGCGGTATAAGATCATAAAATGCGGAAATTCCGATTTTTCTGAAAGTCATGGTTGTGCTATAAATATTGCTATAAATAAAAAAGAAATTAAAAGAAAATGAAACTTGAAAATGTATTAAAGAAACTAAAAATATTTTAATATTAATTTGTTTAATTTTTTAAAATAAAATTAAACAAAATAGTTTAAAAATATTTTTTTCGAAGGCATCTTATTTCCCAAATGCGGTATATTTTAGGATGTTTTTGTAAAAAGTAAAGCGGAATTTCCGTTATGGGCTTTATTAAACATCATAAAAGTTTTATTTTGTTCAATTTGTAGTGAATTTCACAACGCCTTGTTTAATGAAAGATATTCAATATTCTAATTTAAAAATAGATTTATAGTTTGTTAGAAAATCAAAAGAAAAATATTTTATTAAATTTTTTATTCATAAAGCCAAAAAGATTACCAGTAAATCAACTCAAAGGCAAAGAACGAGCTCAAAGCGCAAAAAAATTGATTCGGACGATGAAGATGAAAAACCGAAAAAAACGAAAAATAAAAAACCATAAAATAAATGTATGGTAGTGACGAAGATGAACTTAACAAATTAGATAGAAATCTTATTTTTTGTAAATGAAAAAAATATTAAGTAATTTTTTATTGAAAAAATTTCTTTGATTTTTTTGATCGTTCAAAAATTTAAAACTTAATTAATAAAAGAACATTAAAAATTATTTAACAGGCACTGTCATTTTAGAATGTAAAGTTTCTTTGTTAATTCCGTAAAACCTTGCAGACTACCCCATGAGGTTTGGTGTAAAATGGTTGAGTTAATAAGTTAATGAATGTTTTTAAAAATTATTTTAAAATTAATAAAATTTTAACTCGGAATAATATCAAAATTTTTTATTTATTTACTAAAAAAATAGGTAATATTAGATTGGGATTTAAATATTGTGATTTCTAAAATTATACAAAAAAATAAAAGAAAAATGAAATCTAAAATAGATTAAAAATTATTAAGTTGACATTGATTTAAATGTGAAAAAAAATTTACATGGTATAAGCTTATATTATTTTATGACTTAAAATCAAAAAATGTTTAAGAGACTTTGTTTTGCAACCAGATTTTCTCTCAGAGAATTTAATATTACGATAATTATCGTAATATTAAATTCTTTGACCTTTATTCTATTGAGATACTTTAAAGTATCTCAATAGAATAAAGGTCAAAATAGTAATAAATATTTATTAGTTTTGAAAATTAATTAATAATTTTAATAATTTTAAAAATTAGAAAAAAATTTATCATGGGAACTTAGTCCTAACTATTAAACAACACTGTAAAAAGGTAAGGAATGTTTAATTTTTTCTAATTTCATCACAAAATTAATATTGGAACGTTCTTTGACTTTAACTAGGCCGCCACATTAACTACCTGGAACGGCAAAAATTCATGTTGTTCTGCCTTTAAAATTTTTTTAATGACTAGGACTTTATTATCGGACTTTTAAACAGCTCTGTGTAAAATTATGTAAGACAACATAATTTAGTCAATTGTGTACCTTTTATAGAAGCACTGTATTTTATTTTAAGAAATGTTCAAAATAATAAAGTGATTAATAGTTTATTAGAAAATCATAGAAAAATGTTTAATGAAATCTTGTAAAATTGAGTCAACAAAAAATTAAAAAAAAAAAATAAAAAAAATTGTGCTAAATTTATTCGAATGTAATTCTTGAACATTACTAAAATCAATGAGTCGTTACTAGACTTTGTGAAAAAATCTAAATTTTCCGACATTGTTCACTCATTTTACATTCAAATCTTCCAGAAAAAAAAAAAAAATAGAGTCCACATCAAAATAAATGCTCATAAAATATAAATTTAGTTAAATTTTATTAAATTTTCAATGTAAGTACAAGGCCAAAGAAATCAAATGATTTAATCAATTACTCAAAATAGGTACAATGTATTTAATTAAAAGCAAAAAGTCGAATTTTAAAATTTGAACAAGCAAGAATGTGGCGGACTTTTGATTTAAAATTGTAAATTTTAAAACTCGACACCAGAGAACAACAACAACAACAACAACCACAACAACAAACCAAAAGCAGCTCTACATTTTCAATTGTCCAATTTGAGTTTTTTGCTCGGCGGCACCTGGTCACTGTCCTCTTCCGTCAACGCGTTCTTGCTCCTGCCACAGTCGACTTGAGCAGCCGAGTCGACACACACACTTGTCTTGCTCCTGAGCCGCTTCTCCAGGCCGAACACCAGCTCGCTCATCAAACATAGATAGTCATCTGAATTGTTTGTTTTCGAGTACAAATTGCTCTCTGTTTTTATAACATAGACCACTAGAGACGCATAAGAAACATTTTTATAAAAATTTTTTTCCTTCAAACAAAATTTGTCCACAATTGACTCAATCAATTGTTTGATCAGTTGATTTCTCAGCTTTCTCTCAAACTTGAAAAGCTTTTCTTCTTTCAACGAAAGCTTGACTGGATGCACCGACTTGATCAAGTCGATTTTTTCCACCAGAACACTTCTTTTCCTCTCATTTTCATCATCCCCATTGAACCATTTAGAGTGTTCGTCAGTCTGACTTTGGCAATCGCGCACTGACTTGTGTCCGAGCAGGGCCACATTTGATCCAATGAACTCCAGTATGCTCTGTGTTTTGGCCTTTAGCTCCTCGAGCGAGGCCAATTTGACTTTGATGACATGGCAGTCGGGAATGCGGCAGCCGTCATCGCGACAGGTCTTGGCGTGGATGACACACAAGGCTACCAGCTGGCGACAATAGTCGCATTGGCTGTTCACTTTTTCGCAAGAGTTAAAGTGCCTGACCACTGTTTTGAACTGTCTACACTTTTCGACCCGACAGCTCGACTCCGTACAGGCCACAGAATGCACCAGTGCTTCCAGATAGATGTCCACCACTCGCTTCGAGTTGTCCGCCTCGTGGCTCTGGTCTTTGCTGTCTGAATTGTCTGATTTGTTGGCTTCTGTGGCTGCTGGACTTGTGTCCTCTAGTCCGCTCAATGGTTCTGCGCTCATTCTTTCTCTAAAATGGTTGATAGAAGCAAAATTTATCTAGTTTTTTTTTTTTGTATGCTGGTTCAATTAATGTTGAAATATTTTATGCATTGGTTTGGAGAAATGCGTGAGTTTTTAAAATGGTTTTGTTTCGAAAGAATGATTAAATATTGCAAAATAAAGTAAGGTTAATTCTAAAATTTTTGTTGATTGTGTGTGTTCATTTTGAAATCTGACATCATTTAAAAAGAGAGTTTATTTGGAATAAATTATGTGTGTCAAAATTTTTCTTCTTATAATAAGACTTACTTATTTTAATATTTTTTTTTGGTAATACGCTAGAACAGAATGGATGTGGACTTGCTTAATTCATAAATGGTCAATTCTAACTTAACAAAAAATCAAATGTCATCTAGAGAAAAGAAAATATACACAGTAAGTGATTGGTTCCTTAAGACCGGTCACAAATAGAACCGGTTTTCAAAACATATTTCAAATTGATTTATTTAAGTAAAAAAATTTTGCGAATAATTGGGAATCTGGACTTTTCTACATACTAATTGGGAAAATGAATAATTATCAATGGAGAATATTATACAGATATTATGAAATTTCTAAAGTGATCGTCATAGCTGGTGAAGAAAAAAGAGCTCTGTATTAAAATAGCATGATTAAAATAAAACTATTATCAGAGTTGTTTAAAGTCCCAAAAAAAGTCCAAGTCCAGACTTTAAAATTTAAAAAAAAAAAAAAAAAAGTCCAGAATTTTTTTTTAAATTTGCTAGATCAGGCTTCACATCAAAAAATCTATATACTCTTGGGTTGTCTATTGCAATAGATTTGCCATTTATCAGAATTTTGTTGCAATTTTAGCATGAATTTCTTCTTCAGTATTCAAAATTCTAAAGCCTGGACTTTGACTCTTGAATGAAAATTAAAAAAAAAAGTCCTGAGTTGGACTTTTTTTTTTTTTTTTTTAAATTAAAGTCTTTGATCGGACTTTTGAAAAAAAAAAGTCTGGACTTGGACTTGACCAGAGACTTGTGACTTTTAAACAACTCTGATTATTATAGAAGCAGTATTAAAAGAGCAGACAAAAAATAGCTATATTAAAAAAGAAAAATCATAATAACATGTTAAAAATAGAGAATAAATTGATTGTTTGAAAACAATCATTTTTTTTGTGATGGCACTTTTAAAGTAGCACCAAATTTGTTCACTCAACTCTACACTTTCCATACTCTTATTAATTCAAATTCAGTTCCTGAAATATGGGCGTTTTTACCTAGAAAAACTCAGGATATTTATGAGAAAATGTTAAACGAAATTTAAAATCAAATTAGTGTACATCCCAAGTCAATGAGTTCTGATTTTGAACAAGCATTCATTAATGCAGTGAAATTAGTTTTTTCCAGTAGTTCTTTGTTTAGATACTTTTTTCATTTTCGTAAGTCAATGATATCAAAAATTCAAGAACTAGATTTAACAGGAGATGCTAGAGAAAAAAAAACAAAATGAACAAAATACTAAAAGAAAAAGAAAATAGAATTAAACACAGTAAGTGATTGAGGTAAAGAACAATTAGGGCTGGTAGAACGGACCCTTAAGACCGGTTTCAAAACAGAACCATTTTTCAGAACCAATTTCAAATCGATTTATCTAAGTAAAAAAATTTTGCGTATAAAAATAATTAATGTGTTATTTTTAGATTTTTAACTCCTTTATTCGATTTATCTGATTTTACTTTTTGTTCAAACATTGAATACTACGAAACATAGGATTAGTTTTTTAAATAATTATTAATAAAAAGCCCAAAAAGAGTCGAGATTTTAAAAAATCTATTTAAAGCTTATTTTTTTCAACTGCAATAACAAATGAAAGGACAACATTAAACCCAAAAAGCGTAAAAAATTTAATGTGTTTGAACTCTTTGTCAAAAAATTCATAATAAATATTTAACCAAAAATTTGCTTTTTTTAAAGAATTAACATTTTTTTTTAAGTTAAAAATAGATATTCTTAACATTACAACTTTATTTTTTTTAAAAAAAATATCGAAAAAAACTGTGTTCATTGAAAAAAACGATGAATTTACGTAAATTCATAAATGAACATCGATTTTACATTCGAAATTAGTTAACTAGGTATTCCTTTTATCTTTCAAGATTAGATTCAAAAATTTCCAAGAATATTTTTTTTAAATTTTACTTAATTTGAAATAAAATAAATTAATAAAATTATAATAAAATTAAAAAGGTATGTTGAAATAGAGAAAAACAGGTGACCATGATTAATTGATAATTATATATATAAGCTACAGCAAGACTAGCTTGCGGAGTTAGTCTACTAGGAGGTCACCTATGGTAGAACCTTGCACATTACACTTAGAAAAGTACTGAAAAAAGAAATACTGTTTAAATTTTTAGGTCAAAATAAGAGTTAAGATTACAGATAGAAAAAGCTGTAAAAAGAAAAATTTTACAAATAAATGTTCATGATTGTTGACTGGACCGATTGTTAAATTAGTTGATGAATAAAAAAAAAGAAGAAATAATAAGAAAACAAATACTTTTTATTGATAGTTTATTTTAAATGATCTAATTTTACTAAACATGATGTAAAAGTAGAAGCAATTTTCCCCAATTTCTTTATAAACTGTAATTATTAATCAAAAGAGGTGAGCTCGGTCAAACTCAGACCTCCGATCATCTCGATTTCATGATCAAACGATTTTGATCAAGTGTTCCAGAGTTGTTTAAAAGTCCCAAAAAAAAGTCCAAGTCATTAAAAAAAAAGTCAAAAAATTTATATACTCTTGGGTTGTTTAATGCAATAGATTTGCCAAATATCATGTTGATCACAAAAATAATTATTCGAATTTGTTTGATCAAAAAAAATGATCTCCAAACCAAAAATCTTAAGTATTGATTTGATCTTTGGAATTAAAAAAAATGCATAAAATCCTTCTTTTTGGGCTCTTAAAATTTTACCATTTTCAAAATTTATCTTAAGTTAAAGTTAGAAAAAAGTCAGGGAATGAGTTAATGATCAAACTTTATGCCAGTAATAATAAGTTATGAACTTCATTTTCTATCATATTTCATAATTTTAAACATTTAAAAAATAAATTAACTCCTTAATAAACACTAAAAAGCTTGATGATTATTTAATTATAGTTAATAAATTCCAATATCTTTTAAATCCCCCAAAAAAATATTGGATAATTTTAAAGAATTTTGACTATTGAATTTTTTTACTTTTGACTGGGAATTCTCGTAAAAAATTGCAATTTAAAATTTTTTGAAAATCTGAAAAGTTTTAACTTTGTCATCGACAAAAATGTAATCAATTGCGAATTAAAAATATCACGATTATTCATGATTTTGGAATCAGACTTTAAATTTAAATTTTTTTCAAAAGCCTGTCTTGATTAACCTTAAAAAACAAATCTAATTTTTACAAAAAAATTATTTTTCCTTCTAAACGAAAAATTTTTAGCATCGACTAATTAAAAAAAAAAAAAATTTACGTGGTTAAATAAAGTTAAATGTTGAGTTAATTTTTGATCGTCTACAAAACTAATATATCTCTATCGTTTAAAAATGATATCGTCAAAAGCTTTACTAAATATTTTACTTTGAATTAAAATTAAATTGAAGTTCTATTTGAAATTACGATATCATTAATAATAAAAAATGTATCAATTTTTTTGGATAATTTGTCTATATATTCTTGAGCTTTCTTAGAAAAAAGTAAAATGAATATTTTCATTTTCGATTATTTTTTTCTAGAATTTAAATACACAAATTTAATTTCACAAGCGATTTTTTGATTGAATAAGATTTAGTAGTTATTTCGAATATATTAAAATATCTATTTGAAAATATGCTTTGTATTTTAATTTGAGAAATTTATAAAAAAAAAAGAATATTAAGTCCCTTAATTTAGAATATTCATCAGAAGATAATTATTACTTTTAAAATATGAAAACCGGCTGAAAATTTTTCTTATATGGCTATTACTGTATTAATTATGAATTAGAAAACTTTTCGCATAAACAACATTTCATTAAGATAAGCATATTTAAAATAAATTAAGAAAGGCATGTTTTTTCATGTAATTCTTAATTTTTTTTAAATATATTATGTAATATTTCGGATTTTCATTGAAATTATAAGTTTTGTCTGAAGGTGAAGAATTTTTCTTAAAATTAAACTTTTTCATTTCAATATTTTTAGTAACTAATGAAAAAATTTCAATTCAAAATTATTTAAATAAAAATTAATTCTATTTAAACATTTTTAAGAATTGAATCTAATACTTGAAATCGTTAAATTAAATTATCAAAGTCCGAGTCAAAGACTTAATTTTTTTTTTTAAATTCCGGACTTGGACTTTTTTCTTAATGACATCGACCTTTTTTTGGTTCTTTTAAACAACTCGACTCAAGATCTAATTTTTGGTAAAAATATTAAAAACAATAATATCTTATGACATAATTTTAATAAACTTTGGCCAATAGTTTCTAGTTGGATGACGCTTTTAACTTCTTTTTCCTTTTAAAAATTTTCTAGACCGTTCTTTTGTCAATTCTTTCATTATTTTAAACAAAATTTATGTGGCTATTTCACACCCAAGCTGTCTTATATCTATACACAACGAAAAATTTTTTTTTGTTTTAACCTATTGGCATAAATTTCAATAAACTTTTTTCCCTCTATTAAATAGTTAAAAACTAAGAAAAATGTTAAATATCAAATATGACTCAAAATCTTGGATTCGTATTGTTCATAGCATGTACAGAAAGATTTTTAATGCCTAAAAAAAAATCAGATTTTAAATTAATAAACTATATTGTTATGAATAAATTCTAAATAAAAAAAAATCAACTAATTGATATCTTTATGAGGCTCAAAGAATGATTTAATTCATTAAAAAAATTAAAATTTGAAATAACCTCCGTCTATAAAAAAACCTCATATTTGGTAAATAAACAAATAACAAATTCTTCACCAAAAACACAAATATTTTTGAAAAAGTCTTCGAAAGAGTCAAGAGAGAAGTGCTTAAATTAGTCTCTAGGATAAATACATCCCTTTGGATGCTTTAAAAAAATATTTAAATGTTTCTTCAGATATTATTGACTCGAAAAGGATTTCATCAAGTCCATTGGGAAACGAATGTTTTTAGTACAGTGCTGCTATGATACGATGAATTCACAATATTTTACGTAAAATTACGTTAATTGACCAAATTTGACGATAAATTACGTGAAATGACAAATTCTAGAAAACGTCATTTGACGTAAAATTTCGAAAATTAACGTTTTTTTACGTAATTTTTAGTCAAATTTGGTCAAACACAAAATTGCCAAAATTTTTGGAAAAAATCGAAAATTCCGTTAAAAAAAATTTTTTTTAATTTTTTTTCATTGAAAGTTTTTATAATCGAATTTTTTTTTTGACCAAAATTTACGTAAAATATTGTTAATTTCGGTTAAAAAAAGTCAATAATGGAAATTTTATTTACAACTTAGTAATTTTAACTAATAAAAAAACGCATATACACAATTAAATTAAAAAACCATATCAAAAAACGAAATTAATGATCTGACCAATCTTCGTTTCTCTCGATTACAACCTTTTTTACCTTTAAAACAATTTTTAACATTACCTTAAAAATGAAGTGAAACATTTTATGTTACCTTTTTTAAATGATCAATATAATTTTTACATTTAAGTGGGGTCAGAGTTTTGTGAAAATACTGTATGGCTTTAAATAGATCTGAGTCACTTAAAATATTCTATTGTCTTACAAACACCTTTAATTCATTCCATAAAAGTTCAATCGGATTTAGGTCTGAAGATTTTGGTGGAGATTTTATCTAAAAATGAATTCTTCACTTTAGACTTTAGATACAAAAAACTTTCGAAAAAGCTTGGCAACGAGCTGAGAACAGCATGAAGGGAAATAAAACTTAAAGGTTAATGGGACTTAAACCCAAAAATTGACTCAAGACTTTTGTTTTTTTATTAGTTAAAATTACTAAGTTGTAAATAAAATTTCCATTTTTGACTTTATTTGACTTTTTTTGACTTATTTTTAACCGAAAATAACAATATTTTACGTAAATTTTGGTCAAAAAAAGAATTCGATTTTAAAAACTTTCAATGAAAAAAAATAAAAAAAAATTTTTTTTTTTACGGAATTTTCGATTTTTTCCAAAAATTTTGGCAATTTTGTGTTTGACAAAATTTGACTAAAAATTACAAAATTTCGATAATTAACGTTTTTTTACGTAATTTTTAGTCAAACCCATTTATTCTCTATTGACTTCTTTTGTAACTTAACAGATTTCATTTTTTTTTAAACCATAATAATTAAAAAATATTTTTTAAAGAAAAAATTTCTTTAAAAATTGTTTTTATTGGTTTTATTAATTCTATTTTCTTTTGAATTTTCTAACAATTAATACTATAAGAAGAAAAATTTTCAGTACACACATTAAGATTATCTTTAAAAATGAATAACTTTGCGAGTATTTAACTTTTTTCCAATTAGTAAAAAGATTCTGGTAAAAAAATTCAAAAAAAGCTTTCAATGTCAAATATATTATTATTATTATAAAAAAAAAACTAAATCAAAAGACAAAATACAATTATTCTCCCAAAATTAAGTTAAAAGGAACAAAATAAAAAAATTCATCAAAGCAAGATCAGAATGAAAGATTATAAAGCCGAATAATTTTAATATTTTTTTAGCATATACTCAACCAAATTATATTAATTAAAAATAATTTGAAATTATTTATTCAACTCATTCCAAAAAATTTTCTAATAATTTGCAATCCAAATTACTAAAAAAAAATTGAAAATAATGAAAATCTATGAATAAAAGATAAATTTAAGTCGACACGTCACCAAATTATATTTTACTAATTAAAGCTTAAAATGGATGAAGACATTCAAACAGGAACAATCATAGTAAAAAACATCAGCTATGATTTGTCCAAGCTGAGCGCCGATGAAAGACATCGCCTTCGCCATGAAGCAATGCACGAAAAGCACAAAGGCCATGAGGCCATGCATGCCGAGATGGTTCTCATCCTTTTACTCTCCTTAGTACTTTCTCAAATTTTTCTTGTAGTTTGGAAAAATAAACATTTTAAGTCATTCCAAGTAAGTCTTTTATTCTCGATTTTAAATTCAAAATCTAAATCTAAATATTTAGTTTAATTTTATAAAAATTGACATTTTTTTTTATTTTTTAATAAAAAAGTTTTAGTAAAAAAAAAATTTAAATAAATTAAAAAAAATAATTTAAGTTTGCTACAATGCTTGGAATGTGGATAATACCTCAAATAATATCATTTAAATTAGGCAATGTTCGCTTTATTATAATCTGGTTTATATTTTCAACAATAACCGGTTTGATAGCAATCAGAGCTAGTCGAAAACCTATTGAAAACTCAACACCAAGATTATTTTACAAATGGTTTTTATTTGTTCACAAAGTAACTTATTTACTCGGAATTGTTGGCTATGTTTGTCTGATGCTCACATTTTTTGGAATTAATTTTCTTTTTTTTATTTCACCGACCGTAAGTTTTTCGGAAATAAAATTACTTACCAGTTGAAATTTGGGCTATAACAAGGCAGCTCTGGACTTATCAGTCATCGTTATGTTTTATGGAGTCTATTATGGAGTGCTTAGCCGAGATATTGCCGAAATTTGCAGTGATTTAATGGCGGCAAAAATTGGGGTAATTATTTTTTAAACTAATTTATTTGTTAATAAAATTTAAAACAAAAATTAGTATTATACCGAAACAGGAATTCCTCAGAGATCTCTGGAAACAAATACATGCGCCATTTGCACCAATCCGATTATGGTGCTCAACAATGATGAAGCATTGATAGAGAGTACTTTTTCTCTTCCTTGTGGACACATGTATGAATTAATAAGAGAAAATTTTAGCCAGACAAAGAAATTTCAATTTTTTTAAAAGTTTTCACGAATTTTGTATCCGAGGATGGTGTATTGTGGGAAAAAAGCAGACATGTCCTTATTGTAAAGAAAAAGTAGATTTAAAAAGACTTTTCGAAAATCCGTAAGATTGTAATCTTAATGAAATAATTAGAAATATACTTTTTATTAAGATGGGAAAAACCTCACATGTTATACGGAAATTTTTTGGATTGGATTAGATACTTGGTCGCATGGCAGCCAGTTATCATAATCTCGGTCCAAGGTATCAATTGGATCATGGGATTAGAATAATTCGAGTTTAAATTTTTAAAAGGGCCAACTTAAAAATAATTTATTGAAATTTTTTTATTGGAATAAATTTTTGATTAATTTAGAAAAAATTCACAATAGTTTCCAGAAAAATTTTGTTTACAAGAACAAAATGCTCGATTAAGTAATCTGTAACAAGTCCCTCCATTCAAACATAAATTAAATGAGCATAATTGGGCTTTAATTTTTTGACAATGCCGTCCTGTAAAATATATTTGACATCTGCATTGTCCGTAATAGCATCTACCACCATTAAGACATGAGGCATCTGACTCACAATCTTTTAAATATCTAACCAAGCTAATACTTTGACCAGATGGTTTGTCACAATTATTTCCAATCCATCCGGGTAAACCTAATATTAAATTTAAATTTTTTAAATTATATAAAATGCAAATAAATTTAAAATGAATAATTTTTTTACATTTACAAAAAGGTCCTTTTGTATTTTGAAAGCATAAACCATTATTACAATTTATTTGTGAACATTTAGCCTCTTAATTTAAAATTTAAATTTAGAGTTTTTATTAAAAAAATTTTCATTTCAGGATGCTAAATCAAAGATTTATTTTCAGGCCCTAAAAATAGAATTTAAAATTTTAAAAATTTTCCACTAGATACTTTGAAAACTTAATCAATTTTGTGAACCGTCCGTCTTCTATATTCAATAGTATAAGATAAATAGTGTTTGATACGGTCAAGACAAACCGGTCCATTACACGGACGGTTTTTTGCGGTCATTTGGCCGGTCAACCAGGCGGTCTAATTTTTGGACCGCCAAAATAAACGGTCTAAAATATACGAACGGTCTGAAAAACGGTCTAAAAAATACGGACGGTCAAAAATACGGCCAAATTTTTGGCGGTTAGCCACTTAAATTGATATTTTTTTCGAAAAAATGTTTTTAATTTTTAAAAACTAACTTTTTAAAATGATAAAAAAAGTAGAAAAAATTTTTCTTAATTTAATTTAAAAAGTTTTTTAAAATTTTTTTAATTTTATTTTTCAAAATTTTACAAAAAATTTAGTGACCGCCCGCCAAAAAGTTGGCCGGTTTTTTGGCCGCCCGTATATTCTAGACCGTTTATTTTGGCGGTCCAAAAATTAGACCGCCTAGCTGACCGGCCAAATGACCGCCCGTTTAAAGGTTGTCCGGCTACTGCGGACACGGTCACGGTTTCTGAAAATTTTGGCCGGTTAAGTGTCCGCTTGTACGGATCCCAACACTAAAGATAAATTATTACACGATTTACAATCAAAAAGCTTACTAAATGAGAATTTGAAAAATAAATTTCACATTTTTTGAAACTGGTCCCTTCATTATTTATTTTAAACTTATTGAAATCACTTTCAAAAAATGAATCAACTCTCTGGACGCTCAATAACAGCAAAAATAGTCAAATATTGAAGCTATAAGATTGTTAATAGAAGAATATGCTTATTTAATAATGTTTGAAGTCATAAACCAAAATAAGGCTATTTTTAAGTTTTAATTTTCGACAACGTATTTTTATATATTTTATGTAAGTCGTTCAACTCTTTCACAGGTGTAACAAAAATTGATACATTTACAGATTAAAGTTTAATACTGCATAAAGTGTAACATACTTTGTTGCACCTTTTTTTCTTTTTGTAATTGTAAGTTTTGTATAAAATTTTAAAAAATAAATGTATCATAATGAATTCCTTTGTGGTCAAAATATACAACCAAAAATATTAAACTTTCCAGTTTAAATAATTGAGTCAAAAGTTAGAAAAAAAATGAAGCTTACTATTTGAAAATTGAAAAAATCTTTCTAAATAAATTTTTTGAATTTTATTTTTAGAATCTGGACAGTAGTGAAATTATGAAGCAATATTTTTAATATTTTTGGTGTAGATATTTGGTTTCTAGAAAAAGAGTAACTAAGAATTTTTAAAATAAAAGTGATACTTTGTCCTTTAAGTACTTTATTTAAAAATAAGGGCCTGTTTACCTGATCAATACCCAAATAATTAATTAGGATCAATTTTATTGTGCTCTAGGTTTTTAAGAACAATCTGGAACCTTTTTTCTATTTATTTGAGCCTGGTTTTAGTTGATTTTTAAAAATAATTTTCTCATCAAAACTAAGAATTAAATAAATTTATAGTTTTTATTAATAAATATAAAAAGTCTTTTAAAATGTTTATCATAAATTCGGGGTTGTGAAGTTCATTTCATTCGATCGTTTCAATTCAGATAAATTTGAATAATTTTTTTACTATAAAGAATAATTTAGTTCTGTAAAATGCTTAATGTTTAAGCAATTTTGCTATATCTGAAAATATATGTCTGCAAATACTCTGCAATGTACTTGCACAATTAATTAGAATACTTTTTAATGGTGTGCAAAATACAGAAAATTGCAGAGTATTTTGCAGACTTATTTTACTGCATTAAGCAAATTTGCTTATAATTAAGCATTTTATAGAACTAAATTATCTCTTTTAGTAAAAAAGTTATTCAAGTTTTCCTGAATTGAAAAGATCGAATTGAAACGAACTTCACAACCCCCATAAATTCAATATCAAAAAATTAAGATTAGAATAAGGTTCTAATTAAAATAAAATAATATTCAATTATTCAAACAAATTTAAACAATGAATTACTAATATAAAAAATATATATTTGATAAATGACCTTAAATTGGAGTAAAATTATATTTGATTTCATAATTCAAAATTATTTTATTTTTATTGGATTTATTTTTTAATTTTGAGCTTGATTCGAAATTTCTTTGACTGAAGCTAAACAGTAGTGCTCAATTTATTAAAGACATTTTCGAATTCTTTGTTTTTTTAGAATAATTTGAGTTAAATAAGAAAAATTTATCTTTTTGAAATTTTACCCAAATTTAATAAAAAATCTACGTATAATCAGGTTTTTTTTACTTCGTTTTTCGTAAAACAAGGTAAATTTGCCTTATTTAACTTAATTTTAAAAAAAGCCAAAAAAATAGTTGAATATATTTTCCATAAAATAAATATCTTTAGTGTAAAAAACTTGTTTTAAAATTTAATTTTGAACAAAGGAGTTGGTTAAAAATATGTTGGAATCTGAAATAGAGTTAAGCCATGGAAAAATATAGTCTTAGCTCCTTCAATTTGCTTTACAAAGCAGAGTATTTCGTCAAAAAAATTTATTTTTTCATCTTAGGAATATCATTTGTTAATATCTATATTTTGTCTATATTGTTTTGTCTAAAAAGAATAGGATTGATCACTGATCCTTGAAGAACTTTAATAGATCAAAAAAAAGTCATGATAAGAGATCGCAAGCTTTTTTTTGATCTTTAAGAGGACTCATAGATTTTTTGGATTAAGAAGAAGAGATTGTCTGCGGTTCTCCTATTCCCTCTGAATCCGAATTGCTCTTTTGCCAAAAAGTTTTTCTCCTCAACAAAGGTATTGAGCGTGCTAATGATGATTCTCTTCAAAAGCTTTCCAAGCCATCTAGTAAAACTAATAGGTCAATACTTATTTGGATCGTAAGGGATTTCTTTCTGCTTTAGGAACATTGAAATCTTAGGTTTAAAAACATTTCAAAAACCTTATTTTTATTTTCGAATTCTTAAATTTTTTTTAAATTTTCTAAATTTGTTAATTCTCTTCCAAAATGGTTTACTCGAGCTAAATCTTTTTCCTATTCTGTTAATGAAATCTTCTCAAGATTCTTTTTTTGATTCTCATATTTTAGCTTTAAGTTATCCTGTAATTTTGTTAAATTCTCTCTTATCATATGACAATCTTTATTTAACCTTTTTTGCTTTTCTTCTATCCTTATTTGGGTCAATAATTTCTTTTGGAAGCTTTTACTAAAATATTTTGTTAGTCTTAAGTGTCTTACTTGTTTAAAATTTGTAAATTTAAATGAACTAATTCTATCAATAATTTTAGTTCCAAGTACACTACTAATATTTTAAAGTACAATTTAAAACTAACTTGTACATTTCCTTTCCTCGGCTCTACCTCAACTTTACCTAAACCCACTTTTCCTTTCGGAAGAGTTGAAGAAAAGAAACAGTTGAGGAAAGGAAGAGTCGAGGAACAAAATGCGTACTTTAGTTTTATTTTGTACTGTATATTCAACTTATACGTGTACAGCGAACTTAAAAAAAGTTTGCTGATAAAATTTCATTCGAAATAATCTTAAAAAGTTTTTTTTTTCATTATTTACGCGGATTTTTCGAAATTTTTCGAAAAAGTGTCAAATGAAAAAGATAGGAAAAAATTTATTTTTAGAAAATTACATTTTATTAGATGGAATTCAGAAAAAAATATCTAATTAATGAGTTATAAAATTTAAAAGAAATATATTAAGAAAATCTTAAAATTCTTTTTTTTTGGAAAATTTACAATTTAATTGAAAAATTATGAATATTTTTGATAAATTGTTTCGAATTATCTTAAATGGAACAAACAATTTTCGGCAGCAGAAGATATGTTTGGTATGACACAGGAAAAGAGAAGATAGACTGCCACTGTTCAATTTTAGGATAGATTCACTCAATTCTGCAGTTCTTTGTGCTAATTTTCCTGATTAAAATCAGACTTGAAGTCATCTGACTTGACTTGAAATTTTTTTTTAGTTATTAAGGCGGCCACATGAATTTTTTGCCGTTCCATCTAGCCATCTAGTCATTTTTATTTCAAAGTCTTTAAAATTACTTTTTTCAGAAAAAATCTCAAGTCAAGTCAGACTTTTTTTAAAAAAATAAAATTTCAATTAAATTTTAAATTTTAAGTTAAATCACTAGCCTTGACTTGACTTTGACTTAATGACTTTTAAACAACTCTGATTAAAATACATTATTTGCTTTTTATTGAATTTTTAAAATATAATGTTATTAAATAAAAAGAAATTCAATATATTACACAGTAGCTAATTGTTTTAAAGGTTTTACAAAACAAAATTTAAGTCTGTACTTACTTGGTACAATTTTTGTTTGGCATAGCAAACCGCCATATTCCTTTGGACACTGGCAAATTTTGTTTTCGGGATTCGGATTTAAGCAAGTCCCTCCATTATAGCAAGGATTAAGTTGACAAATGTTTTCCGAGCATGATTTGTTCAAATTCACATTTCCAGTTTGGCATTTACAAACAAATGAAGACCATTCGTCGATCCAAATGCATGAATCTTCTCCACATGGTCTTCCATATTCACATATACTTGCTTTAACTTAGATGAAATTAAATTAAAAACATGATTTAAATTTTTTTTTAAATTTTTTGTTTACTGTAATTAAGATGTGCAAAAATAGAAATAATTGTTAAATATCTGTGAATTATCAAACGAATCATTTTAATTTAGGCAAAATTAGATTAATTTTAAGGTTAGATTCAGTGAAAATAAATATTATTTTTATATAATCAATTTTTTTTTTCAAATATTTGTTAAGTCAATATTTTGAAAATGCTAAGTCAAGCAACAAAATTTTAGGCATTTAAGTATTTAAAATTAAGTTTTATTTTAAAATTTTATAAAACGGCACGAAAAAGCTTTATTTTTGCTTAAATAATTAAGAATAAATTGAAGTGTATCTTGATCTTGAGTTAAGTAATTTGATAAAATAATTAAATTTTTTTTTAAAAATAAAATTTAAGGACTAAATTTAGTCATCATTGTCCCAATCTTTGTTTTCCTTGGGTTTCGGTCCACCAGCTGGCTTGGCCATGATGATTTTATCAACATACAAAACAGAGATAGCTGCTTTGGTGGCATAGGTAATGCCCCAATATTTGGTCAAATATAAATCGTAGATTCCTTTTTCGTTCACATCAACAGTATCGCTGTCCTCTTCAATGTTAAACCCGTAAGTTGATTTGCCTTCTTCATGAAGAGCATAAAGTTGAGACAAAATTTCAGTACTCTGATAAAATTAAGCTTTAATAATCTTTTTATGACAATTTTTCTTTTACCTTTCTGCCTGAATTTTCAGCCAAGGTTTTTGGAATAACCTCAAAGGCCTCTGCGAATTTTTTGATGGCATATTGTTCCAAACCAGGATAAGTCTTAAAATAAATTTTTTACAAATTTTAATTTTTTTAAATTGTAAAAAAAAATAATTACTTCAGAAATTGACGATAATTGTTTGGCCAACTCCATTTCAGTAGCTCCTGCGCCGGGCAAAAGTCTTCCCTCCTTTTAATATTTAGAAAAAAAATAATTTTTTTCTTCTAAATTAAATTAAATAAAATTACTTTGGTTAATCCTTTAAAATTATTTACACCATCATCAATTGATCTTTCAATGTCATCCATAATATTGTCAGTAGATCCACGCACAACCACAGTCGAAATAGCTCCTTCTTCTTTGTCTTGTTTGAACAAAATTACAGGTACATCACCGACTTCATCAACGTACACAGTGTCACAGTATCCCATTTCTTCAGCAGTTGGTGGAACTATTTTAGCTAAAACGGTTCCATTGACAGTTTTAGCAACTCGTCTCAAGTCAAACTTGGACAAAACTCTGACTGCCATTATTTCGTACTTGTTCAAAAAGTGCAATGCCATCTCACCGACCTTGCCACCGCAGATTACTACTTTGACACCCGAGTCACAAATAGCCTTGACTTGTTTCTCTAATAATTCCTCTTCGCCGCGACTAAAGCTTTTCAACTCCTCGGCATTTTTGATCAAAACAGTTCCTTTGGTTTCAGTGGTCGAAATGTCAAGTGGACAACTGTACAAAGCAATCTTTGGCTTTTGTGCTTTCCAAACAGTTCCTTCTACTTCACGTTTCAAAACCATACCTTGCATCACAGTCGAACTCTGAATGCCACAGCCCAAGATCTTGCACACTCTAACATTGTCAACATTAAATGATTGATTGTCCTTTAAAGTTCTCACTTTTGTGGAAAAATAAATATTTTTTTTTTTATTTTTATTCATCAAAATTAAATTACTGCAAGCATCTCCCACCAATTCGGACAAAAAATCCTCATTTCCTAGTTGTTTGCTTGAAAAACAACTCTTCAAGGCTTTTTTGACCAAATCTCGATTGTGCAAGTCTTTGACTTCGGCACATACAAGCTCTTAAAAATAAAAAAAAATAAAAAAAAAATAAAAAAAAATAAAAAAAAATAAAAAAATTTTTCATTTTTTAAATGCCAAAAATATTACTTGGCAAAATTTCCTGGACCCTTGTCAAAGCTAGATTATAGCCATCAATTATTTCAACTGGCGACAAGCCCTTTAATTAAATTGTAAAGTTTTCTGGAAAAAGCAAATCAATTTTTTTTAAGTACCATGTTTAGCAGATCTCCAGCATTTTGTAAAAGTTGTCCGGCAAAAATTAGCACAAAATTGGTTCCATCTCCGACCTCTTTTTCTTGCATATCGGAAGCCATGAGGACAAGTTTAGCGGCCGGATGCTGTACTTCCACCTCTCGCATCATTGTTGCCGCATCGTTTGTTACAAAAAGTTTCTCAATATGATTGATAACCATTTTATTCATTCCATTTGGTCCATAAGCTGATTTAGTGGTTTCGGCGAGCTCTTTACAGGCATCAATGTTTTTAAGAGCAACTTCATCAACACCAGAATAAAACTAAAATATTTTTGTTTAAAAAAAATTCCATTTAATCTATGAATCTTACTCTAGCTCCATCTTTCAACATGGATTGGAATCCTGGGGCTTTAGGTACGTGTAAGGCCATTTTAGAATAAAAAATTTATTTTTCTGAGTATTGAAATCTAATTTTGAGAACGATTAAGAGAAAAGGTCAGCAAAAATATTTGAAGTGATTTTTTAAAGAGAAAATTTATTTGAATTCAAATTTAAATGTTCAGCAAAATTCTCTCGATTTCTTTTTGAAATACACGTGAATAATTTCAATTGTAAATTTTTAATGTTTCTAACGATACTGCAATTGAAATAGATTTGAGATTTTTCTTTGAAGCAATAAAACAGTCTTAACCAACGTTTGAGTATGAAAAGATTATTTTAGTTTTTTAATCTGAAGCAAATGAAACTTAGCAAATTTTTAGACCCACTACTTTAAATTAGAAATTGATGTTGCAAAAATTTCAAATAATTAAATGCATTATTGCTCCATAAGGGAAATGCAGGCTCAACTTAACATTCATGGCAAAATATTTTTGAAAATTTTTCTTACTAAACTCATTCGGCTTAGGTCAATTACTCTTTTGATTCAAATAAATTTATCAAAAAATTTCTTTGTTTTTATTTTTATTTAATTATATTTTTTAAATTTTACCCGGAAAAAAAGAACGCCCAAAAAACGCACAAAGAACGCCGTTCTTCGTCAGCGTTTTTCACGCCGCCGAACGGCGTTTTATAAGCGTTTTGGAGCGTTTTTTTATTTTTCAAAAATAATTTTTTTCTAGAACAAAACTATAAGATTTAAATTTCTTTTGTTGAAACAATTAAAAAAAATATATGACACATTTTTTGATCAACTAGAATTAATAGAACTTAATTTTTCAACGTTTTGAATTTATTCTTTACAGAATAAATGGATAGTAGTGGATAGAGTAGTCATTTAAGACTTTCAAAGTCGTCGAAATGGTCAAAACTTTTTCCAATAAAGAGTTGTTCCATTATGTTGTAAGAATAGGTGAGAGTTACATTGAATATGTATCTTATATAATTTCATGAAGCTAATAGTCAAGTTTCAATTATTTTTTTTGATAGATTTCAATATCAAGAATAAAAGAAAAATTAATATTAATTAATATCCTTTTTTTATTTTTATTTATTTTTTTTTTAATATTTTTTTATCCTGAAGAAGTTATAGTTATAGTTTTATTTATCCTGAAGAAGCTATAGTTGCGGTCCGTTAACATCAACTCAGAATTTTTCTCGTATTTACTTGTTTTTAAGTCAAATACTAGGTCTTAGAGTCCAACTGATACTTTTACATAAAAGTTCATCAGATTCTCTACAAAATGGTCGGTGGTCGGAATTTTTTTGATAATCCCCTTTTTTGAAGATCCGACCGCGATCCGTGTTTCAGTAAAAAACAAGTGGTCGGTGTTTTGGCATAAGCCAATAAAATAAGCTAAAATAATAAGCATGAAAGAAAAACATTCCGACGCTTATTTAAATGAAAGGAATAATTTTGCCATGCCTATTACATGCGTTACTTATTTAACCTTATTTATATTTATAAACATTTACTTCAAAATTAAAAATATATCATTCAGTACGTTTCTAAAAAAAGTAAACAGTTTCTAGAGCATTGCTTAAGCATCTCTAGTGCATAACTAGCGGAGTTCTCATGGTCTGCTTAAGCAATTTAGAATGCTCATGAGCGTTCTAGAGCATGTTCAATTGCTCATGCAAATGCTCTTAAGCAAAAAAATGTTCTATCGCAGCTCTAGAGCAGCGCCATAACATAGCTGTATACTTTGTTTGGAAACGTTCTGTATCATTAGCTACATTTTTAAATATTGAACATTTTAGGAAAGAAAGAAAAAGCGTTGAGGTAATTAAATTTTTTTCTTTTATTTATTATTTTAGCTTAGTTTATTTTTCTTATTATTTTAATTTGAAGGATCAAAAACTAAATTATTCTTCCCCCTCCCTTCTTTCAGTTACAATGGTCCTAATTACTCCAACCTATTTAATGAACTGAAGCGGAACTAGCAAGAGATTAAGCGTCCTAAGTAAATGACTTGAAATACACTTACAATTTGAGAGTTAAAAACGTTTAAACGTATAACGAATTAATTTAAAAAAATTAATAGTTACATCAGAACTAATTTTATTTTAATCAAAGCTTTAACTTTAAAATATTTTAAAAAAAGTCAAGTTTAATTGAAAAAATATTTTAATTTTTATTTAATAATACTGCTTAATATAATTTTTACAGTGTTAGTCTAAAAACCAGCGAAAATTATTTTACAACAGTCAAAGGCTTTCAGCAGCTATTTGAATCATATTTTATAACTAATGAAGAAATTCAATAAACCATCTGGCCCCAATTAAATCAATTTTTAGCAGCGTTTTTTCAACGTTCTGCAGCGTGAAAAACGCTGACGAAAATAACGCTAAAAAACGCTGAAAAAACACTGAAAAAACGCTGAAAAGAAGCCGTTTTAACGCCGTTTTAACGCTGGTAAAACGGCGTTCTTTACAGCGTTCTTTTTTTTTCGGGTTAAAATATTTTATAATTTTAAATAGAGAAGATAAATCCAAAGAATATAATATAAAAAAAGAGCCCGACTGAACACGTCTGCTTGAATTATTAAATTAATTATTTTTCAATATAATAATTATTTATTATTTATTTCAAAAATTAGACTAGAAAAAAATTAAATATAAAATTATAAAAAAATTTTTTTTATAAAAATAAAAATAATTAATTAATTTACTGCAAATGAAACGGTAGATTTTAAAATTTTTTTTTAAATAAAACTATAAACATTTTTTTGAAGCATATTCTTGATGATTATAGTATATTGTGTTTATACCGATCACTATTGAAATAGCTCATCAAAATCCAATTTCAAATTACAAATTTTGACAATAATTCAAATTAATGATTAATAAAGAGAAATTTTTAAACTAAAAAAATCCCTTGAAATTTCCTTCTTACTTTTGTACTGTAAATAAAGTCACTTGACTCTAAAAACTTAAAAGTTCTTCTTTTGCTGTAATTTTCTTTGTATAGCGCAATGTATTTAGCCAAAATAAAAAAATTGTATTTGCAATGATAAATTTTTGGTTTGTATTGAAATTTTATTTTTTTACAATTAAAAACACCAAAACTCAGATAAATACTCAAAAAATTGTTGAATCAAGACCTAAAGGATTGCTTTTAGCGGGAACTTAATTTTATTATTGTTATTTTTAATTACCTTATTAACTTGATCTATCTACTAACTGGTTAATTTAAAATAAAGATAAAGACAATTTAAGATATAAAAGCGACTTCCTATTAAAAAAGATCATTGAAACAAAAAAAATATCTCAAAATATTAATTCTATTATCAATATTGTCTTCCATCTACACATATATTTGCTTTAACTTAGATGAAATTAAATTTAAAATATGATTTTAATTTTTTTTTAATTTTTTTAATTTTTCAAATCAATTTTTGTTTTTTGAATTTAGTAAATTATTTAATTAATTAAAAATAATCTTTATTTTGTTAATTTAGTGAGTTTTGTAATAAAATTTCTATTAAATTAGCATGGAACAAATTAATATCATTAAATAATTTTTATTATTATAATAAAATTCACAATGTTAGTATCTTATATATTCTTTCAAAGTAAAATTTTATTTTATTTTCGGGAGCTCGTGGCGCTCAGTTTCGGTTTTAAGAGTAGGGTTTGGTTTTTAAAGTGAACTTTTTTTAAAAAAAAAACTTAATAAATATTTTTAAAGGACAAAAAAGAACATATAATTTCCGAAGATATACTTGAATTCAATTAAAATTTATTACTTAAATCTATTTAAAAAAACTCAAAAACATAAAATGTTTAGAATTTTTTTCTTTTGTGTGATGAAAATTTTCAAAATTTCAAGGACTTATTAACAAAAAAAATTATTAGATAATAAGTAGAATATTTTATTAATATTTTTGAAGAAAAAAAAGTAATTAAAAAAAATTTATACTAATAATTGATAAAATTAAAAAAAGTAGAAAATCTTTTTTAAAATAAATTGACTTTCAAATCAGCAAATGGAGTTTTTATTCCAATTTTTGGTCCGAGCGATATTCCTGTTCCAAACAAAGAAGCTTCAACTCCATTCACTCCAACAGATGCTGAACAATCTAAATTAAGTCCAGTGCCAACTGTAACTGGTCCAAAATGTCCTTCAGCTCTTACCAAAGAAGCGTGAACTCCAACTGAATTGTTAAAACCGTATTCAGCATGAGCGTTTGCAGACAGGACAGAAGTCTTTAGCCCAATGTCTTCATTTCCTGCTTTTAATTCTGCCAAATTAGCTGAAGCAGAAACAGATTTTCCAACATCAAAAGCCCCATCAGCCTTATCTATTTTGTGGTTAAAAAAATCACAAGATGCATCCAAATGTTGTTGTTCACTTTTTGTTTCATCAAAGTCTTCATTTGTTTTGTTTACATATTTTTCAGCTAAATAAGCTGCGGTTGATATTAAGCCAGTTTTGGCGTGAGGTTTACGCCTCTTTTTTATCCGCTTCGGTTTTCGGATTTCACTTTGGTTTAATTTTTTAGATGATTCCATTTTTAAAGCATAAATCTATTATTGGTCTCTCTTTATATGCTTTGGATTCTAAAAATAGCTCGCTGTAAAATAAATAGAGCTAATTACGCAATTTATTATACCCAGTTGGCCAATCCTTTTCCAAAGACCATGCTTTCTGCATCAATTTAGAAAAATTATTGTATTCAAAGAAAAGTTAAATTTTTATTTTTAAAGACTTATTTAAAGTTTTTTCCTAGTTTTAAATGTTTTTTATTTATTTAAAAGATTTAGCAAGTCATAGTCCTTTAACTTCAGCACAACCTGGATTTCAGATATATGACTTTAAATCAGATATCTATATTTCTTTTGAATTAAAAAATAAATTCATTCATATGGTTCCATAAGGAATCGACCCTGTGATTGCAAGTTGTTACTCTTAAAGACTCCAAAATCTTATAAAAAATTATTTTAAAAAATTTTATAAATTTATAAATAAATTTTGAAAAATAATTAAATGGCAATTAACAAAAAAAGATGATTTTTGGCTTATTTAATTTTTTTTATTTTAAGCTATTAAAATTTGATCAAAACAATTCACATCTGTCTTTCATTCCTTCCTTCTTTTGTCTTTAAAAAGACATATCTCTCTCTTTATGAGCGATTTATTAAAAAGGATCATATTGCTAAAAATTCAGATTGTCAACTTTCAATTTCATTTATAATAAATATCTTTAAATAATATAATATCTTTAATTAAGATAAATTTTTTTTCCAATAGAAGCGGAGAAGTGGTTTTTTAAATTTAATTAAAATGAAAATAATTAATCCAAAAATTATTGTTATAAAATAATAATAAAGAATGATTTAGAATTTTTGATACGGCAATGAAAATCCTTTTACTTAACCGAATGTTATTCTTTATTATTAAGGACTTTTAATTATAACTTTTTTAATAAATATTTGTGAAAAATCAGAGTTGTTTAAAAGTCGAAAGTTTCAAGTCAAGTCCAAGTCCGGACTTTAAAATTTTGAATACTGAAGAAGAATTGTGAAAACATTTATGCTTAAATTGCAAGAAAATTCTATTTTATGGCAAATCTATTGCATTATTATTATTTTTTAGTTCCAAGCCTCATAGGCAAAAAAGATAAAAAAAAAAAAAGATAAAACTTTGTATTGCATTAGACAACCTAAGAGTTTATAATATTTTTGAAATGAAGTCTGATCTAGCAAATTTAAAAAAAAAGTCTGGACTTGGACTTTTTTTGGGACTTATAAACAACTCTGAGTGAAATAAGTGATACTCATTATTTTTAAAAAAGATCTAAAATCGGAAAAACTTTAAATAAATAATTTTCAGAAATATTTCTTTTTTTCAAATGCGATTATTTTTAATTAAAAGAATACATATTTAAAACCTTTATTATACCTTACTTTGATTACTTTTTCATGTTTATTTTATATTATTCTTATTTATGAATGGTAAAATTTCAAAAAAAAAAATTTCCAAATACAGTAGTACTACAAGACATGGTTTTCACTTAATTAACGTTTATTTCGTAAATTAATTTCTTAGTACAATAGGCAAATTTTGGACGAAATTAAAGATTTTATTTAAATAAAATAGCGTTTAAAAAACTAAATATGGAATTGCTATGCTAATCTTATTTTTGTGTGCCAGTAAACAACAGCAATCATATCTTGAGCGGAATTAAAAAAATTGAGCTTCCATGCAAATGAACTCGTTCAAATGGGAACGATTATGATAAAGTTATTGCTTTTGATAAAATTTGATGACACAAAACTACAAATTGTAAACTTAACAAATTGTCGTTTTGTAACAACTTGCAGAACTCCCTTGGAATCAAAACAGAAAACTTTTAGACAAATAAGTAAAATAGGACGGAATGGGAAAAAAATTTAATTTTACCCTAAAAATTTTATCAAGTCTTTTTTAAAATGTTAGATTTAAATTTTCATTTTTACGTACTAATTTTACATTATAATTTTTTTAAACACGTAAAAAAAAGTAAAATTTTATTTTAAATAAAGTGAAGATATTTTGAATTGGGTTATAATTTTTTATTAAAAAAGAGATATTTTTTTTAATAAAGTGATTTTTGTCGATAAAAAAGCTATACGATTAAAAGCTCCTTTAACAGACTTCTTTACATTTTATTTAGCGATTTATTTGATAATTTTTTGATCTCATTTATTAAAAGACCATACTCTCGGTTTTTTGGTATAAATCCATTTATTAGAGAAAATAGGAAGATTGCAATTTTGTTTGAATATGTAAATTTGAAAAATAATTTTTTTTTTTAAAAAGATATTTACAAAAATAACAAAATTTGTAAAATAATATTTGAATCAAGGAAAACTATTAAATTCATTTGTTTGTTGAAAAATATTATTTCAATTTAAATTTTATTGGAAAAGCTACTTCTCTGCTTCGATTCGAAACCATTATCTTAATAAAAGACAATTGTTTAATCGATGCATTCTTCATCGAAGTAGTTGAGTTAGTTGATATTAAGTAAAAGTAACATACTTGTAAATTTAAGTTATGAAACTTTAAAGTGAAGATTTAACAATTTAAAAAGATATTTATATTAAAAATTGAAAAAATTTTCCAGATATTTCGTATTAACTTTTTTTTTATAATTGAATAATTTAAAAAGGTTCAAAAATGAGAGATAAAATGTCTAGGACCATATCACGTTGAATGCACCGGTTCTCGTCCGATCACCGAAGTTAAGCAACGTCGAGCCCGGTTAGTACTTGGATGGGTGACCGCCTGGGAATACCGGGTGTTCTAGGCTTTCTTTTTATATTCATTTAAATTTTCCTAAATTTTATTAATTTTTCTGATTTTTTATTAATAAATTTAGATTGATTAACTTAGATGCTAAAATTAAAAATTAGACTAAAAACAAATTAAATAAAACATAATTTTTTATTTGTTCTACTTGTTTCATTCAATCAATAAATTATTCAACGCTTAAAATTAAAATCTAAAGAATCTGTTTTAAAATTCTTAAAAAGTTCATTTCTCTTAATTTCGTTTTTTCCAAAATATTTTAGTCTTGAATCTGAAGTCCAAGTGTAAATGATCGCCAAACAATTAACTTGTAATACAAAATTGGTTGTTTACTCAATTTTGAAAAAAAAATTATCACGAGACTAATAAAAGGGAACCTTCATACATTAGAGCCCGAATAAGTCCGATATTGACCATATTCGATGAACTTTGATCATGGCACACTCATTCGATATCTTCAGGGAAAATAAATTTCATTGCGAATTTGTTGAAAAAGATATTGATAATCATTTTGATGCATTTTGATAATAATCATTTTCAGATTCAAAAATTCTAATTCTAATAATTTCTTCTAATACTTAGAAAATAAAAATTATTAAAATCTTCTCCAATTATTATTAATAGAACAAATTTTTCCATGTCGCAAAGTTTAAAATTACACAATGGTAGACTATGATTCAAAAAACAAGCTGCAAATTGTTATAACCGAATACTAAAGAGATTTACGAGTCTTGATCTCAGATGACTTCAAATCTAGGAACCAATTAATCGGCATCAAAAAAAAAAGTATCTTTTGCTTATTGAAGCGAACCTTGATCACTCGAAACCAACTGACATGGAAAAAGTTATACACTTGTTTCATTCGATCACAAATTGAATTTGCGGTATCCTCTTGGAGTCCATACACAAAACAAGATAAAAAACACTTGAGAAAGTTCATTATAGAGCCACAAAAGTTGCCAGTAACTTAAAAAAATATTTTTCAAAGAAATAATTTTTTCAAATAAATTTAGAACAATAGTTTTTTTTTAAAAAAAGGTTTTAAAAATTCAAAAAAATTTGAAAAAATCATTGGTAATTTTAGATCATAAGCAAAGTTCAAAATTTTTATTTTAATATTGATTTTGATTTAAAAAGGTAGTATAATTATCATAATATTCTGTGATGACCCATCATTTTTTTTAATAAAATTTTCCATCTCATTCATTTCAATTTTTTATAACTACTCTATTCAAAATTATTCAAATGATAAAAGAAAAAATATCATCATTGAGTTCATTAAGTTTGAATATCACACACAAAATTCTAAAATTTTGAACTTGTCTTTAATACAGGTTTAGGTCTTAATTGCATAATTTAATCATAGTTAGGTTAAATTATAATTTAAAAAAACACTAAAAATCAATAATAAAATATAAAAAGAAGATTTGAGATAAAAATTTATTTGATTAAATATATATCTGTTGTATGTTATATCTTTTCTTGAATAATTGCAAGAATCCTAATAAATTCAAAATGGCAAACTTTTAAATAAAATTCTATGATAAAACTACTCAGCATAATAATATTTAAAAAATTCAAAACTGGTTATAAAATAAATTAAAGATAATTAATATTTGATCAAACTTTCTGGTTTTGATTTCAAATTTGGTATTTTGTAATTATTCCCATAAAAACAGAATACAAAAACACAACTTACACGCATTAAATTATTTTTTGCTATTTTATTTGTTTTTATTTAAAATCTAGTTATCTTCAATTAGACTAAATTGACTTTTATTAAATCTGTTGCTATCAAGCACGTGAATCTATAAGTAATTCTCATTTTTCTAAAAGAAATATTTTAAATATATCCTTTTAAAAAAACCCCAAGAAAAGCTTAAATTTAAATTTTTTTAACTTTCAGTTTATTCAAATCTGAGTTAAAAATTAAGTTCTATCAGGAAATATATTTAAAAGCTAAGTATGACAAATATATTTTAAATCGATTAAATTCTCAGAAAAACAGGCTTTTTCAATAAAAACTTTCGTAATATTTAGATTAAAAAATTGGGATAATTTTTTTAGCTGTTCTTTTTACTCTAAGTAAAATAAGAGTCGAAATTTTAATAAATAATTTTAGCAAATAAATGTAAAAATTTAATTTAATTTTCTAAAGAATAAAAAATAATCTGAAAAATGCCGAAAGTTTTTGTTTTTTCAATTTTTTATTATCAGGAATATAAATTTCTTTTTTACAGCAGAAATATTTTAGATAATTGAAATTTTAGGTTCTAAAAATCATAGTTTAATATTAATAGAAAAAAATTGCATAAAAGAGTCGAATTAAATCCATAGAAATCTTGATAAAATAAAGCCTAAGAACATTATTATTTTATTCAGTACTTAAATTTAGTGATGAAATATTTATTATCATGCAGCTAAATAAGTGGGATGCTGCCAAAAAACTAAGAAAGATTGAAATGGATTTCGAAATTATATAAAAAGAAAAAAAAATTGATTTTAGATATAAATCTAATTTAATAGAAACAATACATTTTTAAAATCAACATGCTTACCACAAGCAAAGAAATAACACTAAAGCAAGTTGTTTTAATGAACAAAAATTCAAAATCAGATCAATCAGAAACTAGTTTATCCGAGGAACTTTTACGCTTTGTTTGCATAAATCTTATTTGTATATTCACAATTATTTTAATAATGACATCATGCTATATAGCCCATGTTATATATGGCAGTCTTTGGAAGCCTTTTGTAAAGTAAACATTTTTTAAATATTTAATTACTGATTTAGTAATAGTGTCATTGATTGAATTTGATTTTTTGATTATTTAAAAAATCAAAAATCCAAAAAAAAAATTTCAATTTAAGTTTTCCTAATAACAAATATTAAACTTCAACCTTATTTAATAATAAAACAAAATATTTTTTTCAAATTTGGTTTAAGGAATAGGTCAAAAAAGAGAGAAAAAAAAATTATGGAATCTGTTTCGATAAATCATAAACTTAATAAAGAATCAAAATTGGTAAAAAATGAAATCAACAACCATAAAAATATTGATGAAGGTAACTTATTTTTGACAATTTCTTTTTGGAATTTTTAAAATTGTTTTTCATGATTTTAATTTTTTTAGTTGATTATTAAGATTCAAATTTTAGATGAATTATTTTTTTAAAATAATTAAACACTGACTTTAATCTGGATTTTTGTAGAAAGATTTCTACAAATAATTTAATTTTACATCATTAAAAATGATGAATAAAGATATCTGAGGAAAATTTTTATTGCTTGAATTTTTTCAATAAAACCAGTCGACTCGGTTTACGATTTTTTTATGCCTACAAATCTTTTGATATAGAAAAATCTTTTTCCAGCATACATAATTTTAATAAAAAATTTAGAATTATCTTTTTCTTAATCGGTTTTTAAATATTTATGAAAATTTTTAATTTTAAAAAATCTTAAATCTTTTGGGATGAAATCAACTCGAAAACATAATTTTTTTGTTTTATAACCTTAAAAGATTCTAATAGAAAAAGTAAGTTATTT
Source organism: Brachionus plicatilis (assembly GCA_010279815.1). NCBI lineage: Eukaryota > Metazoa > Rotifera > Eurotatoria > Ploima > Brachionidae > Brachionus > Brachionus plicatilis. The sequence goes on from QEOQ01000180.1 coordinate 271,944, forward strand.
TCGTTTTAGAGCGCTTAAATTTTAGAAAATTGTTAATTCAAACAAACTTAATTTTTTTCCTGAAATTCTAATTTGATTGATTAATAAAATAAATTAAACACTTGGACAATCTTTATTGCTTCTACTAGCCCAGTAAATTTTTATTTAAAAAAAAAATTCAAATATTTTATAGATTTTCTCTATTAAATTTTTAAAAAATTTTTGTCTTTCAAGGTTAATTATTTTTTATTCTAGTGATTAACTTGGTTTAAAAATGATACTTGTCAAAATCAAAGAAAATTAAGCTTGAAAAATCGTTTTGAAAAATGAGTCCAGCGTTCAAGTACTATCTGAGTATGGAGCTAAGCATTTAGAAATTGTTGAGTCATCATTATTTATTAAAAATACTGAAACATTGTTGATTATATTTTGCAAATAATAAAATTATTTATAACAATCTATTAAATTATTAAAAATTTCAAACTTAATGAAATTTATTAAACATCATAAAAAAAAGTTTTTTTTTTGTTGAGGCTATGAAATTCGGAGTCAAACTTTTAGATTCGAGTAATATTGAATATTTCACTCAAATTGTATCAACTGTAAGTAAGCTATGTTCAAAAACAGCTAGTGATAAATCATGCGCTTTGAAGTTGACCACGGATTTGGTTTATTTTATTTTGCCTGAGTTTGCGGCCAATAATTTAGGCAGTGGTGGCTCAGGCCGTACTTCATTCTGGATGAGTTTAGACCCAAAGTCATTGTTTGACTTTTATATATGCGAAGGTAAATCTTGTGAAGAAAATTTGATAATGCTTGAGATTCAGCCAGACAATTTATTGCGAGCACTCAAATCAAGTCCAAATATGAAAATGGTGCGAATCAAGCTAACCAAGAGGCAAACGCCTTGTATCACTGTTGAAATAGATTTGCACTCAATATCTTCGAAAACAAGCTCAAGGACCATAACTCACGATATCCCAGTAAAAGTAATTTCCTCATCCAAACTCTCTTCCACCGATTTCCAAGAGCCAAACATTGATGCTGCTCATTTAAGTATTCAAATTCCCCCGATTAAAATAGTCAAGCATATGGTGGAGAGAATGAAGTGTCTGAGTGAATTTGTATTCCTAGAAGCGACTGATCAAGGAACTTTGACTTTCAAAATAGATGCCGATGCTGCCTCAGTTTGTACTTATTTCAGAAATTTGACCAATTTGCCAATTCACAGACAAAATGCAGATGAATATAGCTTATGTACGGTTCGATTAAGCCTAAAACGACTCTCAGATTTCATTAACGCCTTGCAATTTCAGCCTAATAAAATTATATGTAATTTTGTAAATAACAAATATGCGCATTTTTTTGTAATTCATAACGAGGACCTCGTACTTCAGTATCTTATCTCTTCAGTTCTAATTTAAATTTTGCACTTTTTTTTTAATATTTTTCTAAAATTTTCCAAATATTAATCAATAAAAATTTTGTAAATTTATCTTTTTTTAGATGGATACTTCCAAGTTTATAACAAAGCAGCTCGAGCTTATTGAACTAGAAAAATATGCCGAGATCGAAGAATCAAAGTAACTAGGACTTGATTAGAAAAAAAATGCTAATTAAAATTATTTTTAAGAGAGCTATTAAATAGTTGTAGTTTGCAGAGGCTTCAAATAAAAGGTCTTTGTTTATTAAAGTTGAAAATTGATCAAAAGTTTACTGGACTTTACGGAAGAACCATAATTGTATTTATAACTGCTGTTCCAAACAAAACCATCAACACGCAGCATTTTTCCTCAGGTTTGTCCAAATCTAAAAATTAACATTTACTCAAAAATTTATCTAGAGTTTATAAGATTATCTGTTTGAGATTATGAGCATTAAAATTTAAAAAAAAAATAAAATCTGTTATCCTTTACCGAATAAAACTAACTTTAAATTTAAAAATTAAAAAAGCATTCTTAAGTTTTTTAAAGTTATTAAATAGATGGTACTTAAAAAACAGAATACAGGCACTTTACTCGGTTTGGTGTTTTCTTTCACTTTATAGTTTTTACTTTAATTACTGCATGTCATTTTTCTGAAAAAATATTTTTAAAGAATATTTTTTTAAAGCAATTAAATAAAATAATAGTTAATTGATCCTCCAAAAATATTTTATCAACAAACAAATTTCTTTTAAACACAAGAGTTTGCGTGTCACGAAAAAAAGCTAATGTTTTTTCGGACTAAAAAATTGTGCAATGATTATTTTAACTGAACACTAGAACTCGCGGTGGAAAAAAATCAAAAATTTATATATTTTAATAGCGTGGTACTACTAAATAAAATTAAGAAAGAAGATTATACTTCTAAATCTTTATTTCCAAAAAACTATTACTCCAACTAAAACTAAAATACAGCATATATTTATAAAGAAAAAGAAAGAGAGAAAGGACCTGGGATACAGAAGGTGATATTAATTTATAAACAAATGAGTTTAAAGATAGAAATAATTAATTAATAAAAGAATCTTCCGGAGGTTCTAGTGTTAAAGTTCTTTTAAGCTTTTAATTAGAATAGTACCAAAATTTTATTTTATGCACAAAAAAGGGAATTACTATTCTAAACAAATAAGCACCAAATTAATAAAAAAATACATTTTTAATAAAAGAAAACCATTTATGACAAATTTAAATTCTATTTAAATTATTAATCATTCACAATTTACACTAAAAGAAATCAATTTAAAATTTTTCTTAAAATTTTTTTAAAATTATTTATTTTAAATTTTAATAGAAAAATTAAAAGATAATTAAAAGAAAATTATTTAGCAATCATTTTTAAAAAGAAACATAAATTAATTTATTAAAATTTCTTTTAATTTAAAAAATCTATTTAAAAATAATTACAAAGATTTTTTTTTTAAATTTGAAAGAAAATTTTTTTACAATTTTCAAATCTTACTGCAGTGTTAGATTTTTTTTAGATTCACAAAAATTTATAAGATGTAGGATGATTAAAATTAAATAGGACAATTAAAAAATTAGAATTTTCCTATAAAATCTACCCATGATCAAAAAGTGAGTGAATTTTAGAACAAGGAGCAGAAGCAACTATGCAGAGGTACAACATTTATTTTAAAGGTACTTTAAAAAGTTAAAGTTATTAAAATTTTAAAATCATATACTCATACATCAAAAAGTACACCATTTTTAAAACATTAGTAAAATTTTTTTATGGAAAGGCTAGTCAAGAAAAATTCAAAATTCAAAAAAAAATTTAAATTTAAAGGTGATATTGTGTCATTAAGCGAAAACAGTGTGCCTCCAAGTCAATTAAATTCGGCAAAAAATGTACTAACTGGCACAGTAACCAAAGTCAACAATTACAGTATATCGGTGGCAATTGATAATGATATTGAAACTATAGATGACGGCCTGAATGAAAATGATACTTTCAAGCTTTTAAAATTGTGCAATGAGGTGACTCATAAGCGTATAAAAGGCGCTCTGATTTCAATCAAGGAGAATAAAGTCAATAGCCGTTCATCACATTTATTTGATGTAATTTTTCAAAATTGTCAGCCAGAAAAAATCCAAACCATGCTAGGCAATGAATTGAAATTAGCTTTTTTTAATAGTCGGCTTGACCAGTCTCAACAAAATGCGGTAAAATTTTCCTTCGAGCAAAAAGATCTAGCTATCATACATGGACCACCGGGCACTGGCAAAACAACCACTCTAGTCGAAATCATAAAGCAAAACTGTCTCAAGTACAAACAAAAATTGCTAATATGTGCACCATCGAACATTGCTGTTGACAATTTAGTTGAGCGATTAGCCATTCCGGAAAAAGGTTTCTCTAAAATCAAGCTTATTCGCCTGGGACATCCGGCAAGACTTTTGGAAAATATACACCAATACAGTTTAGATTCTGTGCTAACCAAGAGCGATCAATACAAGCTAGCTAGTGATATCAAGTCTGACATGGACAAAACTTTGAGACTAATTCGAAAATCAAGTACACAAAAATGCGAGAGAGAAAGCTTAAAAAGAGAAATGAGAGAGCTGAGAAAAGAATTGTACCAGCGAGAAAATAGAGCTTTGAAAGAAGTGCTCAAAGAAGCTGATTGTATACTGGCCACATTGACCACTACGCATTCAGATGGTCCACTAAAACACTTGACAGAAGACCACTTTGACATAATAATCATTGACGAATGTTCTCAAGCGTTGGAAGCAGCTTGTTGGATACCATTGGTAAGAGGTGCCAAAAAACTAATTCTAGCTGGAGACCACTTGCAGCTGCCACCGACAATTTTAAGCAAAGAAGCCGCTGTAAAAGGCCTGGACCTTACTTTAATGAAAAGACTTATTGACACTTATGGCCACGAGTGTACCAAAATGTTAACCATCCAATATCGAATGAACAAATTGATCAACAATTGGATTTCAGACAGGCTCTATGAGTCCAAATTAGTGGCTCATGAAACTGTGGCCGAACATTTGCTGTGCGATTTGGACGCCATTGACAAAAATGAAAATACCAATACAGCTTTGGTTTTTATTGACACCGAAGGATGTGATATGCCAGAGATGGTAATTGTTGATGAAAATTCTTCCGAAGACGAAGAATCAAAGGCTAATGATGGCGAAGCAAATGTTGTATGCAAACATGTATCTGATTTGATTAAGGCAAAGCTGAAACAACAAGACATTGCCGTAATTACACCGTATAATTTACAAATGCAGCTCATTAAGGCTAAGCTGCATGCAAAATTTCCCAATGTGGAAGTTAAATCAGTGGACGGCTTTCAGGGCAGAGAAAAAGAAGCCATAATTTTGTCTTTGGTCAGATCGAACTCCAGGGGTGAAGTTGGATTCTTGGCCGATCAGAGAAGAATAAATGTGGCTATAACCAGAGCAAGAAGGCATTTGTGCGTGGTTGCAGACTCCCACACTTGTAAAAATGATCAATTTTTGAAAAGTTTCCTGGACTATTGTGAGCAGTATGGCGATATTCGATCTGGCTTTGATTACCAAGGCTCGGGCAACGATCTAAGTGAGCTAGAGTTTGAAGACATTAAATTTTCAAAGCTGAAAATCAAGGAACATAGGCCAAAATCTGATGGCAACAAGCAAAAATTGGTCAAAAAGAAAAAAGATGCTGAAACTGAAGAGGACAAAGTGTTCCAATCGGAGGTTAATGAAATTATAGAAAAGCTCAAAAATGGACACATTCAAGAATTTTCTTTTTCGTCCAAGTTGAATCCTAAGCAGCGCAGAATTGTGCATGAAATGGCCGAGAAGAATAAAATTGAGCATGAAAGTCAGGGTGCTGATGATAATCGATTTATTAGAATTTATCTATATAGGAAAATTGTCGAGGAGCCAAAAGCAATTGTATTTGCAGAGCCAGTGATTGAAGAGGCTCAGGGTGCTATTGAGATAAGCAACAATTTCGATGGTTTGTCAGAGGAAAATTCAAAGAAAAAGAAAGTAAAAAAGACAAAACAAAATGCCAAACAGGTTGTACACGTTGTTGAGCCCAAGGCTAAAAAAGAAACCGGTTGCTATTTGTTAGGTGAGCTAACTGACCAGAATGATTCTGATTTGAAGTTTCGCAGCGATTGTAGAGTTTGTCCTTGGTGTAAAAAGTTTATTTTGAATTCAAGTTTTGTCATGCATCAGCTACACTGTTCCAAGTTACACAGTAATTTAGATGTCGAACCAAAGCAGGAAGTTTCGAATAAAAAAACAGCTGGTTCTGGCAAAAATAGCAAAGTAAAAAAAAATCCACTTGAAACTGCTAAAACCGATGATTTTGATGAGCTATTGGAAATGTTCCAGAAGTCAAATAGTGTTTGTAATTTTCAGGGATGTAAGGTTTTGGTTCAAACACTAGGTCAAAATTGTGAATTTTGTCGCAGTAGGTTTTGTTTAAAGCATAGCTTGGCCGAAGCTCATGGTTGCGGTGATGAGGCCAAAGCACAAGCTAGGGCTCATATAAGAAAAACTGGTAATTTGCAGGTTAATGAAAAGCAGTCTTCGTATGCTGAAAAAATTCGGCATCAATATAATGAAAAGAAATTGCATGAAAAAATAGAAACAATGCGAGCTGAAAGAACTGGTTCAAACAAAAACAAAGATAAAAAAAATTAAATCAAACGAAAATTTTTTTATTTTTGTTTTAATAAATTTTAATATTTAACTTAAATCGGATCAGCATCAATTTATTTTTTTTAAATATATGTATTGATCATTAATTAATGATTAATTAAAATTTGAGTTTTTTTTTAAACCAAAATTCAAATCGAAATTTTAACCTGAGCCTGAAAATTGTAATGAAATTTTATTTATTTAATTCTAATTTGAAAATTTGTAAACTTGTTAAAATTAAGTTTTTTTTTGTCTAGCTAACTAAATTGTAATGAAATTTTATTTTTCTTTAAATTAAAAATAATTATTAGTTTTAAAATTCTTTTCTAATTATTAAACATTAGGCATGTTGAAGTTTATGATCAAATGATCAAATGCTCAATTAAAAAGTAAGCATAATAATTTCTTAAATTAACGAAATGATTTTTTTTTATTGGTAATGATTTAACATATTATGCTACAGTCTCAAAAAATTATTTTAAGTTGATTGTAAAATAAATGGATTGATAATCGATTTTTAGAATTAAAAAGAGTACAAAATCCTAAAGACAAAAAACTTAACTTCGCAAAGATAATAAGATTAAAAAACTAAATAACATTTTATGTTCAGAAAAAAATTTATTTATTTGCATTATTAACTTTACTAAAAAATCAAAAATAATCGATCATTTTAGATAATTTTGAACAAACTATTAATTTAAAATTTATTTTTTTTTGAAATTTTAATGTAACAAACTATGTTAATCAATGTTACATCAAGAATTTTATAAAATTCTACCTAATTATTCAGGAAATTTATTATTAAATATAAAATGAGCAATTTGATATAAAGTTTTGATCATAAACCTCAACATGCCAAACATTACAGAGTTTAAGACTAAATTTTTTTTAGAAAAATGAAAAAAAATTAAAATAAAATCGTAAAATTTACAATCTAATTTTTATGAAGATTTTAACAAGTTTTTACATAAAATTAACACAAATTATCACGATCTTCTGGGTTTTTTTTTGCTTGTTTTTTTCGAATTCAGAATTTACTGGGTACCTTATTAAATTATTTTTTTGAACCAGAGCTATTAAAAGGTCAAAAAATCTTCCAATAAGTCCTAGTCACTAAAATTAAAGTTCAAGACCAGACTAAAAAAATTTAAATTACCGACAGAAAAAATTAAACTATAGACTTTAATTTTAATGACTATAAATTTAAATTCTGACTTTTAAACAACTCTGATTTTAACGATCTAAATCGTACTTAAAATTAATCAGTCAAATTTTTTTTTCAAATAATTGAATTTGAAACCAATTTTTATACTTATTTTTAAGACAAATTGTAATAAAAATATTACTTATTCCTAATGAACTGAGCAAAAATACATAAAAAAAAAAAAATAAAAATCATCATTGTATTCTAAAAAAAATTAATTCAAATTTATAATATACTCACTACACTAATATTCATTGAAACGCTTTCTATTAACTTAAGTCGAATTAGCTTTTTGAGCCAAGTGAGGATATTACCTAAATTGGGACTTCAATCATTCTGTCTCACTGGTTCTCATATTCCAGAGTTGTTTTTAAGTCACAAGTTTTAGGAAAAGACAAGTCATGAATTAATCTTTTTAAATTAAAGTAAATTCTTTAGTTTATTTTGCTGCAATGAACGGTAAAATCTCAATTTCATGTTTTAAAGAAGAGATAGATTTGAAATAATTTTTATTGAATTTTTAAAAGAATAATACTAAGGAAATTTAGTTTTTTAAATATTTTAATTGAATTTTAAGTAAAATTTACTACTATTTTCAGGATGTTGTAGTTCGATTATAGAATTTAACGAAATTTGATTATAATTTTTAAACAAAAAAAGTATTAAATTTCAGTTGATCAACATAAATGGTATAAAAAAAAAATTCATAATAGTGAAAAAAATAATAGAGAATGAACAGATTACAGAACAAAAAATAGAAAAATCGATGCATTAAAATAGAGAATAGATTAGTGAAAAAAATTAAGTTAATTTGATTAGTTTATAACTAGCTAAATAATTAGATTTTCATACAATCAAAAATGTTTTTTCTTTATCTAACTGATATATCGATCAATAATGGTTTTTATACATGATTTAGACCTATTAAGTTCATTTCCTATTTTGGAATAGAATTTTTCTTATTGATGGAGAAAGACAGCTTGGATTCTGTCCTCGTTACTAATGGGAAGGCGTTTAGGGATTTGAATAGCCATTTTAGCCTCAATTACTTTTTTTATTTTCTTAGATCATTTCAAAAAGTTTAATTATCTATCATTTTTATAGATAGGTGTCAAATGAAAAATAAATTATGGTATTGTGATATTTTCCCAATAAAAAAAGATACATTTTTGACCGTTTCTTGACTTTTCACAATTTAAAAAAATTAAAAAATTTCGAGCGCTCTTTTTTAAATAAAATAACAAATGAATTGATTGTCATTTCAGTCCAATTTTTTCTTATTTTGATCTAATTGAAAAAAGAATTTAGCCGACAAAAAATGGCTTAAAAATATCAATTCTGTCCCATTTTATTACAATTCAAACCCAAATAAACAATAAAATTTTCACAATACTGTATATTTAATATCTTGAAAACAAAGATACTTGATATTATTTGAAAGATGTTGTTTTTAATATAGAAATTTAATGGTGGAAATATTATTTATTAGTTTAATCTTTAATTATAAATAAATGAAAAAGCCATTTGGGGTATTGTGAAATTCAAATACAAATTGAACAAAAATTCTTCCTTTTTTGATGAATTAATATTAAAGCTAATAAAATATAATTAATAAAAAATACTTAAAAAAATGCTGCGACAAAGTGCAACATACTTTGTTGCACCTTTTTCGCTAAAATTAATTTTAGTGAAAAATTAATTGCCTAAAATAAGATCATCTTTTTAATTTTTTTTAGAAAATTAAACCAAAAATCAATTTAAATCTTCTTAATATTTTATTTTTTGTCTAACTTAAAGATGAAAAAAATTATTTTTAGCGAAAAAGGTGCAACAAAGTATGTTGCACTTTGTCGCAGCATTTTTTTAAGTATATTTTATTAACTTTAATATTAATTCATCAAAAAAGGAAGAATTTTTGTTCAATTTGTATTTGAATTTCACAATACCGCCATTTGGAACATGAAGATTTATTTTGCTTTTTTTTTTAGATTATTTATCATCTTATTTTTTTTAAAGGTTTTTTTAAAAGATTTAAAAATTTTAATTTAAACTTTAAAATGTTAAATTTTTTTCAGCTAAACTTATTTTTATTTTTTATTCAAAATTAAACAAAATTTAAATTTTATTCTTTTTATTCAATTAACCCTAACCCATGACCATTTTTTCCAATACTTTTAAGCATTCAAAGTGTATTTTTATCACTGTCTTTTTCATTAATCAAAGCACCTAAATAAATTTATTTTTGATTTTAGCTACCATTTGAATAGAGAACCAGGGCACAAGAAGTGATGCCATGAAGAGCAGCTAAGTGCATTTTGAAGTTTTTTTTTCATGACAGTTCATATTTACATGGTAGTTAAAACCAATTAACAACTCGACACAAAAAGCATCTCGTCTGCAACTGGCAGCATAATGCAAAAGATGATTGACTTTAGAATTTTGAACTATGTTCAAATTGTTCAAAATTCTTGAAAAAAAATTTTTGAATTCTGAAGTGTTGTTGATCTTCTATTTGGTCTGAAATTTCCAGTTTGCCTCAGGTTGTCATAAGGGCTTTTGATAAAAAATGGATAAATAAAAAATAATAATTATCTTCATTACTTGATGGTTGACTTCAATTTTTTTATTAAACAATGATTTGATTTCATAAATATTACCATAAATAAACCGCTTGGTTTATTGGAGACTAAACAATTAAATTCAATTTGAATTGAGGAATTTGAAAAGTAAGCACCTACTAAAAAATATTTTTTCAACTTAGGGAAAATATCATCAATTTAAAACTTTTTAAACGATTTTTAAAATATTTTTCTTTAATTTTTTTTCCAAAATTCTTTTTTGATAAAAATGTTTTCAAGCCACATTTAAATCATGACAGAAGTTTAAAATTTTAAACTTTAGAATGTTTAAACAGTGCTATGTAAGATTGTTGAAAAGGATGAATCATGTGCTACAAATTAAAGAACATGTTTTGCTCCTCCAGAACCTGAGCTTTGACATTTTCATATTTTGTATTTACTTTTAGTACCAAAATTCATAATTCCCGTTTCTCGCAATTAATTCTTTATGTATGTTTAATTAAAATTTGCATATATATTTTGGCAAATAAATAAAATAATTTTAAAGCAAAAATTGAGAGTCTGAATTTTAAATTCAAAAATTTTAATCATATTATTGGGTTGGCGATTTAAAAATAAAACCGTGAGTTTAGTTAAAATATTGAGAACACGTAAAAATATCTAAATTAAGTATCGAAAAAATGTTCAGTCCGCCAACCACATCAAAAAGACCCCATACAAAAAGCCCTGACAGCGGTTCCACTTTGTCTTCTCCTGGCAGAAAGAAGGTTTTTACAGAACCTAAGACTGCAATAGGGGTAAATACATTCAAGAAACTAGTAGAAGAAAGTACCATATTTATTGATAAAAGTCTATTTATCAGAGAGTTTATAGAAAATCCAGCTGAAGTATTATTAATAACGTGTCCAAGAAGGTGGGGTAAATCTATTAACATGGATATGATTGAGACTTTTTTAGAAATCGAAGTTGATCAAGAAGGAAAAAAATATTCAGATAAAACCAAAACTAGAAATTACAAACTGTTCCAAGGTACGTCAACCATCGAGAATTTAGAGGCGCCCTTGAATATAGCACAAGATAAAGATTTCAAAAACAAGTACGATCAGTATCAAGGCGAGTATCCAGTTATATCTATTGATTTTAAAAATGCTAAGGGTACTTCTTGTCAAGAAGTAATAAATAAAGTAAAGCTTGCAATAAATAAAACTTTTAAACAGCATGAATACATGATTGATATACTTGATAATATTTCTATGAATAACAAACTAACTCGCTCACAAAAGAAAAAAGCTGCTGAATCTTTAACCAAATTTGAAAGGCTTTATGAAAACGATGGACAAGAAGCGACAGATATTGACGTTCAGAATAGTTTATATTTTTTATCAGAACTACTGCATACTCATTTTTGCAAGAAGGCATATATATTAATCGATGAATATGATACTCCGATAAATAATATCCTACAAAGTGATCAGTTCACTGGTAAAGATTTAGACAGTATTTTAATGCTTTTGAGAACAATGATGGGTACAACATTTAAAGGAAATGAGCATTTGGCAAAAGGACTAATTACAGGAGTATTTAGATTAGCTAAATCAAGTCTATTTTCTGATCTAAATAATATAGTAGAATATAATTTTTTAAATAACCATTTTGCAAGATATTATGGTTTTACTGAAGATGATATAAAATATCTTTTTAATGAGTATAAAATAGCGGAAGAAGATCAACAGAAAGCTCAAAGTTGGTATGACGGCTATAGATTTAATATAGACAAAACTTTAAAAATATTTAATCCTTGGGCAATAGTGAATTTTTTATCAACTAGAGTAATAAGAAATTACTGGGAAGAAAGTGGCAATATTGATTTTATTAAAAAACTTTTCAAAATTGATGCAATTAAAGCAAAAGTTCAATCATTACTTGGTCAGGAAGACACAGAAGTACAATTAGAAGATTTGAAATTTAGCAAAGATAATTTTATGACTTTAAAAGAATTATTAAATGCTGGTGATAATTATAAAATAGAAGAACCTACAGTAGATTTATTTTTTTCCTACATTTTTGCTGCCGGATATTTAACAATATCAGAGAAACAAAAGTATGAATCAACAGTATCTATAAAATTATCTAATCAAGAAGTAAAATCTGAATTAGAAAAGAAATTAGTATCTTTCTATAAACATATTTTTAATATTGACCCTCAATTGTTTAAAGATGCAACAGATGTATTATCGGTTCTACTAAATGATTTTGATCAAGACACAAATACATTAAAAAATACATTAGAAAAATTGTTTTCAGCATTTCCTAAATTTATCAATATAAAACAAGATATAGAGGCTGCAGGTGTACATGGAAATGAAGATATAGTTCATTCAGCAATTAATTATGTAGCGTTACAGATAAAATGCTTATCCAAATTTGGTACTGAAGTATGGTATAAAAAACAGACAAGGGCCGATATTATGATGATTAATAATAAAGCCAAGTTAGGCATGATAATTGAGCTAAAGTATGATGGTTCAGCAGATGAAGCTCTAAGTCAAGCAAAAAAATATCTTCATCTTTTTAAAGAATACCATGATATCAAAAGAACTCAAACTCTTCGAATTAATGTGTCAAAAGATAAAAAAGTAGAGATTAAGTCTAGTGTTGAAAATCTATTTTCAATTACAGTCTAACCTCAATATAACGAGCGCCTCTTTATAACGAGCTGTATTACCGGAACCTATTACGAGCAATAGAAAAATATATAAAAATTGTTTCGATATAACGAAAACTGAAAAAAATACGTAATTTTTATTTATATTTAAATAAACAAAAAATAAAAAAAAGATAGTTCTTTTATTCAAAAATGTCAAAAAATATCGCTGAAAAAAATAGAAAGTGTATCTCGCTTAAGACTAATCTCGAAATAATAAATAAACATAGAAATAGATTCAGATATCGAAGAAATTCCCAAAGCAGAAAAAACAGCCATTAGTTCGAAAGATGCAATTGATCGAATTAATGATCTAAAATATTTTTTAAGTAGTGTTGGCCGCCGCCCAACACTCCTAAAAAAATATTTTATAATGATTAAAATTTTATAACTAAAAAAATTCGGAATAGCTATTCATTTGGTTCGTATTAAAAGATCAAACACTGTAGCCGATTTATTTACATTATGGCACTTAGAAGGAGCAACATCACCAAATATTTTAATTTTCAAAATAATTAAAATAAAAAAATTAAAATCAGCAGTGTATTCTAAAAAAAAATAATTAAAATATATGATATATTCACTCCACTAATATTTATTGAAATGCTTTCTTTTAACTTAAGTCGAATTAGCTTTTTGAGCCTAGTGAGGATATTACATAAATTGGGACTAAATCATTCTGTCTCACTGGTTCTCATATTCCAGAGTTGTTTTTAAGTCACAAGTTTTAGGAAAAGACAAGTCATGAATTAATTTTTTTAAATTAAAGTAAATTCTCAATTTTTATTTACCGCAAGTAACGGTAAAATTTTAATTTCAAGGTTTAAAAAAGAGATAAAGTTAAATAATTTTTATTGAATTTTTAAAAGAATAATTGAATGAAATTTAGTTTTTTGAATTTTAATTGAATTTTAAGTAAAATTTACTACTATTTTCAGGATTTTGTAGTTCGATTTTAATAATTTACTAATTTGGTGATTGAAAATCGGCATCAGCACTAGAATTTAAAAAAATTGATTAAAATTTTTAAACAAACGAAAAGTAATAAATTTCAGTTGATCAACATAAATTGCAGCTTTTACGGCAAGAGTTTGGATCTGAAGACTTGATTAGTCCACAAAACGGTGTCAAATACTTGCACAATGCTGATTCATCTGTACAATCTGGATTTAATGTCTTGCAGATGCCACATGTCAAAGGACAAATTTCTTTAGTCAGAGAACCCATCACGATTGTATCACAGCCAGATGGACCCAAAAGTTGGCCAATGTATAAGTCACAGAAACTCGTTGAGACATCTTCGCATGCTTTTTCGCATCTAATTCCACTAAAGCCATTGTTACAGCTACAAACATAGCCTGAGCCTGAAATAGAACATATTCCATTTACGCATGGGTTCGAGCTACATGGATTACTAGATGAAGAAAATTCACAATTGATTCCTGAAAATCCAGATGGACAAGTACATGAGTATCCATTTCCCGAACTGGTACAGGTAGCTCCATTCATGCATGGCATTGACCTACAGGGATTTGATAAAGAAAATTCACAATTGATTCCTGAAAATCCAGATGGACAAGTACATGAGTATCCATTTACCCTACTGACACAGATACCTCTTAGACAGGGACTACTTGCACATGTATCAATTCTTGTTTGACAATTGGTTCCAGCAAATCCAGATGGACAAGTACATGAGTATCCATTTACCCTACTGACACAGATACCTCCGTTTAGACAGGGACTACTTGCACATGTATCAATTCTTGTTTGACAATTGGTTCCAGCAAATCCAGATGGACAAGTACATGAGTATCCATTTCCCGAACTGGTACAGGTAGCTCCATTCATGCATGGCATTGAGCTACAGGGATTTGATAAAGAAATTTCACAATTACTTCCTGAAAATCCAGATGGACAAGTACATTGGTATCCATTTCCGGTAACGAGACAGGTAGCTCCATTTTGACAAGGGTTGCTCAAACATGAATTAACTAAATTCTCACATCGAGCTCCAGAAAAATTAGGAAGACATAAGCAACTGTATCCATTATTTGTTGAACTGCATAAACCATTATTTAAGCAAGGACTGCTGGCACAAGTGTCCACTCTAATTTGGCAATTAGTTCCTGTAAATGATGAAGGGCATGAACATTCGTATCCATTTGTTAGAGAGGTGCATATTCCACCATTTTGACATGGGCTGCTTGCACAATTTTCCAGCGGTGTTTCACAATTTTGACCAGTAAATCCGAGTCTGCATAAGCAAACGTATGAGCTGCTAGATAGCGTCAGACAAACTGCACCATTTTTACAAGGAAACGAGGCACATAAATTTTGGGTCCAACTTTTCCCAAAACTTAAAAAAAATACAAAAACCAGTGTAGTTGATTTCATTTTTTGTTTGAATGTTTATATTATAGAAATATTTTGTTTCAGATGTATTTAAACACCTTTGATTTTTTGGTAATTTCATATAATCAAAACAATTTTAATTTTTAAAATTTCTTTTAAATAAAGGTAACCTTGGTGTCGAATAATGAATATGGCTTTTTAATTCCTTTTTTGAATAAACAATTTTTTTATTGGAAGCTTTGATTTAAAGAAATGATCACTTTAAAAAAACATTTTAATTTTTCAGGTGCTTCAAAATGAAATTTGACTTGACTCAAAACAAGATTTTAAATATTTTTAAGCGTAATTATATTCATTTCGAAAAATAGAAACTCTTTTTACTTTACTAATTTCATCAGATTCTAATTTTTGAGATTATTTTCATTTTAAAGAATAAAAGTTTGGTTGAAAATTATAGAAACTGTTATTTGATTTTAAATTATCACCCCTTGGTCCTGGTATAAAACCTGAAACTAGATTTTAAATAAATAAATTATCATTAATAAAAAACGTTATTCTCAAGAAATGATACTCATTTAAAATGAACATGTCTAAACTAAACTCTAAAAAATCATTATATTTCGAATAAAATTTAGTCGGAATTAAGAAAAAGACTGATTTTAGTTTATTACAGCGCAGAGAACCGAAATTATTATTGTTCCGCTAATTTGTTATATTTGGCGTTGAGATAATTAGCCCTACAAGCACCATACAAGATATTTTGACTTATTTTAAAAATATTTTAAGTACTTAAATCTTGACTTATAATATTTACGCTAGCTAACGAATTCAAAATGCTAGGTGAATAAAAAAATGCGCTAAGTATCAAGTTTAATTTGTGAGTAAAAAGTTTAGATAAAAATTATTTTTTGCTATGTATTATTTATTGGTATTTCTAGATAAATTTTAAAAAAATATAATGCTTAAATAAAAATTAGTTAGGTAAAATAAAACAATTGCTCTTATTTAATTAATTGATGACTTAATGGACTTTTACCCAAAAGAGATCCTATATTACTTTCTTCCTGCTTAAAAAAAGCATTATTATCATACAGCCTAGTAATTTAATTTTTTAATTTTAGCACTTTGATTTTTTTACATAGCATTATTAAATTTTTACCTAGTATTTTTTTAAAATATTTACATAGCATTTTGAATTTTTTAACTTGCATTTAAATGTGTGCCTTAAATCTTTGATTTTTAAATAAAAAAATTTTCAATATGTGGATAATAAAGATTTAATACTTTTGTTTTAATATTTTGAATTAAAAAAGCAGTAAAAAATGTTTGATAATTCTGATGTTCACTTCTCTTAAATTGATTTTTTTGATTTGGGTACATTGTTAAGAATATTTGGGAAATTTTTCTTCATCTCACCCAATTTCTGTTAAATTTAGATCTCAACTGTTAGCAAGATATCACTTAGAAATATCAAAAAATGCTTTTGAAATGCTACTTTAAACTAGTCTAGTCAGTCAAGTTTAAAAGAGTCTAAATTTTGATGCTAATTATTCAAAATTAAATTAAAAATTCCATTTACTTTATTATAATTATAATTTGATATTGAAATATTATTTTTATTTTTAAAATTACAAAAAAAATTTAAAAAAAAAATTCCTAAAATCCTCCTGATAAAAAATTGTCGATGTGCACAAATTTATTTCAATTGAAATGATTATGTTGTTAAGAAAAAAAATTAAAATACACATTTGAATTATTAAAATAATAAAATTAATATTAGTAAATCATTTTTATTATTGCATGCCGCCACTAAAGTATAAATGTATTTATTTGTTTTTATTATTATCATCATCAAGGTAATTTGACAATTCGAAAAAAAATAAATTTATCTTTCAATAAATGAATGTTTTGTTCCTTTAATCAAAGAATAGTTATAATAACTTATTGATGAGAAAAAAATTATTAGATTAAATTTTTGAACAATTTCTTAATTTTCCATTAAAATAGAATTAGTGATCATTGATAAATTTTGAATTTTAGAGTTGCATTAAAAATGAGGATATTTATTAAATTAATTTTTTATTTTTAATTTTATAGCTGCTAAATTAAAATTAAAATTTTTCTTTTGTTTTTAGTGAAAAACTGCATCTAATGCTAGTTTTTTTGATTTTAAATAAAAAATTCAAATTTTAATGTTTTGTAGCACGGGCTTCGTTTTTAGGGAATACAGTAATTAGGAGAAAAATTAACACTTGAAAATAATTCAAAACTTTAATAAACCCTTGATAATTTTTTTTTTAAAAATTGAATTTTACTAAAGTCAATCAAAATTCATTTAAATACAACTGAAATAAAGTTTCCAAAATTTCATTGATTATTTAAACCCCATAGTCTTGGTTTTGGTTCATCGACATTTGTTTTGTTCAATCTATTTGATGAATTGGGCCATATGATGAGCCGAAATCTTAGGTGGTTAAATAGACCAGATTTTTTTAATGAATTTTTGCCATCTGAGCCAAAAGTGCCACAAAAATATCGAATCAAAGTTGATTGAAGAGGCCATCGGCCCACTCTCTAAAAGTCAAAGTGTCTTGTGACAAACAAAAGTTGATTGTGGGTGGAAAAGAAGGTGAGAATAAATCAGACGATGATGATTATCACATAAGAAAATTCAAGTTATAGATAAGCTTATATAAAAAGTTATAAATTAGCACCGAATGCTGAAGTGAATAGAATTATTCGCTTCAAATGAGCTTCTTGGCTTCAAATGATCAACTTGTAACAGAATTGCCATTAAAAATAGACAAGGAACAAGCTATTCTAATCAAGCAAGGCTATTTTCCTCGGGTGTTTGATAATCATGTCACTTTGATAAGAATATGCTTTCATGGAAAGCTGTCTAGTGACTTTAAAAGTTCTCATCGTCTAATATCAATTCAGATAGACAATGGTCAAAATACGTAGAAAATAAATAAATTAAAGTTTTAGTGGCAAATTGAAGTTTCAGATCAAATTTTAAGATCAAAACGATCTTTATAAATTTTAAAACTCAAATAACCTAATGATTTTGATAATTTTTAAAAAATATATACTAAACATTACTAGAAATGTTATGTCTAATAATAGTTCGTTATCAAATTAACATCAAATTTATTGATCTCTAATTTATTTAACAAAAACAGACAATAATTTAAATAATTCAGGTTAAGTTAAATCACAAATTCAAATTTATAACTTTTATATCCATTCATTCAAACTGAAATTATTTTATTTTTCCTTTTAAATAAATTTTTAAATTTTTAAACAGTTAATTTTTTTGTCTTTAAAAATTAATTTACATTAAAATCAATTAAATTATTTAAATCTATTAAAGTTCAATAAAGAGGGGACGTTTTCTTTTTCATATCATTTATTACTTATTTAATAAAAAGTTAAAAGAACAGATTCATTCGAAGAATTTGAGTAAATAAATGAATTTAAATTCGTTTTTTGTTTTAAAAATTTTGATCTTGTTAATTAAGATAAAAATGTTTCACTGTGTTTTCATTTATTTAAAAAAAAGTTTAGTAAAATATTTTGAATTTCTCAAATATTAAATGTTACATACTCAAATAGATCAACTCAAAAACTGTTTTTAGAATTTTTAAATTTACAAGAATTATCTTAAAAGAGATTGAATTTTTCGTTAAATTTAAATTATAGTTTTTTTTTTTCTTAAAACTAAAATTATTTCTGGTTAAAAAGACTTTGGAAACTCTAAGGGCTAATAAAGTAAATTTTGGATAATGTTTATTTCTAAAATATATTTTTTCTAAATGTTTTAAATATCAAAAAAATATTGGAAGTTAAAATCTTTTGGGACAAATAAACTCTTTTAGTTCCGTAAATAAATAAATTGAAAATATGAAATTAGTAAAAATAAAAGAAAAAAATATCAAAAACTAAATACTAAATTCTAATGCAGTTGATGGTGTTCAGAATTTTGTGTCTATTGAAAATTTTTAAAAGTATTTTAATGCTTCATTTTTTGACCAATTTTAAAAATTTAACTTAAGTCAATGATGGACACATTTTTGAAAAAAAGAAAATAGAGATTAACGAAACGAAAAATGGAATAACAATTAAAAGTCTTTACTTAATTAGCAAAATCAAGTGTATTTCTTTCTGTCAAACAAATGTAGCATGTGAATTTGTTTTTTTCAATGGTTCAAATTGCATTCTTTATTCATTTTACAGTCGATTTTACTTTAAAAACAGTTCGAGTCAATTTTTAATTGAAAAATCTTATCGGAGAGAGTATCATTAATTTTTTATTAAATTAAATTTTTTCTCATCCTTTTATTTTAGCACCGGACTTGTAAATTATTGGCCGATAGAAAATGGTACTACAAATGACTTGATTAACTTGAAAAATATGCACTCACCATTTAATGCTGAATTTACTGAAGATCGCTTTGGGAATCCGAATTCAGCTATAACTTTAAATCATGGCTATATGACAGTTCCAGCCGGAATTTATTTTGGAAGTGCATTTACAATATTGGCTTGGGTTAAGATTAAATCTTATGAAAAATGGCAGCGATTTTTAGATTTTGGGAATGAAGGAAATTCTGATAACATACTAATTAAATTATCAGATCCATTAAATAGAGTACAATTTCGAATATACAATGGGGAATCGGAATATCATCAAATGAATATTAGTACAAACATGGTTCTTCAACTGAATAAATGGTATCATTTAGGCTTTGTTCAAATTAATGGGAAAATGTCAATATATGTTGACGGAAATCGAGAGGCAAATTTAGATACTGAAAGAAGCAATCTTTCTAGAATTATAGAAAGAACAAATTGTTATTTTGGCAAAAGCAATTTTAATAACGATCCAAATGGAAATTTTGTTTATGATGAAATAAAATTTTTTGACAAAGAACTGATTGATGAAGAAATCATAAGTGAATTCAATTTTGGTTATCATTAAGATCAAGATTTGATTAACACTAGAAAGGCCAAATTTTTTTTATACCTTTGGGCTTTATCTTACTAGCTTTATTTTTTTCATATATTTTTATTCTGAAGGAACATTAGCTCGGTAAAGATAAACAAATAAATAAATTAATTATTGAAAAAATAAAAAAGGAAATTCAATATTTTTATCAAATTTCCAAATAAAAATTGAACTCATTCTATTTCACTAAAGATTTAAATTTCAAAAATGAAAATGCTTGCAAAATTAACTTTAAAAAAAATTATTTTAAATTAGACAAGTCTAAATTGGACAAAAAAATTCGACCAGAAAAATAAAAATAACACAATGAATTTATTAAAGTTTTTATTGTAATTAATCAATTAAATAAATTTTTTTTATATATTTTTAATTTTTCTTAAACTCTATTAAAAAGTTATTTTTCCATGTTTGGATCAAAATTTTGTATTTAAAGACTTAAAACTTGTGACTTAAAAACATGTCTGGAAAAAAATCAAAATTTTGTTAAAATAATTTTTATTTTAATATCGATAAGAATAAGAGATAATAAATTTTTGAATTTGAATAATAAATCTTAAAAAGAGCAGGAGCCTTTTCTTAAGGATTTGGGGAATTTTGGATAAAAATCGCTAAAATGAACTTTTTGAGTATTTTATTGATAGATTATGACAAGCTGATTCGGAATGTACAATTTAAAAGTTAAAATGAATTGAATGCTGTACTATGGCATATCAAGTTCATTTTTCAAGACAGACACTTGGAATTTTCACCAAAATATAGTCAAACGGGGTAAAACCGTGAATTCTTTTATTTGATCGCTAATTAGTTGTGAGATTTTTTTTTTTCGAAAAAAATATGAAATAATAAAAGAGAATATTGTCTTTATTTAAAAAAAATTTAAATAAAAGAACGGTTCAAAAGTTAAAGTTAAAATAAAAAAGATGTTTCATTAACGCTTAAACTCTTACATTGAGGCATATCCGTGAATTACATAAATTCAAGCAATTAAAATACAATTTTTTTTTTTTTTTAATTGTTTATTTAAATTTGAAATGGCTCTGAGTAATAAAACTCCTTCTACCATTAGATAAGTTAAAAAAAATAGAATTTTAAAATGAATAAAGTAAACATAAAAAAATTTTTGAAAAATAAAGTACAAAAAAAAGAATGAATTAGTAAATTACTGGAAAATCGATAGCAAATTTTTTTTTTAATTTTTAATGAAAAATTGAAAAATCAGAGAGATAAACCCTTATCATTTAACCATTCACTGAATTCCATATATTACATAATGGTGTTTTTTTCTTACAGGATCTTGAGCTGTTAACAAAAGCACTGACATATTCTTTGATTAATTCAATAGTAAGTGTATTTTTGAAAATATCACTATTTTTGAGATATTTTATAAATAGTTAATTTTAACGAACTTCAATGTTATCAAGCTTTATGTCATCTAGGTAATTTATCAGGAGATCCGATGGAGTATCATGAGGAAAATTATAACTGTACTTAATTGAAATATTTTGGAGAACTTGTAGCCTAGAGTGGTTTGTCTTTGAGACTAGAATGGGAATAAAAAAACTATAATCAATAATAGACCCATTTAATGATTTATATATATTTACCAAAGTATTGTGGTTAAGTTTCCAAGACTTTTGTGCCAGAATTTTTAAGACGTTAATACGATCAATGCATCTTGATCTAATAAAGCCTACATGCGAGTCGAAGCTAAGGTTTTCATCGAAAGTGATGCCTAGAAATAAAGGCTTTTTTACATACGGTATTTTTTTTCCAAAAAGTTTTAAAGTAAGAGATTGGTTTTTACTTGGATTTCCGGAGAAAATGGTATGATTACACTAAAAAAAATTTAATACAAAAAAAGTATATGAAAATATATGTATTCAATTTTAAACAAAATTAATCTATTTAGAACACTTTCTTAACAAAAAAATTCCATAGTTAAATCAAAGCCTCTTGGAAGACATATACAAAAAGACCAATTGTTACATATCTCATAAGAAATCCATCTGTTTTGATTTGTTTGACTTTTCTAAATTCTGTTTTTCATTTGAAACAACTTTTTTGGTCGTTCAGTGGAGATATTTCAAATTCAGACTCTTTTTCATCTCTTCATCACTGATTATTGTCACTTTTTGCCTCTTCATCTTCTAATAGTCAAAACTCGGCATTTTTAAAGTTTTTTTTTTTTAAATATCAATCAAATAAATGAAATTAACGGTTTAACCCCAATCCCATTTTTTTCTTAAACTTATTTTATTTTGAAATAACAGAAAACCGGTTAAGTTTCTGAGTTTTTCAATAAGAAATTCGTAATCAGCATCAAAAAATACTTATACGTTCTTTGTTCAAATTTTGTACCAATTATCAAGGAAGTTTTTTTCTCAGGATCGGCATTTTCTTTTAAGTAGCGAAGATTATTCGTTTAAATGAAATAAAAAAAAATCTTTTTTATTGCTTATTTTTATTAACAAAGACGTTCTATATGTGCTTTTTTTATTTAGTAGGAAAAATTTTTTTTCAAAGAAAAGTTATAATCATTCAAAGAAGAATTCACGATTTTACCCCATAAACGGTTCGACCCTAAATTACTATACTCAAAATTGTGTGAGGATTTAAAAAATTACTTTATTTAAAATAAAATCTCTTAACATTACCGGTTTATTTTTGTTATTTATTTATTTTTTCAAATACTGATATTATGTCCAGAGAAAAACTGTCCATTTAAAAAGTCTTAAAATTTTTCTATCACCAAAAATCATCATTTTTTTAAAATTTCTCTTTGCATTCTAAAAAAACTCTCGTGAAATAAAAATACTTAAGTAAATTTAAAATAATTTTTGTATGATTTTATCTTTATTCTCTTTTCTCAACCGTTTAGACGAATTAATAAAGCTATGATCATGATCCTCTTGGTTTCGTAGCATATTGACATTTTGATTTTTGATGCATTCGGGCTGGACATTTCAAAGAAGTGATTTTGTTTTCAAGAAATGGGGCCATGAAGTTTCAATTTGATCATTTCAATTCAGAAAAACTTGAATAGCTTTTTTACTAAAAGAAATAATTTAGCTCTATAAAATGCTTAATTATAAGCGAACTTGCTTAATGCAGTAAAATAGGTCTGCAAAATACTCTGCAATTTTATGCATTTTGCACGCCATTAAAAATATTAAAATCATCTGTACAAGTATATTGCAGAGTTTTTGCAGACATTTATTTTCGGATTAAGCAAAGTTGCTTAAACATTAAACTTTTTACAGAACTAAATTATTCCTTATAGTAAAAAAGGTTGTGCCTAAAATGCGGAAAGCGGAATGCAGATAGCGGAAATTCTTTTGGCGGAATTCCGCAACTTTTTTTTCACAGTAAAAATTTTCCGCAAAATCCGATACTAAAGCGGAATTTCCACTTTTTTAGTCATTTTTAGGTTTTTTAAGGAAAATTATTGCGGTAATTTAAAAAATTATGGAAAAAATTAATTTAAAATAACCATAAGTTTAAAAACATGTTCAAATTTACTGATTGATCAAACAATCAAAGCCATACTTTTTGCAAGACCAATTTTTACTTTTACCACTTTGATGATATCTGCTCACCTTGCCACATTTAAAATGGTACCAATACTGACATGAGTCACATTCAATGCACTTTTCTAAACAAAGGTTTTTACAAATTGGACAAGTAGACTTTTTAGCTTTCGTGCATAAATAGTTTGAACCTCAATCCATGCATTTCTTTCGAAAAATTCCTTTAGGTTTTCAAGCTCAAAATTTACCATATTCAACTTAGGATGAAATTTATCCAAAATAAGCTCTTTTAAAAAAGGCTCAAATTCAATTTCATCATCCTCATTACTACTAATATGGATATCTATTCGAATTTTATCCGGTTCGATTGAATTTGCCACATCGCCACATTTTTTGCGATCCGTTGAACCGGAATTTTTAACTTTAGTTAAGTTGGCTAAATTTGGAATTTTATAGTTTTCTTCAATATTTACCCCATTTATCGACCTTATAGTCATTATATGGTAACAATGCATTTTTGCATTACAAGAACAACTTGGTTTAAAAATTTAAAAATAAAAAAATCTGAATAATTGTTTTCCATAATTTCTAAAATTACCCTAATAATTTTCGGTAAAAAACCTAAAAATGACTAAAAAAGTGGAAATTCCACTTTTTAGATATTTGATTTTGCGGAAAATTTTTACTGTGAAAAAAAAGTTGCGGAATTCCGCCAAAAAATTTCCGCTTTCCGCGTTTTAGGCACAACCGTAAAAAAAACAGAGTTGCTTAAAAGTCACAAGTCTCAAGTTAATTCCAAGTCCGGCCTTTTTTTTTCAAAAGTCCGACTAAAGAATTTTTTTTCTTTTTCAAAGTCCAAGTCCAGGCTTTAAAATTTTGAATACTGAAGAAGAAATTTACGCTAAAATTGCAACAAAATTCTGATATTTGGCAAATCTATTGCATTAGACAACCCAAGAGTATAAAGATTTTTTGATATGAAGCCTTATCTAGCAAATTTTTAAAAAAATTCTTTTAAACAACTCTGGTAAAAAAGTTATTCAAATTTCTCTGAATTGAAATGAAATGAACTTCACAACCACTCAAAAAGTAATTTGTTTGCAAGAAGTCATTTTGTTAAATGCAAGTAATTTTGTTCTATGAAAGTATTTTGAGAAAAGTGGGATTTTTTGGCGATAAAAAAAGTAAAATTAGTGCTTGACACTAGAAGTACCAAAAAAAAAATACTAGAAGCACCAAACGGGGTCAAATGACTCTTTTTAAAATTAAAGATGTTTTAAGGCTTTATTCGAAAAAAAAATAAATTAAATTAATCATGTATCAATTTTAAATCATCTAATAAAAAAAAAGATTCTGAAAAAAATTATTTCTCACATTTTTACAAATAATCACACGTTCCGTTGTACATTGACAGCATACTGATTTATTACAGTTTGTACAGATTAAATTAGCTTTAATATTGTTGCAAAGAAGAATTTGACACTTAACACGCTTTGGAGAACTGTTTTCTTGATCATCTAAACTTTGGACTCTTTTACGTACATTTTTAGGTGTTTGGGGTGCAGAATGGGTAGAATGGGAGTCATTTGACCCTTTTTAGTGCTTCTAGTAGTACAGTGGTGATTTGATAACAGTATTTTACGAAAAATTACGTAAAATACCGTAAATTAACCAAATTTTACCACATTTTACGTAAATTAACGTAAAATCCGAAAAGTGAAAAAGAAGTATTTACGAAAAATTACGTAAA
This sequence comes from Brachionus plicatilis, assembly GCA_010279815.1. Taxonomy (NCBI): domain Eukaryota; kingdom Metazoa; phylum Rotifera; class Eurotatoria; order Ploima; family Brachionidae; genus Brachionus; species Brachionus plicatilis. The sequence goes on from QEOQ01000180.1 coordinate 297,187, forward strand.
TTTTCAGGATTTTGAGATAATTTTGGTAAAATTTAGTAAAATTAAAAACGGCCAATTCAAAATTCAAAATTTTTTGGAAAAAATGTCTTTTTTTCCAAAAATCGAAAATTTAGGACTGTTTTTTTTTTTCATATATTGGTCAAAAAAATAGTTATTTTTAAAATTGTTATAAAAAAAGCTTTCTTAAATTTTCGATTTTTGGAAAAAAAGACATTTTTTCAAAAAATTTCGAATTTTGAATTGGCCGTTTTTGATTTTACCAAATTTTCCCAAAATAATCTCAAAATCCTGAAAATTTACGTAATTTTTCGTAAAAAAACTTCTTTTTCACTTTTCGGATTTTACGTTAATTTACGTAAAATGTGGTAAAATTTGGTTAATTTACGGTATTTTACGTAATTTTTCGTAAAATACTATAATGAAATCACCACTGTATATAGTCAATTTAAAAAAATGAAGCATCATGTGGATATGTTAATATAAAATTTTTCAAAATTTAACTTTATTTAATGTTAACTTAAAAATTTCAAGTTTTAATATTTTCAGACTATTGAATTGTAACTTAGTAGAAAATCAAAAAGAGTCATTTTGACACCTTGGTGCTTCTTGTGTTAAAATAATTTAGGGTCATTTAAAATGATGTCTTTGATTTATTTGGTTGAACAGTCGTGACCACAAGATGGGTTGTTTGATTAAATTCGTGGGACATTTTCGAAAAAAAAAGTGTTTAATTTTTAAACTTAATTTTATTAATTTAAATTAATAATAAACTTGAAAAAAAAAAATCAATTAAATACTTTTGATAGATCAAAAAAAAAAATAAAAGAACATTTCTCTTTCTTAATAAAGCCCAAAAAAAAAAAAAAAAAAAATTCACAAGTTTATACAAATTTTATATATTTATTTATATATATATATATATATACTTTTATATAGCAGGAAAAATAGAGCAACGAATTTAAGCTTTTACTTAAAATTATCTATTGATCGTCGTTTGTTCACGCATCTGATTCTGATTTATAAGAATTTGCATTAAAACCAATTCAAACAGGAAAAAGGATTAAAATTTGTAAGCCAACAAGAAGAGAAGAGAAGAAAAAAACGAACAGAGTGAAAAAAATGTGACAAAAAAACAAGCGTTTTGAATTTTTGAGAAAAAAAAGGAGAAGAAGAAGAAGAAGAAACTTTATTAGAGAACTCTTATTTTTCATACTAAACGAGATAATTCGAGGACAACAACAACATAAACAACAACATCAACAACAACAACAACAAGAAAAATTGGCCGAAAAATAAGGACTCAGACTGCTCATTTATTTAATAAAAACGGAGAGCTGCAACAGCAAAATTCCAAAATTCAAATCTTTGCCAACTCTCAAGCCTATTTGGCCAAGGCGTCAAAGATTGTCAGCAACTTGGGTCAACTTGTCGGTGGCCGTCTGATTCTGATTGTGTTGATTGGCCATGAGCAGTTGATTTGGCGATGCCTGCAGCAGCATTTGATCCCTAGTCTGGCTCATGAGCTGGCCCTGATCGCCAACCTGGTGATAGCCCTGATGCTGCTGCATCATGGACGCCTGCTGCATGCCGCCCGCATGATACATCGGCCTCTGCATCATTTGCCCCTGCTGCTGCTGCTGCTGGACCATCACCCTCTGCTGCTGCGGGTTGATCTGCTGCCCGACCAGTCTTTGCTGCAGCATTGGCTGCTGCTGCTGTATATACTGCTGGGACTGCTGTTGCATCACCATTGGCCTAGGCTGCTGTTGCTGCTGCTGCTGAAGCGGAATCTGCTGGTACCGATTTTGCATCGGCTGCTGACCATAGCCACTTTGATTCCACTGTTGTTGTTGTTGTTGTTGCTGTTGAGCTGCTATTTGCGGCTGCATATACTGCTGCTGTTGTTGCTGTTGTTGTTGTTGTTGCTGCTGATGATGATGTTGTTGCTGCTGTTGAACAATTTGGTTGAACAAATTTGGGCTTGACTGTTTGATTTCGATGAGTATTTGATTGCGTTCGATTGGCGTGCCGGCTTGTCTGTATCGTTGTATGAGTTTGGCGTCTATTTCGCGCTGTTGTTGCTGCTGCTGCTGTTGGGCATATGGTTGCTGTTGTTGTACAGGAGGTGGTGGCGGCTGTGTGGACTGTACTTGGGACATGGATGCTGATTGAGGTGGCTGACCTAATGGCGGAGTGGACTGCGCTGCATACTGATGATGATGATGTTGTTGTTGCTGCTGCTGCTGCTGCTGCACCAGCGGCTGGTTGTTCGGCATCACTCTGCCATAGGCTTGAGTAGAGGTCGTCTGCCAGCTAGCTTGGTCGGTGCCATTGTCATACATGGGCGGATTGGGCGTCGTTTGTCTATACTGGCCCACAGACCTCGGCTGCTGCTGCTGCTGCATTGGTGCCGCCTTGCCCGGACTATTAACAATGGCGGTGTGCGATTGAGCACCCGTGGGTCCATAGTTGCCATAGTTACCATTGGACAAGTTAACACCTGACTGTGACATGTGCATTAGATTTGCTTGGACTGGCTGTGCTGATTGTGGTTGTTGGTGAAATTGAGGCTGTGATTGAGCGTGATGGAGTGGCGGAGCGTAGTGAGCATGTTGATGAGGATGATGATGATGAGCGCTTGTTTTGCCATGAGCCATGCTGGTCATCTTAGGGCTTTGATTGTCGGCGGCGGCGGTGGGACCGGGAGTGGCCGGCTGGTCTTTGGGAGATGAGGGCGCCTGGTGAACGGCCGCCGATGAGCCGCTTTGTCTAAACGTTTTGTTCATCATGAGCATGCGGCGCCTTTCGGCCTGGCTGTTGAAGGCGCGCTGTTGCTTCAGCTTTAGTTTAATGGTGTTACAAAATGGCACTTGACAATGCTCGTCCTTGCACAGCTTGGCATGAAATATGCACAACGCGAACAATTGACGACAGTGATCGCACTGATTAGTCTTGTACTTTTGACACTGTCTCGAGTGTTGTATAACTCGTTTGAATTGAATGCATTTAGTGAGCGTGCAGTTGGCATTGCGACAATGCACGGCATGGATCAGCGTGGACACGTACATGTCAATCGTTGGCTTTGACTTGCCCGATTTGACGTCTATTTTTGAGTCGGTCTTTTTGGCCGCGTCCGGCTCATTGGACGCCGGCTGACCGGCCAACAATTTTTCCATTTTGTGCTCGTGTCCTCCCTTGGTCTCAAAACAATCGAAACACAAATCAAAATCGTCACAGACCAAACAGTGATAGCGCGTCTCCATTTGACACTTGCACTTGTTGCACGTGTACACAAACTTTTCGCTATTTTGATTATGCAACTCGTACAAAAGCGCCAATGTGGAATATTTAGCGCGTCTAAGCGACGAGAACTCGTGATGTTTGTCGCGTGCAAAATTCAAAAATTCATCGCGACCGTTCATTAGATCGCACGATATGGCCGGATCCTTGTCCACAATGGGTCCCATTTGAACCACTTGTTTGGCGTCCAATAGCCTAATCACAAAAAATACTTCTTTATGCTTTTCCATGATGCCGAGTATTTTGCTCAACAAGTCGGTGCACGACGAGCCCACCTTTTTGGCGCTCTTTCTCTGCGACATCTTCGATTTAATGTTCTTTTTTTTCTGCTGCTGCTGCTGTTGCTGCTGCTGCTGATGATGGTGTTGAACGCTGAGGGTTTTTTTTTTGCCATTAACACTAGTGTCCTTGGCATCGAGCGGTTCGTTAGCAACGGTCACGTGATCGTCGAGCAGCGAACTAAAGTCGTCGTTGGCGGCGGCCATGGCGGCCTCGGCCTCCTCTTTGCGTCGCCTCTCCTCCTCCTGTTCGCTCTCGCGTATACAATCCTCGAGAACGTTTGGCCAAAAGTCGCCCTCAAAGTACGGTATGTCCATGGGCGTTTTGACGCCGTTCTCGATCGCGTCCCTGTATATGTCCTTGTAGTCGATGACCACGCGTTCAATGATGCCCTTGTCGAGCATTTTTTTGTACCAGTCCTGGAGTCGTTTTGGCTTGGGCACCTTTTGTTCGACGGGATGACAATGAAATATGTAGTCGTCGCCCTCGGACGGCGGACAAGCCCAAATGTGCGCCCACTGAAAGCCCTGTCGCTTGGCGTAGTCCAAGTAGCCGATGAGCAGCTCGTGGTAGACGTTGGTGCGCAGTTCCTTGGGACGAAAAAAGAACACCGAGTCCAGGTAGGAGATGTAGACGCGGCGCGTGTTCGGATGGGCCACTTCGGAGCCGTACTCTTGGACGTGCATGCCGAAAAAGCAGACATCGGCGCCGTCTATGTGCTCGAAGGCGAATATGGCTTTGGTGCGAAAGGCGAATTGTTCGACGAGTTCGCCGTCGAAGCGGTTCTTCATCATGGCCTTGACCTCGCACTGTTTGTCAATGGAGGACAGAATTCGGATGGTCACGTGACCGGTTTGGGCGCGCAAATGCGCATCGCTGTCCGTCGCCGACTTCAAGTACGAGTTGACTCGATTTTCTAAAAAATCGCCCAATTGCGTGCGCTGCAGTTTGGCGGCGCAAAAACGGTTGTCTTTTTTGGCGCCGGGCGATTGACGTCGTCGCATACACGTCTCGCACACAAATTTGCTGAATATTTGCTCCATGTACAAGGCGCATATTTGGTGCCATTTGCGGCCACAGTCGGCACAGTCGACAAATTGTTCGGGCTCTTCGTGATCGTTTTTCATTTGAACAAAAAGGCTTTTTTTGACGTCGAGCAGCGGCTGAGTGGGATCGTCGCCAATGGGCACTGTGTCGCCGGCGCCCCCGCTCGACTTGCTCGACTCGAAACACTTCATGCAATAGGTGTACTTGTCACAGTTGACGTTGGGCCGCGTTTGATCGGTGTTATTGTACAAATAGTAGATGGCGTCGCGCGCTATCGTGCAACACATTTGATTGCCGTAGCAGAAGAGGACCTGGGGCGAAAATGTGTACTGTTGACCGCAACAGTAGCCCATGTCGTGCATGGCCGAGTCGATGCGCGACGAAAATATCTCGGACAGTTTGGTGCAGTTTTTGTACACTTTGGATGTTTTTTTGTTATAGAGCCAAGCGTTGTTGAACATGAGCCACATGTCGTCGACGAACTCTTGCGGATTTGAGTACACGCCATCGGTCAACTTTTGACGCACTGTCGACAAATCCATCGGTCGTTTAACTATGCTGAAATAGTCGTGCAAGCCGAGACGTTCCGGATCGACCGGTTCGAGAAATGCCCAGGCGTCCGCGTCGCCCGCCACCGCGTCCAATATGGGCAGCAACTTTTCGCTAAGGTACTCGGCCGGAAATTTAATGAGCGGCTTATTGTTTGCGTCCTTGGTCGTGGTCGCTACGGTATTGGTGGCGTCGACCGACGACGAAGACGATGACGACGAACTGGACGCGGTGGCCGACGAGCTCGTGTCGCTGGTCGGCTCGGGCTTAACGTCGGCCTCTTTTTTTATTTCGAGTTTAACCTCGGCCGGCAACGGTTCGTCCTTGACCTCCGGTTCTTGTTTTATTTGAGTTGTGACGGCGGTAGTGGCCGCTTTTATGGACGAGGGCGCTACTTTGTTGGGCGGACCGTCGTTGCCGGCCGACAAGTCCGGGTTGTACGCGTTCAACGGGTTTAGCTGTGTATGAAAATCGTTTGTTTTGGTGTCGCCGCTTGTTTGACGTTGATGAGCGGCGGTAGGAACGGCGGCGGTGTTTGTGGCAGTGGTGGCCGAGGCGTTGTTGCGTCTGTCCTCGAATTCTTTTTGTATTTTGTAGATGCGTTCGGCCAGCAGATGAAAGTAGTCCTCTTGATTTTCGGCCTGGTCGTACATTTCGTATTCGGTGCGTATGGCATAGTTGACAAGGTTGGTGAGACGCGGGTCAGTGTAAATTTTGGTGTCCTGTGTGGGAAATATGGTCTGGACTATTTTTTGTATGAGGTGTTTGCGCATGTCGGTGGTGATTTTTTCGTGCCACGGCTTGTTGGTGCGCGGCTGCTGCGGCTGCTGCTGGAGCAGGTTGATGGGCGGACGCGATTGACCTTGACCTTGACCTTGAGCGGCGGCCTCGAGTCCAACACTCGGCTGAATGGTCTGCTGGCGCAGTGGAGTGCACACGGGACAGTCCTGTTTGTTGCAGTTTTTCCAATGGGCGATTATTTGACGCGAGGAGGCGCAGTGGGCTCGCGTGCAATTGCGGCCCTCGTTACACTGGGTCAAGTGGCCGAGCACCTCTTTCATGGTGGCACAATGGGGCACGTTGCACACGCGCTCCGGATGCTGCGAGCATTTGTGCGCGTGCAGCAGCAACACCAGCTGCTGTTGGATCAGCTTGCGTTTCTCCTGTTCGTTCACCGAGTTCAGCTGGCCCTGGGCCGGCGGCGGCGGTCCCGCTTGCGTCTGAGCTGCCGGCCCCGTCGCCGCCTGCTGCTGTTGCGGCATCGGCTGGCTCTGATACTGAACAGGCGCTGGGTACTGCTGGTACTGCTGGTAGGGCTGCTGTGCGGCCATTTGGCTACTGTTTACTAAATTGGCTCGCGGCGCGGCATAGGCCGGCCGGCTCAGGGTCTGCTGGTCGGGGGCGGCCGCGCGTATGCCTGCCGCGTACGAGTTACTGTTTGCGAGACGGTTTTGGTTGACTTGGATTTGGTGGGGCCGGCCGATGGGCAGCTGGGCCGGGGCGCCCGCGTTGGCGGCGGGCGGCGGCGCGTACCGGACCGCTTGCGGGTTGGCGGCCGTCGAGTGCTGGCCGTTCGGCTGCAGCATTATGTTTATGTTGTTTATGTTGACGTTGCTCACGTTGTGGAAGGTGGTGTTCATGGCGGACGGCTGGAGCTGGGAGGCCGGGTTGGCCGGCGCTTGCTGCTGGCCGCCGTTGCGCACCGCCTGTCCGCCGCCGCTCTGCATGCTCGGCGAGCTCACCGAGTACTGCTGGCCGTGCATGTAGCCCGACTGGCCGCCCGGTATTATCTTCAGGTACATTTGGCCCGACTGGTCGCTCTTGTTCTGCGATTGGTCATCGCTTGGTGCGCCGCCCCCGCCCAGGATCTCGTCCGGCAGCAAGCTCTCGATCAGGTTGACGTCGGACGACTCCGACATCTGCGTGCTGTACATGGCCGCGCTCTGGCTGGTCGCTTGGTTGGCGCCGATTTTGGGCCGCTTGTTCGGCGGACCCGCGTCCA